>OZ024817.1:50638325-50945106 GCA_964017055.1 Chloromyia formosa
GCTATCACGCGCTGAAAGGTCGTCCAGATAGCTTTAAAGCTGTGGGCACACGAGCGAGATGTTCGGGGCCATACCGGTTTTGCTGCCCATGGAATAAACCGTTATTTATCAGCAAGTACGGCTTCTAGCGGCAAGGTTAGGGTATCTATAGAAAGGTAGCAGCCGCAGCTATCACGCGCTGAAAGCTCGTCCAGATGGCTTTAAGGCTGTGGGCACACGAGCGAGATGTTCGGGGCCATACCGGTTTTGCTGCCCATGGAATAAACCGTTATTTCTCAGCAAGTACGGCCTCTAGCGGCAAGGTTAGGGTATCTATAGAAAGGTAGCAGCCGCAGCTATCACGCGCTGAAAGGTCGTCCAGATAGCTTTAAAGCTGTGGGCACACGAGCGAGATGTTCGGGGCCATACCGGTTTTGCTGCCCATGGAATAAACCGTTATTTCTCAGCAAGTACGGCCTCTAGCGGCAAGGTTAGGGTATCTATAGAAAGGTAGCAGCCGCAGCTATCACGCGCTGAAAGGTCGTCCAGATAGCTTTAAAGCTGTGGGCACACGAGCGAGATGTTCGGGGCCATACCGGTTTTGCTGCCCATGGAATAAACCGTTATTTATCAGCAAGTACGGCTTCTAGCGGCAAGGTTAGGGTATCTATAGAAAGGTAGCAGCCGCAGCTATCACGCGCTGAAAGCTCGTCCAGATGGCTTTAAGGCTGTGGGCACACGAGCGAGATGTTCGGGGCCATACCGGTTTTGCTGCCCATGGAATAAACCGTTATTTCTCAGCAAGTACGGCCTCTAGCGGCAAGGTTAGGGTATCTATAGAAAGGTAGCAGCCGCAGCTATCACGCGCTGAAAGGTCGTCCAGATAGCTTTAAAGCTGTGGGCACACGAGCGAGATGTTCGGGGCCATACCGGTTTTGCTGCCCATGGAATAAACCGTTATTTCTCAGCAAGTACGGCCTCTAGCGGCAAGGTTAGGGTATCTATAGAAAGGTAGCAGCCGCAGCTATCACGCGCTGAAAGGTCGTCCAGATAGCTTTAAAGCTGTGGGCACACGAGCGAGATGTTCGGGCCATACCGGTTTTGCTGCCCATGGAATAAACCGTTATTTCTCAGCAAGTACGGCCTCTAGCGGCAAGGTTAGGGTATCTATAGAAAGGTAGCAGCCGCAGCGATCACGCGCTGAAAGCTCGTCCAAATGGCTTCAAAGCTGAAGGCACCCGAGCGAGATGTTCGGGGACATACCGGTTTTGCAGCCCATGGAATAAACCGTTATTTATCAGCAAGTACGGCTTCTAGCGGCAAGGTTAGGGTATCTATAGAAAGGTAGCAGCCGAAGCTATCACGCGCTGAAAGCTCGTCCAGATAGCTTTAAAGCTGTGGGCACACGAGCGAGATGTTCAGGGCCTTACCGGTTTTGCTGCCCATGGAATAAACCGTTATTTCTCAGCAAGTACGGCCTCTAGCGGCAAGGTTAGGGTAGCTATAGAAAGGTAGCAGCCGCAGCGATCACGCGCTGAAAGCTCGTCCAGATAGCTTTAAAGCTGAAGGCGCCCGAGCGAGATGTTCGGGGACATACCGGTTTTGCTGCCCATGGAATAAACCGTTATTTATCAGCAAGTACGGCCTCTAACGGCAAGGTTAGGGTATCTATAGAAAGGTAGCTATCACGCGCTGAAAGCTCGTCCAGATAGCTTTAAAGCTGTGGGCACACGAGCGAGATGGTCGGGGCCATACCGGTTTTGCTGCCCATGGAATAAACCGTTATTTCTCAGCAAGTACGGCCTCTAGCGGCAAGGTTAGGGTATCTATAGAAAGGCAGCAGCCGCAGCTATCACGCGCTGAAAGCTCGTCCAGATAGCTTTAAAGCTGAGGGCACACGAGCGAGAAGTTCGGGGCCATACCGGTTTTTTTGCTCATGGAATAAACCGTTATTTCTCAGCAAGTACGGCCTCTAGCGGCAAAGTTAGGGTATCTATAGAAAGGTAGCAGCCGCAGCTATCACGCGCTGAAAGCTCGTCCAGATAGCTTTAAAGCTGTGGTCACACGAGCGAGATGTTCAGGGCCTTAACGGTTTTGCTGCCCATGGAATAAACAGTTATTTCTCAGCAAGTACGGCCTCTAGCGGCAAGGTTACGGTATCTATGGAAAGGTAGCAGCCGCAGCTATCACGCACTGAAAGCTCGTCCAGATAGCTTTAAAGCTGTGGGCACACGAGCGAGATGGTCTGGGCCATACCGGTTTTGCTGCCCATGGAATAAACCGTTATTTCTCAGCAAGTACGGCCTCTAGCGGCAAGGTTAGGGTATCTATAGAAAGGTAGCAGCCGCAGCGATCACGCCCTGAAAGCTCGTCCACACAGCTTTAAAGCTGTGGGCACACGAGCGAGATGTTCGGGGCCATACCGGTTTTGCTGCCCATGGAATAAACCGTTATTTCTCAGCAAGTACGGCCTCTAGCGGCAAGGTTAGGGTATCTATAGAAAGTTGGCAGCCGCGGCGATCACGCGCTGAAAGCTCGTCCAGAAAGCTTTAAAGCTGTAGGCACACGAGCGAGATGGTCGGGGCCATACCGGTTTTGCTGCCCATGGAATAAACCGTTATTTCTCAGCAAGTACGGCCTCTAGCGGCAAGGTTAGGGTATCTATAGAAAGGAACAGCCGCAGCTATCTCGCGCTGAAAGCTCGTCCAGATAGCTTTAAGGCTGTGGGCATACGAGCGAGATGTTCGGGGCCATACCGGTTTTTTTGCCCATGGAATAAACCGTTATTTCTCAGCAAGTGCGGCCTCTGGCGGCAAGGTTAGGGTATCTATAGAAAGGTAGCAGCCGCAGCTATCACGCGCTGAAAGCTCGTCCACATAGCTTTAAAGCTGTGGGCACACGAGCGAGATGTTCAGGGTCATACCGGTTTTGCTGCCCATGGAATAAACAGTTATTTCTCAGCAAGTACGGCCTCTAGCGGCAAGGTTACGGTATCTATGGAAAGGTAGCAGCCGCAGCTATCACGCGCTGAAAGCTCGTCCAGATGGCTTTAAGGCTGTGGGCACACGAGCGAGATGTTCGGGGCCATACCGGTTTTGCTGCCCATGGAATAAACCGTTATTTCTCAGCAATTACGGCCTCTAGCGGCAAGGTTAGGGTATCTATAGAAAGGTAGCAGCCGCAGCTATCACGCGCTGAAAGGTCGTCCAGATAGTTTTAAAGCTGTGGGCACACGAGCGAGATGTTCGGGGCCATACCGGTTTTGCTGCCCATGGAATAAACCGGTTTTTATCAGCAAGTACGGCTTCTAGCGGCAAGGTTAGGGTATCTATAGAAAGGTAGCAGCCGCAGCTATCACGCGCTGAAAGCTCGTCCAGATGGCTTTAAGGCTGTGGGCACACGAGCGAGATGTTCAGGGCCTTACCGGTTTTGCTGCCCATGGAATAAACCGTTATTTCTCAGCAAGTACGGCCTCTAGCGGCAAGGTTAGGGTATCTATAGAAAGGTAGCAGCCGCAGCTATCACGCGCTGAAAGCTCGTCCAGATAGCTTTAAAGCTGTGGGCACACGAGCGAGATGTTCGGGGCCATACCGGTTTTTTTTCCCATTGAATAAACCGTTATTTCTCAGCAAGTACAGCCTCTAGCGGCAAGATTAGGGTAGCTATAGAAAGGTAGCAGCCGCAGCGATCACGCCCTGAAAGCTCGTCCAGATAGCTTTAAAGCTGTGGGCACACGAGCGAGATGTTCAGGGCCATACCGGTTTTGCTGCCCATGGAATAAACCGTTATTTCTCAGCAAGTACGGCCTCTAGCGGCAAGGTTTGGGTATCTATAGAAAGGTAGCAGCCGCGGCGATCACGCGCTGAAAGCTCGTCCAGATAGCTTTAAAGCTGTAGGCACACGAGCGTGATGTTTGGGGACATACCGGTTTGCTGCCCATGGAATAAACCGTTATTTCTCAGCAAGTACGGCTTCTAGCGGCAAGGTTAGGGTATCTATAGAAAGGTAGCAGCCGCAGCTATCACGCGCAGAAAGCTCGTCCAGATAGCTTTCAAGCTGTGGCACACGAGCTAGATGTTCCGGGTCATAACGGTTTTGCTGCCCATGGAATAAACCGTTATTTCTCAGCAAGTACGACCTCTAGCGGCAAGGTTAGGGTAGCTATAGAAAGGTAGCCGCCGCAGCGATCACGCCCTGAAAGCTCGTCCAGATAGCTTTAAAGCTGTGGGCACACGAGCGAGATGTTCGGGGCCATACCGTTTTTTTTGCCCATTGAATAAACCGTTATTTCTCAGCAAGTACAGCCTCTAGCGGCAAGATTAGGGTAGCTATAGAAAGGTAGCCGCCGCAGCGATCACGCCCTGAAAGCTCGTCCAGATAGCTTTAAAGCTGAATGCACCCGAGCGAGATGTTCGGGGACATACCGGTTTTGTTGCCCATGGAATAAACCGTTATTTATCAGCAAGTACGGCCTCTAGCGGCAAGGTTAGGGTATCCATAGAAAGGTAGCAGCCGCAGCTATCACGCGCTGAAAGCTCGTCCAGATAGCTTTAAAGCTGTGGGCACACGAGCGAGATGGTCGGGGCCATACCGGTTTTGCTGCCCATGGAATAAACCGTTATTTCTCAGCAAGTACGGCCTCTATCGGCAAGGTTAGGGAATCTATAGAAAGGTAGCAGCCGCAGCTATCTCGCGCTGAAAGCTCGTCCAGATAGCTTTAAAGCTGTGGGCACACGAGCGAGATGTTCGGGGCCATACCGGTTTTTTTGCCCATGGAATAAACCGTTATTTCTCAGCAAGTACGGCCTCTAGCGGCAAGGTTAGGGTATCTATAGAAAGGTAGCAGCCGCAGCTATCACGCGCCGAAAGCTCGTCCAGATAGCTTTAAAGCTGTGTTCACACGAGCGAGATGTTCAGGGCCTTACCGGTTTTGCTGCCCATGGAATAAACAGTTATTTCTCAGCAAGTACGGCCTCTAGCGGCAAGGTTAGGGTATCTATAGAAAGGTAGCAGCCGCAGTGATCACGCCCTGAAAGCTCGTCCTGCCAGCTTTAAAGCTGTGGGCACACGAGCGAGATGTTCGGGGCCATACCGGTTTTGCTGCCCATGGAATAAACCGTTATTTCTCAGCAAGTACGGCCTCTAGCGGCAAGGTTAGGGTATCTATAGAAAGGTAGCAGCCGCGGCGATCACGCGCTGAAAGCTCGTCCAAATAGCTTTAAAGATGTAGGCACACGAGCGTGATGTTCGGGGACATACCGGTTTTTTTGCCCATGGAATAAACCGTTATTTCTCAGCAAGTACGGCCTCTAGCGGCAAGGTTAGGGTATCTATAGAAAGGTAGCAGCCGCAGCTATCACGCGCTGAAAGCTCGTCCAGATAGCTTTAAAGCTGTGTTCACACGAGCGAGATGGTCGGGGCCATTCCGGTTTTGCTGCCCATGGAATAAACCGTTATTTCTCAGCAAGTACGGCTTCTAGCGGCAAGGTTAGGGTATCTATAGAAAGGTAGCAGCCGCAGCGATCACGCCCTGAAAGCACGTCCAGCCAGCTTTAAAGCTGTGGGCACACGAGCGAGATGTTCGGGGCCATACCGGTTTTGCTGCCCATGGAATAAACCGTTATTTCTCAGCAAGTACGGCTTCTAGCGGCAAGGTTAGGGTATCTATAGAAAGGTAGCAGCCGCAGCTATTACGCGCTGAAAGCTCGTCCAGATGGCTTTAAGGCTGTGGGCACACGAGCGAGATGTTCGGGGCCATACCGGTTTTGCTGCCCATGGAATAAACCGTTATTTCTCAGCAAGTACGGCCTCTAGCGGCAAGGTTAGGGTATCTATAGAAAGGTAGCAGCCGCAGCTATCACGCGCTGAAAGGTCGTCCAGATAGCTTTAAAGCTGTGGGCACACGAGCGAGATGTTCGAAGCCATACCGGTTTTGCTGCCCATGGAATAAACCGTTATTTATCAGCAAGTACGGCTTCTAGCGGCAAGGTTAGCGTATCTATAGAAAGGTAGCAGCCGCAGCTATCACGCGCTGAAAGCTCGTCCAGATGGCTTTAAGGCTGTGGGCACACGAGCGAGATGTTCGGGGCCATACCGGTTTTGCTGCCCATGGAATAAATCGTTATTTCTCAGCAAGTACAGCCTCTAGCGGCAAGGTTAGGGTATCTATAGAAAGGTAGCAGCCGCAGCGATCACGCGCTGAAAGCTCGTCCAGATAGCTTCAAAGCTGAAGGCATTCGAGCGAGATGTTCGGGGACATACCGGTTTTGCTGCCCATGGAATAAACCGTTATTTATCAGCAAGTACGGCTTCTAGCGGCAAGGTTAGGGTATCTATAGAAAGGTAGCAGCCGAAGCTATCACGCGCTAAAAGCTCGTCCAGATAGCTTTAAAGCTGTGGGCACACGAGCGAGATGTTCAGGGCCTTACCGGTTTTGCTGCCCATGGAATAAACCGTTATTTCTCAGCAAGTACGGCCTCTAGCGGCAAGGTTAGTGTAGCTATAGAAAGGTAGCAGCCGCAGCGATCACGCGCTGAAAGCTCGTCCAGATAGCTTTAAAGCTGAAGGCGCCCGAGCGAGATGTTCGGAGACATACCGGTTTTGCTGCCCATGGAATAAACCGTTATTTATCAGCAAGTACGGCCTCTAGCGGCAAGGTTAGGGTATCTATAGAAAGGTAGCAGCCGCAGCTATCACGCGCTGAAAGCTCGTCCAGATAGCTTTAAAGCTGTGGGCACACGAGCGAGATGTTCGGTGCCATACCGGTTCTTTTGCCCAAGGAATAAACCGTTATTTCTCAGCAAGTACGGCCTCTAGCGGCAAGGTTAGGGTATCTATAGAAAGGTAGCAGCCGCAGCGATCACGCGTTGAAAGCTCGCTCAGATAGCTTTAAAGCTGTAGGCACACGAGCGAGATGTTCGGGGACATACCGGTTTTGCTGCCCATGGAATAAACCGTTATTTCTCAGCAAGTACAGCCTCTAGCGGCAAGGTTAGGGTATCTATAGAAAGGTAGCAGCCGCAGCTATCACGCGCTGAAAGCTCGTCCAGATAGCTTTAAACCTGTGGGCACACGAGCGAGATGTTCGGGGCATACCGGTTTTGCTGCCCATGGTATAAACTGTTATTTCTCAGGAAGTACGGCCTCTAACGGCAAGGTTAGGGTATCTATAGAAAGGTAGCAGCCGCAGCTATCACGCGCTGAAAGCTCGTCCAGATAGCTTTAAAGCTGTGGGCACACGAGCGAGATGTTCGGGGCCATACCCGTTTTGCTGCCCATGGAATAAACCGTTATTTCTCAGCAAGTACGGCCTATAGCGGCAAACTTAGGGTATCTATAGAAAGGTAGCAGCCGCAGCTATCACGCGCTGAAAACTCGTCCAGATAGCTTTAAAGCTGTGGGCACACGAGCGAAATGTTCAGGGCCATACCAGTTTTTTTGCCCATGGAATAAACCGTTATTTCTCAGCAAGTACGGCCTCTAGCGGCAAGGTAAGGGCATCTAAAGAAAGGTAGCAGCCGCAGCTATCACGCGCTGAAAGCTCGTCCAGATAGCTTTAAAGATGTGGGCACACGAGCGAGATGGTCGGGGCCATACAGGTTTTGCTGCCCATGGAATAAACCGTTATTTCTCAGCAAGTACGGCCTCTAGCGGCAAGGTTAGGGTATCTATAGAAAGGTAGCAGCCGCAGCGATCACACCCTGAAAGCTCGTCCAGACAGCTTTAAAGCTGTGGGCACACGAGCGAGTTGTTCGGTGCTTACCAGTTTTTTTGCCCATGGAATAAACCGTTATTTCTCAGCAAGTACGGCCTCTAGCGGCAAGGTTAGGGTATCTATAGAAAGGTAGCAGCCGCAGCTATCACGCGCTGAAAGCTCGTCCAGATAGCTTTAAAGCTGTGGGCACACGAGCGAGATGTTCGGGGCCATACCGGTTTTGCTGCCCATGGAGTAAACCGTTATTTCTCAGCACGTACAGCCTCTAGCGGCAAGGTTAGGGTATCTATAGAAAGGTAGCAGCCGCAGCTATCACGCGCTGAAAGCTCGTCCAGATAGCTTTAAAGCTGTTGGCGCACGAGCGAGATGTTCGGGGACATACCGGTTTTACTGCCCATGGAATAAACCGTTATTTCTCAGCAAGTACGGCCTCTAGCGGCAAGGTTAGGGAATCTATGGAGAGGTAGCAGCCGCAGCGATCACGCGCTGAAAGCTCGTCCAGATAGCTTCAAAGCTGTGGGCACACGAGCGAGATGTTCGGGGCCATACCGGTTTTGCTGCCCATGGAATAAACCGTTATTTCTCAGTAAGTACGGCCTCTAGCGGCAAGGTTAGGGTATCTATAGAAAGGTAGCAGCCGCAGCTATCACGCGCTGAAAGCTCGTCCAGATAGCTTTAAAGCTGTGGGCAAACGAACGAGATGTTCGGGGCCATAACGGTTTTGCTGCCCATGAAATAAACCGTTATTTCTTAGCAAGTACGGCCTCTAACGGCAAGGTTAAAGTATCTATAGAAAGGTAGCAGCCGCAGCGATCACGCGCTAAAAGCTCGTCCAGATAGCTTTAAAGCTGTGGGCACACGAGCGAGATGTTCGGGGCCATACCGGTTTTCCTGCCCATTAAGTAAACCGTTATTTCTCAGCACGTACGGCCTCTAGCGGCAAGGTTAGGGTATCTATAGAAAGGTAGCAGCCGCAGCGATCACGCGTTGAAAGCTCGCTCAGATAGCTTTAAAGCTGTAGGCACACGAGCGAGATGTTAGGGGACATACCGGTCTTGCTGCCCATGGAATAAACCGTTATTTCTCAGCAAGTACAGCCTCTAGCGGCAAGGTTAGGGTATCTATAGAAAGGTAGCAGCCGCAGCTATCACGCGCTGAAAGCTCGTCCAGATAGCTTTAAAGCTGTGGGCACACGAGCGAGATGTTCGGGGTCATACCTGTTCTGCTGCCCATGGAATAAACCGTTATTTCTCAGCAAGTACGGCCTCTAACGGCAAGGTTAGGGTATCTATAGAAAGGTAGCAGCCGCAGCTATCACGCGCTGAAAGCTCGTCCAGATAGCTTTAAAGCTGTGGGCAAACGAGCGAGATGTTCGGGGCCATACCGGTTTTGCTGCCCATGAAATAAACCGTTATTTCTCAGCAAGTACGGCCTCTAACGGCAAGGTTAGGGTATCTATAGAAAGGTAGCAGCCGCAGCTATCACGCGCTGAAAGCTCGTCCAGATAGCTTTAAAGCTGTGGGCACACGAGCGTGATGTTCGGGGCCATACCGGTTTTGCTGCCCATGGAATAAACCGTTATTTCTCAGCAAGTACGGCCTCTAGCGGCAAGGTTAGGGTATCTATAGAAAGGTAGCAGCCGCAGCGATCACGCGCTGAAAGCTCGTCCAGATAGCTTTAAAGCTGTAGGCACACGAGCGAGATGTTCGGGGACATACCAGCTTTGCTGCCCATGGAATAAACCGTTATTTCTCAGCAAGTACGCCCTCTAGCGGCAAGGTTAAAGTATCTATAGAAAGGTAGCAGCCGCAGCGATCAAGCGCTAAAAGCTCGTCCAGATAGCTTTAAAGCTGTGGGCACACGAGCGAGATGTTCGGGGCCATACCGGTTTTCCTGCCCATTAAGTAAACCGTTATTTCTCAGCACGTACGGCCTCTAGCGGCAAGGTTAGGGTATCTATAGAAAGGTAGCAGCCGGAGCGATCACGCGCTGAAAGCTCGTCCAGATAGCTTTAAAGCTGTGGGCACACGAGCGAGATGTTCGGGGACATACCGGTTTTGCTGCCCATGGAATAAACCGTTATTTCTCAGCAAGTACGGCCTCTAGCGGCAAGGTTAAGGTATCTATAGAAAGGTAGCAGCCGCAGCTATCACGCACTGAAAGCTCGTCCAGATAGCTTTAAAGCTGTGGGCACACGAGCGAGATGTTCGGGGTCATACCGGTTCTGCTGCCCATGGAATAAACCGTTATTTCTCAGCAAGTACGGCCTCTAACGGCAAGGTTAGGGTATCTATAGAAAGGTAGCAGCCGCAGCTATCACGCGCTAAAAGCTCGTCCAGATAGCTGTAAAGCTGTGGGCACACGAGCGAGATGTTCGGGGCCATACCGGTTTTGCTGCCCATGGAATAAACCGTTATTTCGCAGCAAGTACGGCCTCTAGCGCAAAGGTTAGGGTATCTATAGAAAGGTAGCAGCCGCAGCTATCACGCGCTGAAAGCTCGTCCAGATAGCTTTAAAGCTGTGGGCACACGAGCGAGATTTTCCGGGCCATAACGGTTTTGATGCCCATGGAATAAACCGTTATTTCTCAGCAAGTACGGCCTCTAGCGGCAAGGTTAGGGTATCTAATGAAAGGTAGCAGCCGCAGCTATCACGCGCTGAAAGGTCGTCCAGATAGCTTTAAAGCTGTGGGCACACGAGCGAGATGTTCGGGGCCATACCGGTTTTGCTGCCCATGGAATAAACCGTTATTTCTCAGCAAGTACGGCCTCTAGCGGCAAGGTTAAAGTATCTATAGAAAGGTAGCAGCCGCAGCGATCACGCGCTAAAAGCTCGTCCAGATAGCTTTAAAGCTGTGGGCACACGAGCGAGATGTTCGGGGCCATACCGGTTTTCCTGCCCATTAAGTAAACCGTTATTTCTCAGCACGTACGGCCTCTAGCGGCAAGGTTAGGGTATCTATAGAAAGGTAGCAGCCGGAGCGATCACGCGTTGAAAGCTCGCTCAGATAGCTTTAAAGCTGTAGGCACACGAGCGAGATGTTCGGGGACATACCGGTTTTGCTGTCCATGGAATAAACCGTTATTTCTCAGCAAGTACGGCTTCTAGCGGCAAGGTTAGGGTATCTATGAAAAGGTAGCAGCCGCAGGGATCACGCGCTGAAAGCTCGTCCAGATAGCTTTAAAGCTGTGGACTCACGAGCGAGATGTTCGGGGCCATAACGGTTTCGCTGCCCATGGAATAAACCGTTATTTCTCAACACGTACGGCCTCTAGCGGCAAGGTTAGGGTATCTATAGAAAGGTAGCAGCCGCAGCTATCACGCGCTGAAAGCTCGTCCAGATAGCTTTAAAGCTGTGGGCACACGAGCGAGATGTTCGGCGTCATACCGGTTCTGCTGCCCATGGAATAAACCGTTATTTCTCAGCAAGTACGGCCTCTAACGGCAAGGTTAGGGTATCTATAGAAAGGTAGCAGCCGCAGCTATCACGCGCTAAAAGCTCTTCCAGATAGCTTTAAAGCTGTGGGCACGCGAGCGAGATGTTCGGGGCCATACCGGTTTTGCTGCCCATGGAATAAACCGTTATTTCTCAGCAAGTACGGCCTCTAGCGCAAAGGTTAGGGTATCTATAGAAAGGTAGCAGCCGCAGCTATCACGCGCTGAAAGCTCGTCCAGATAGCTTTAAAGCTGTGGGCACACGAGCGAGATTTTCCGGGCCATAACGGTTTTGATGCCCATGGAATAAACCGTTATTTCTCAGCAAGTACGGCCTCTAGCGGCAAGGTTAGGGTATCTAATGAAAGGTAGCAGCCGCAGCTATCACGCGCTGAAAGCTCGTCCAGATAGCCTTAAAGCTGTGGGCACACGAGCGAGATGTTCGGGGCCTTACCGGTTTTGCTGCCCATGGAATAAACCGTCGTTTCTCAGCAAGTACGGCCTCTAGCGGCAAGGTTAGGGTATCTATGAAAAGGTAGCAGCCGCAGGGATCACGCGCTGAAAGCTCGTCCAGATAGCTTTAAAACTGTGGGCTCACGAGCGAGATGTTCGGGGCCATAACGGTTTCGCTGCCCATGGAATAAACCGTTATTTCTCAGCAAGTACGGCCTCTAGCGGCAAGGTTAGGGTATCTAATGAAAGGTAGCAGCTGCAGCGATCACGCGCTGAAAGCTCGTCCAGATAGCTTTAAAGCTGTAGGCACACGAGCGATTTTCGGGGACATACCGGCTTTGCTGCCCATGGAATAAACCGTTATTTCTCAACACGTACGGCCTCTAGCGGCAAGGTTAGGGTATCTATAGAAAGGTAGCAGCCGCAGCTATCACGCGCAGATAGCTCGTCCAGATAGCTTTAAAGCTGTAGGCACACGAGCGATTTTCGGGGACATACCGGCTTTGCTGCCCATGGAATAAACCGTTATTTCTCAGCAAGTACGGCCTCTAGCGCAAAGGTTAGGGTATCTATAGAAAGGTAGCAGCCGCAGCTATCACGCGCTGAAAGCTCGTCCAGATAGCTTTAAAGCTGTGGGCACACGAGCGAGATTTTCCGGGCCATAACGGTTTTGATGCCCATGGAATAAACCGTTATTTCTCAGCAAGTACGGCCTCTAGCGGCAAGGTTAGGGTATCTAATGAAAGGTAGCAGCCGCAGCTATCACGCGCTGAAAGCTCGTCCAGATAGCCTTAAAGCTGTGGGCACACGAGCGAGATGTTCGGGGCCTTACCGGTTTTGCTGCCCATGGAATAAACCGTCGTTTCTCAGCAAGTACGGCCTCTAGCGGCAAGGTTAGGGTATCTTTGGAGAGGTAGCAGCTGCAGCGATCACGCGCTGAAAGCTCGTCCAGATAGCTTTAAAGCTGTAGGCACACGAGCGATTTTCGGGGACATACCGGCTTTGCTGCCCATGGAATAAACCGTTATTTCTCAGCAAGTACGGCCTCTAGCGGCAAGGTTAAAGTATCTATAGAAAGGTAGCAGCCGCAGCGATCACGCGCTAAAAGCTCGTGTAGATAGCTTTAAAGCTGTGGGCACACGAGCGAGATGTTCGGGGCCATACCGGTTTTCCTGCCCATTAAGTAAACCGTTATTTCTCAGCACGTACGGCCTCTAGCGGCAAGGTTAGGGTATCTATAGAAAGGTAGCAGCCGGAGCGATCACGCGTTGAAAGCTCGCTCAGATAGCTTTAAAGCTGTAGGCACACGAGCGAGATGTTCGGGGACATACCGGTTTTGCTGTCCATGGAATAAACCGTTATTTCTCAGCAAGTACGGCTTCTAGCGGCAAGGTTAGGGTATCTATGAAAAGGTAGCAGCCGCAGGGATCACGCGCTGAAAGCTCGTCCAGATAGCTTTAAAACTGTGGGCTCACGAGCGAGATGTTCGGGGCCATAACGGTTTCGCTGCCCATGGAATAAACCGTTATTTCTCAACACGTACGGCCTCTAGCGGCAAGGTTAGGGTATCTATAGAAAGGTAGCAGCCGCAGCTATCACGCGCAGATAGCTCGTCCAGATAGCTTTAAAGCTGTAGGCACACGAGCGAGATGTTCGGGGCCATACCGGTTTTGCTGCCCATGGAATAAACCCTTATTTCTCAGCAAGTACGGCCTTTAACGGCAAAATTAGGTTATCTATAGAAAAGTAGCAGCCGCAGCTATCACGCGCTGAAAGCTCGTCCAGATAGCCTTAAAGCTGTGGGCACACGATCGTGATGGTCGGGGCCATAACTGTTTTGCTGCCCATGGAATAAACCGTTATTTCTCAGCAAGTACGGCCTCAAGCGGCAAGGTTAGGGTGTCTATAGAAAGGTAGAAGCCGCAGCTATCACGCGCTGAAAGCTCGTCCAGATAGCTTTAAGGCTGTGGGCACACGAGCGAGATGTTCGGGCCCATACCGGTTTTGTTGCCCATGGAATAAACCGATATTTCTCAGCAAGTACGGCCTTTAGCGGCAAGGTTAGGGCATCTATGAAAAGGTAGCAGCCGCAGCTATCACGCGCTGAAAGCTCGTCCAGATAGCTTCAAAGCTGTGGGCACACGGGCGAGATGTTGGGAGCCATACCGGTTTTGCTGCCCATGGAATAAACCGTTATTTCTCAGCAAGTACGGCCTCTAACGGCAAGGTTAGGTTATCTATAGAAAAGTAGCAGCCGCAGCTATCACGCGCTGAAAGCTCGTCCAGATAGCTTTAAAGATGTGAGCACACGAGCGAGATGTTCGGAGCCACACCGGTTTTGCTGCCCATGGAATAAACCGTTATTTCTCAGCAAGTACGGCCTCTAACGGCAAGGTAAGGGTATCTATAGAAAGGTAGCAGCCGCAGCTATCACGCGCTGAAAGCTCGTCCAGATAGCTTTAAAGCTGTGGGCACACGAGCGAGATGTTCGGAGCCATACCGGTTTTGCTGCCCATGGAATAAACCGTTATTTCTCAGCAAGTACGGCCTCTAGCGGCAAGGTTAGGGTATCTATAGAAAGGTAGCAGCCGCAGCTATCACGCGCTGAAAGCTCGTCCAGATAGCCTTAAAGCTGTGGGCACACGAGCGAGATTTTCGGGGCCATACCGGTTTTGCTGCCCATGAAATGAACCCTTATTTCTCAGCAAGTACGGCCTCTAGCGGCAAGGTTAGGGTATCTATAGAAAGGTAGCAGCCGCAGCTATCACGCACTGAAAGCTCGTCCAGATAGCTTTAAACCTGTGGGCACACGAGCAAGATGTTCGGGGCATACCGGTTTTGCTGCCCATGGTATAAACTGTTATTTCTCAGGAAGTACGGCCTCTAACGGCAAGGTTAGGGTATCTATAGAAAGGTAGCAGCCGCAGCTATCACGCGCTGAAAGCTCGTCCAGATAGCCTTAAAGCTGTGGGCACACGAGCGTGATGGTCGGGGCCATAACGGTTTTGCTGCCCATGGAATAAACCGTTATTTCTCAGCAAGTACGGCCTCTAGCGGCAAGGTTAGGGTATCTATAGAAAGGTAGCAGCCGCAGCGATCACACCCTGAAAGCTCGTCCAGACAGCTTTAAAGCTGTGGGCACACGAGCGAGATGTTCGGTGCTTACCAGTTTTTTTGCCCATGGAATAAACCGTTATTTCTCAGCAAGTACGGCCTCTAGCGGCAAGGTTAGGGTATCTATAGAAAGGTAGCAGCCGCAGCTATCACGCGCTGAAAGCTCGTCCAGATAGCTTTAAAGCTGTGGGCAAACGAGCGAGATGTTCGGGGCCATAACGGTTTTGCTGCCCATGAAATAAACCGTTATTTCTCAGCAAGTACGGCCTCTAACGGCAAGGTTAGGGTATCTATAGAAAGGTAGCAGCCGCAGCTATCACGCGCTGAAAGCTCGTCCTGATAGCCTTAAAGCTGTGGGCACACGAGCGAGATGTTCGGGGCCATACCGGTTTTGCTGCCCATGGAATAAACCCTTATTTCTCAGCAAGTACGGCCTCTAGCGGCAAGGTTAGGGAATCTATAGAGAGGTAGCAGCCGCAGCTATCACGCACTGAAAGCTCGTCCAGATAGCTTTAAACCTGTGGGCACACGAGCGAGATATTCGGGGCATACCGGTTTTGCTGCCCATGTTATAAACTGTTATTTCTCAGGAAGTACGGCCTCTAACGGCAAGGTTAGGGTATCTATAGAAAGGTAGCAGCCGCAGCTATCACGCGCTGAAAGCTCGTCCAGATAGCTTTAAAGCTGTGGGCACACGAGCGAGATGTTCGGGGCCATACCCGTTTTGCTGCCCATGGAATAAACCGTTATTTCTCAGCAAGTACGGCCTATAGCGGCAAACTTAGGGTATCTATAGAAAGGTAGCAGCCGCAGCTATCACGCGCTGAAAACTCGTCCAGATAGCTTTAAAGCTGTGGGCACACGAGCGAAATGTTCAGGGCCATACCAGTTTTTTTGCCCATGGAATAAACCGTTATTTCTCAGCAAGTACGGCCTCTAGCGGCAAGGTTAGGGCATCTATAGAAAGGTAGCAGCCGCAGTTATCACGCGCTGAAAGCTCGTCCAGATAGCTTTAAAGATGTGGGCACACGAGCGAGATGGTCGGGGCCATACAGGTTTTGCTGCCCATGGAATAAACCGTTATTTCTCAGCAAGTACGGCCTCTAGCGGCAAGGTTAGGATATCTATAGAAAGGTAGCAGCCGCAGCGATCACACCCTGAAAGCTCGTCCAGACAGCTTTAAAGCTGTGGGCACACGAGCGAGATGTTCGGTGCTTACCAGTTTTTTTGCCCATGGAATAAACCGTTATTTCTCAGCAAGTACGGCCTCTAGCGGCAAGGTTAGGGTATCTATAGAAAGGTAGCAGCCGCAGCTATCACGCGCTGAAAGCTCGTCCAGATAGCTTTAAAGCTGTGGGCAAACGAGCGAGATGTTCGGGGCCATAACGGTTTTGCTGCCCATGAAATAAACCGTTATTTCTCAGCAAGTACGGCCTCTAACGGCAAGGTTAGGGTATCTATAGAAAGGTAGCAGCCGCAGCTATCACGCGCTGAAAGCTCGTCCAGATAGCTTTAAAGCTGTTGGCGCACGAGCGAGATGTTCGGGGACATACCGGTTTTGCTGCCCATGGAATAAACCGTTATTTCTCAGCAAGTACGGCCTCTAGCGGCAAGGTTAGGGAATCTATGGAGAGGTAGCAGCCGCAGCGATCACGCGCTGAAAGCTCGTCCAGATAGCTTCAAAGCTGTGGGCACACGAGCGAGATGTTCGGGGCCATACCGGTTTTGCTGCCCATGGAATAAACCGTTATTTCTCAGCAAGTACGGCCTCTAGCGGCAAGGTTAGGGTATCTATAGAAAGGTAGCAGCCGCAGCTATCACGCGCTGAAAGCTCGTCCAGATAGCTTTAAAGCTGTGGGCAAACGAGCGAGATGTTCGGGGCCATAACGGTTTTGCTGCCCATGAAATAAACCGTTATTTCTCAGCAAGTACGGCCTCTAACGGCAAGGTTAGGGTATCTATAGAAAGGTAGCAGCCGCAGCTATCACGCGCTGAAAGCTCGTCCAGATAGCTTTAAAGCTGTGGGCACACGAGCGTGATGTTCGGGGCCATACCGGTTTTGCTGCCCATGGAATAAACCGTTATTTCTCAGCAAGTACGGCCTCTAGCGGCAAGGTTAGGATATCTATAGAAAGGTAGCAGCCGCAGCGATCACGCGCTGAAAGCTCGTCTAGATAGCTTTAAAGCTGTAGGCACACGAGCGAGATGTTCGGGGACATACCGGCTTTGCTGCCCATGGAATAAACCGTTATTTCTCAGCAAGTACGGCCTCTAGCGGCAAGGTTAAAGTATCTATAGAAAGGTAGCAGCCGCAGCGATCACGCGCTAAAAGCTCGTCCAGATAGCTTTAAAGCTGTAGGCACACGAGCGAGATGTTCGGGGCCATACCGGTTTTCCTGCCCATTAAGTAAACCGTTATTTCTCAGCACGTACGGCCTCTAGCGGCAAGGTTAGGGTATCTATAGAAAGGTAGCAGCCGCAGCGATCACGCGTTGAAAGCTCGCTCAGATAGCTTTAAAGCTGTAGGCACACGAGCGAGATGATAGGGGACATACCGGTTTTGCTGCCCATGGAATAAACCGTTATTTCTCAGCAAGTACAGCCTCTAGCGGCAAGGTTAGGGTATCTATAGAAAGGTAGCAGCCGCAGCTATCACGCGCTGAAAGCTCGTCCAGATAGCTTTAAAGCTGTGGGCGCACGAGCGAGATGTTCGGGGTCATACCTGTTCTGCTGCCCATGGAATAAACCGTTATTTCTCAGCAAGTACGGCCTCTAACGGCAAGGTTAGGGTATCTATAGAAAGGTAGCAGCCGCAGCTATCACGCGCTGAAAGCTCGTCCAGATAGCTTTAAAGCTGTGGGCAAACGAGCGAGATGTTCGGGGCCATACCGGTTTTGCTGCCCATGAAATAAACCGTTATTTCTCAGCAAGTACGGCCTCTAACGGCAAGGTTAGGGTATCTATAGAAAGGTAGCAGCCGCAGCTATCACGCGCTGAAAGCTCGTCCAGATAGCTTTAAAGCTGTGGGCACACGAGCGTGATGTTCGGGGCCATACCGGTTTTGCTGCCCATGGAATAAACCGTTATTTCTCAGCAAGTACGGCCTCTAGCGGCAAGGTTAGGGTATCTATAGAAAGGTAGCAGCCGCAGCGATCACGCGCTGAAAGCTCGTCCAGATAGCTTTAAAGCTGTAGGCACACGAGCGAGATGTTCGGGGACATACCGGCTTTGCTGCCCATGGAATAAACCGTTATTTCTCAGCAAGTACGGCCTCTAGCGGCAAGGTTAAAGTATCTATAGAAAGGTAGCAGCCGCAGCGATCAAGCGCTAAAAGCTCGTCCAGATAGCTTTAAAGCTGTGGGCACACGAGCGAGATGTTCGGTTCCATACCGGTTTTACTGCACATTAAGTAAACCGTTATTTCTCAGCACGTACGGCCTCTAGCGGCAAGGTTAGGGTATCTATAGAAAGGTAGCAGCCGCAGCGATCACGCGTTGAAAGCTCGCTCAGATAGCTGCAAAGCTGTAGGCACACGAGCGAGATGTTCGGGGACATACCGGTTTTGCTGCCCATGGAATAAACCGTTATTTCTCAGCAAGTACAGCCTCTAGCGGCAAGGTTAGGGTATCTATAGAAAGGTAGCAGCCGCAGCTATCACGCGCTGAAAGCTCGTCCAGATAGCTTTAAAGCTGTGGGCACACGAGCGAGATGTTCAGGGTCATACCGGTTCTGCTGCCCATGGAATAAATCGTTATTTCTCAGCAAGTACGGCCTCTAACTTCAAGGTTAGGGTATCTATAGAAAGGTAGCAGCCGCAGTTATCACGCGCTGAAAGCTCGTCCAGATAGCTTTAAAGCTGTGGGCACACGAGCGAGATGTTCGGGGCCATACCGGTTTTGCTGCCCATGGAATAAACCGTTATTTCTCAGCAAGTACGGCCTCTAGCGGCAAGGTTAAGGTATCTATAGAAAGGTAGCAGCCGCAGCTATCACGCACTGAAAGCTCGTCCAGATAGCTTTAAAGCTGTGGGCACACGAGCGAGATGTTCGGGGTCATACCGGTTCTGCTGCCCATGGAATAAACCGTTATTTCTCAGCAAGTACGGCCTCTAGCGCAAAGGTTAGGGTATCTATAGAAAGGTAGCAGCCGCAGCTATCACGCGCTGAAAGCTCGTCCAGATAGCTTTAAAGCTGTGGGCACACGAGCGAGATTTTCGGGGCCATAACGGTTTTGCTGCCCATGAAATAAACCGTTATTTCTCAGCAAGTACGGCCTATAACGCCAAGGTTAGGGTATCTATAGAAAGGTAGCAGCCGCAGCTATCACGCGCTGAAAGCTCGTCCAGATAGCTTTAAAGCTGTGGGCACACGAGCGAGATGTTCGGTTCCATACCGGTTTTACTGCACATTAAGTAAACCGTTATTTCTCAGCACGTACGGCCTCTAGCGGCAAGGTTAGGGTATCTATAGAAAGGTAGCAGCCGCAGCGATCACGCGTTGAAAGCTCGCTCAGATAGCTGCAAAGCTGTAGGCACACGAGCGAGATGTTCGGGGACATACCGGTTTGGCTGCCCATGGAATAAACCGTTATTTCTCAGCAAGTACAGCCTCTAGCGGCAAGGTTAGGGTATCTATAGAAAGGTAGCAGCCGCAGCTATCACGCGCTGAAAGCTCGTCCAGATAGCTTTAAAGCTGTGGGCACACGAGCGAGATGTTCAGGGTCATACCGGTTCTGCTGCCCATGGAATAAATCGTTATTTCTCAGCAAGTACGGCCTCTAACTTCAAGGTTAGGGTATCTATAGAAAGGTAGCAGCCGCAGTTATCACGCGCTGAAAGCTCGTCCAGATAGCTTTAAAGCTGTGGGCACACGAGCGAGATGTTCGGGGCCATACCGGTTTTGCTGCCCATGGAATAAACCGTTATTTCTCAGCAAGTACGGCCTCTAGCGGCAAGGTTAGGGTATCTATAGAAAGGTAGCAGCCGCAGCTATCACGCGCTAAAAGCTCGTCCAGATAGCTTTAAAGCTGTGGGCACACGAGCGAGATGTTCGGGGCCATACCGGTTTTGCTGCCCATGGAATAAACCGTTATTTCTCAGCAAGTACGGCCTCTAGCGCAAAGGTTAGGGTATCTATAGAAAGGTAGCAGCCGCAGCTATCACGCGCTGAAAGCTCGTCCAGATAGCTTTAAAGCTGTGGGCACACGAGCGAGATTTTCGGGGCCATAACGGTTTTGCTGCCCATGAAATAAACCGTTATTTCTCAGCAAGTACGGCCTATAACGCCAAGGTTAGGGTATCTATAGAAAGGTAGCAGCCGCAGCTATCACGCGCTGAAAGCTCGTCCAGATAGCTTTAAAGCTGTGGGCACACGAGCGAGATGTTCGGGGCCATACCGGTTTTGCTGCCCATGGAATAAACCGTTATTTCTCAGCAAGTACGGCCTCTAGCGGCAAGGTTAAGGTATCTATAGAAAGGTAGCAGCCGCAGCTATCACGCGCTGAAAGCTCGTCCAGATAGCCTTAAAGCTGTGGGCACACGAGCGAGATGTTCGGGGCCATACCGGTTTTGCTGCCCATGGAATAAACCCTTATTTCTCAGCAAGTACGGCCTCTAGCGGCAAGGTTAGGGAATCTATAGAGAGGTAGCAGCCGCAGCTATCACGCACTGAAAGCTCGTCCAGATAGCTTTAAACCTGTGGGCACACGAGCGAGATATTCGGGGCATACCGGTTTTGCTGCCCATGGTATAAACTGTTATTTCTCAGGAAGTACGGCCTTTAACGGCAAGGTTAGGGTATCTATAGAAAGGTAGCAGCCGCAGCTATCACGCGCTGAAAGCTCGTCCAGATAGCTTTAAAGCTGTGGGCACACGAGCGAGATGTTCGGGGCCATACCCGTTTTGCTGCCCATGGAATAAACCGTTATTTCTCAGCAAGTACGGCCTATAGCGGCAAACTTAGGGTATCTATAGAAAGGTAGCAGCCGCAGCTATCACGCGCTGAAAACTCGTCCAGATAGCTTTAAAGCTGTGGGCACACGAGCGAAATGTTCAGGGCCATACCAGTTTTTTTGCCCATGGAATAAACCGTTATTTCTCAGCAAGTACGGCCTCTAGCGGCAAGGTTAGGGCATCTATAGAAAGGTAGCAGCCGCAGTTATCACGCGCTGAAAGCTCGTCCAGATAGCTTTAAAGATGTGGGCACACGAGCGAGATGTTCGGGGCCATAACGGTTTTGCTGCCCATGAAATAAACCGTTATTTCTCAGCAAGTACGGCCTCTAACGGCAAGGTTAGGGTATCTATAGAAAGGTAGCAGCCGCAGCTATCACGCGCTGAAAGCTCGTCCAGATAGCTTTAAAGCTGTTGGCGCACGAGCGAGATGTTCGGGGACATACCGGTTTTGCTGCCCATGGAATAAACCGTTATTTCTCAGCAAGTACGGCCTCTAGCGGCAAGGTTAGGGAACCTATGGAGAGGTAGCAGCCGCAGCGATCACGCGCTGAAAGCTCGTCCAGATAGCTTCAAAGCTGTGGGCACACGAGCGAGATGTTCGGGGCCATACCGGTTTTGCTGCCCATGGAATAAACCGTTATTTCTCAGCAAGTACGGCCTCTAGCGGCAAGGTTAGGGTATCTATAGAAAGGTAGCAGCCGCAGCTATCACGCGCTGAAAGCTCGTCCAGATAGCTTTAAAGCTGTGGGCACACGAGCGACATGTTCGGGGACATACAGGTTTTGCTAAAACCGCTATTTCTCAGTAAATACGGCATCTAGCGGCAAGGTTAGGGTACCTATAGAAAGGCAGCAGCCGCAGCTATCACGGGCTAAAAGCTCGTCCAGAAAGCTTCTAAGCTGTGGGCACGCGAGTGAGACGTTCGGGGCCATACCGGTTTTGTTGCCCATGGAATAAACCGTTATTTCTCAGCAAGTACGGCCTCTAGCGGCAAGGTTAGGGTATCTATAGAAAGGTAGCAGCCGCAGCTATCACGCGCTAAAAGCACACGAGCGAGATGTTCTGGGCCATTCCGGTTTTGTTGCCCATGGAATAAACCGTTATTTCTCAGCAAGAACGGCCTCTAGCGGCAAGGTTAGGGTATCTATAGACAGGTAGCAGCGGCAGCTATCACGCGCTAAAAGCTCGTCCAAATAGCTTTAAAGCTGTGGGCACACGAGCGAGATGTTTGCGGCAGTACCAGTTTTGCTAAAACCGTTATTTCTCAGCAAGTACGGCCTCTAGCGGCAAGGTTAGGGTACCTATAGAAAGGTAGCAGCCGAAGCTATCTCAGCAAGTACGGGCTCTAGCGGCAAGATTAGGGTATCTATAGAAAGGCAGCAGCGGCAGCTATCACGCGCTAAATGCTCGTCCAGATAGCTTTAAAGCTGTGGGCACACGAGCGAGATGTTCGGGGCCATACCGGTTTTGCTGCCCATGGAATAAACCGTTATTTCTCAGCAAGTACGGCCTCTAGCGGCAAGGCTAAGGTACCTATAGAAAGGTAGCAGCCGCAGCTATCACGCGCTAAAAGCTCGTCCAGATAGCTTTTAAGCTGTGGGCACACGAGCGAGATGTTTGCGGCCATACCAGTTTTGCTAAAACCGTTATTTCTCAGCAAGTACGGCCTCTAGCGGCACGGTTAGGGTACCTATAGAAAGCTAAAACCGTTATTTCTCAGCAAGTACGGCCTCTAGCGGCAAGGTTAGATTACCTATGGAAAGGTAGCAGCCGAAGCTATCTCAGCAAGTACGGGCTCTAGCGGCAAGGTTAGGGTATCTATAGAAAGGCAGCAGCGGCAGCTATCACGCGCTAAATGCTCGTCCAGATAGCTTTAAAGCTGTACCTATAGAAAGCTAGCAGCCGAAGCTATCACGTGCTAAAAGCTCGTCCAGAAAGCTTTTAAGCTGTGGGCACACGAGCGAGATGTTCGGGGCCATTCCGGTTTTGTTGCCCATGGAATAAACAGTTATTTCTCAGCAAGAACGGCCTCTAGCGGCAAGGTTAGGGTATCTATAGAAAGGTAGCAGCGGCGGCTATCACGCGCTAAAAGCTCGTCCAAATAGCTTTAAAGCTGTGGGCACACGAGCGAGATGTTTTCGGCCATAACAGTTTTGCTAAAACCGTTATTTCTCAGCAAGTACGGCCTCTAGCGGCAAGGTTAGGGTACCTATGGAAAGGTAGCAGCCGCAGCTATCACGCGCTAAAAGTTCGTTCAGAAAGCTTTAAAGCTGTGGGCACACGAGCGAGATGTTCGGGGCCACACCGGTTTTGCTGCCCATGGAATAAACCGTTATTTCTCAGCAAGTACGGCCTTTAGCGGCAAGGTTAGGGTATCTATAGAAAGGTAGCAGCCGCAGCTATCACGCCCTGAAAGCTCGTCCAGATAGCTTTAAAGCTGTGGGCACACGAGCGAGATGTTCGGGGACATACAGGTTTTGCTAAAACCGCTATTTCTCAGTAAGTACGGCCTCTAGCGGCAAGGTTAGGGTATCTATAGAAAGGTAGCAGCCGCAGCTATCACTGGCGAAAAGCTCGTCCAGAAAGTTTTTAAGCTGTGGGCACACGAGCGAGATGTTCGGGGCCATACCGGTTTTGTTGCCCATGGAATAAACCGTTATTTCTCAGCAAGTACGGTCTCTAGCGGCAAGGTTAGGGTATCTATAGAAAGGTAGCAGCCGCAGCTATCACGCGCAAAAAGCTCGTCCAGATAGCTTTAAAGCTGTGGGCACACGAGCGAGATGTTCGCGGCCATACCAGTTTTGCTAAAACCGTTATTTCTCAGTAAAAACGGCCTCTAGCGGCAAGATTGGGGTACCTATAGAAAGGTAGCAGCCGGAGATATCACGGCCTAAAAGCTCGTCCAGAAAGCTTTTAAGCTGTGGGCACACGGGCGAGATGTTCGGGGCCATACCGGTTCTGTTGCCCATGGAATAAACCGTTATTTCTAAGCAAGTACGGCCTCTAGCGGCAAGGTTAGAGTATCTATAGAAAGGTAGCAGCGGCAGCTATCACGCGCTAAAAGCTCGCCCAGATAGCTTTAAAGCTGTGGGCACACGAGCGAGATGTTTTCTGCCCATGGAAAGATTTTGCTGCCAATGGAAAAAACCGTTATTTCGGAGCAAGTACGGCATCTAGCGGCAAGTTTAGGGGATCTATAGAAAGGTAGCAGCCGCAGCCATCACGCGCTGAAAGCTCGTCCAGATAGCTTTAAAGCTGTGTGCACACGAGCGAGATGTTCGCTACCCATGGAAAAAACCGTTAATTCTCAGCAAGTCACGAGCGAGATGTTTTCTGCCCATGGAAAGATTTTGCTGCCAATGGAAAAAACCGTTATTTCGGAGCAAGTACGGCATCTAGCGGCAAGGTTAGGATACCTATAGAAAGGTAGCAGCCGCAGCTATCACGCGGTAAAAAATCGTTCAGAAAGCTTTAAAGCTGTGGGCACACGAGCGAGATGTTCGCGGCAATACCATTTTTTCTAAAACCGTTATTTCCCAGCAAGTACGGCCTCTAGCGGCAAGGTAAGGGTACCTATAGAAAGGCTGCAGCCGCAGCTATCACGCGTTTAAAGTTCGTTCAGAAAGCTTTAAAGCTGTGGACACACGAGCGAGATTTTCGGGGCCATACAGGTTTTGCTAAAACCGCTATTTCTCAGTAAGTACGGCCTCTAGCGGCAAGGTTAGAGTATCTATAGAAAGGTAGCAGCGGCAGCTATCACGCGCTAAAAGCTCGCCCAGATAGCTTTAAAGCTGTGGGCACACGAGCGAGATGTTTTCTGCCCATGGAAAGATTTTGCTGCCAATGGAAAAAACCGTTATTTCGGAGCAAGTACGGCATCTAGCGGCAAGTTTAGGGGATCTATAGAAAGGTAGCATCCGCGGCCATCACGCGCTGAAAGCTCGTCCAGATAGCTTTAAAGCTGTGGGCACACGAGCGAGATAATTGCTTCACATGGAAAAAACCGTTATTTCTCAGCAAGTACGGCCTCTAGCGGCAAGGTTAAGGTATCTATAGAAAGGTAGCAGCCGCAGCTATCACGCGCTAAAAGCACACGAGCGAGATGTTCGGGGACATACAGGTTTTGCTAAAACCGCTATTTCTCAGTAAATACGGCCTCTAGCGGCAAGGTTAGGGTACCTATAGAAAGGTAGCAGCCGCAGCTATCACGGGCTAAAAGCTCGTCCAGAAAGCTTTTAAGCTGTGGGCACACGAGCGAGATGTTCGGGGCCATACCTGTTTTGTTGCCCATGGAATAAACCGTTATTTCTCAGCAAGTACGGCCTCTAGCGGCAAGGTTAGGGTATCTATAGAAAGGTAGCAGCCGCAGCTATCACGCGCTAAAAGCTCGTCCAGATAGCTTTTAAGCTGTGGGCACACGAGCGAGATTTTTGCGGCCATACCAGTTTTGCTAAAACCGTTATTTCTCAGCAAGTACAGCCTCTAGCGGCAAGGTTAGGGTACCTATAGAAAGCTAGCAGCCGCAGCTATCATGTGCTAAAAGCTCGTCCAGAAAGCTTTTAAGCTGTGGGCACACGAGCGAGATGTTCGGGGCCATTCCGGTTTTGTTGCCCATGGAATAAACCGTTATTTCTCAGCAAGTACGGCCTCTAGCGGCAAGGTTAGGGTACCTACAGAAAGGTAGCAGCCGCAGCTATCACGGGCTAAAAGCTCGTCCAAAAAGCTTTTAAGCTGTGGGCACACGAGCGAGATGTTCGGGGCCATACCGGTTTTGTTGCCCATGGAATAAACCGTTATTTCTCAGCAAGTACGGCCTCTAGCGGCAAGGTTAGGGTATCTATAGAAAGGTAGCAGCGGCAGCTATCACGCGCTAAAAGCTCGTCCAGATAGCTTTAAAGCTGTGGGCACACGAGCGAGATGTTTTCAGCCCATGGAAAGATTTTGCTGCCAATGGAAAAAACCGTTATTTCGGAGCAAGTACGGCCTCTAGCGGCAAGGTTAGGGTATCTATAGAAAGGTAGCAGCCGCAGCTATCACGCGCTGAAAGCTCGTCCAGATAGCTTTAAAGCTGTGGGCACACGAGCGAGATGTTTGCTACCCATGGAAAAAACCGTTATTTCTCAGCAAGTACGGCCTCTAGCGGCAAGGTTAGGATACCTATAGAAAGGTAGCAGCCGCAGCTATCACGCGCTAACAAATCGTTCAGAAAGCTTTAAAGCTGTGGGCACACGAGCGAGATGTTCGCGGCCATACCAGTTTTGCTAAAACCGTTATTTCTCAGCAAGTACGGCCTCTAGCGGCAAGGTTAGGATACCTATAGAAAGGTAGCAGCCGCAGCTATCACGCGCTTAAAGTTCGTTCAGAAAGCTTTAAGGCTGTGGACACCCGAGCGATTTGTTCGGGGCCATACCGGTTTTGCTGCCCATGGAATAAACCGTTATTTCTCAGCAAGTACGGCCTCTAGCGGCAAGGTTAGGGTATCTATAGAAAGGTAGCAGCCGCAGCTATCACGCGCTGAAAGCTCGTCCAGATAGCTTTAAAGCTGTGGGCACACGAGCGAGATGTTCGGGGCCATTCCGGTTTTGCTGCCCATGGAATAAACCGTTATTTCTCAGCAAGTACGGCCCCTAGCGGCAAGGTTAAGGTATCTATAGAAAGGTAGCAGCCGCAGCTATCACGCGCTGAAAGCTCGTCCAGATAGCTTTAAAGCTGTGCGCACACGAGCGAGATGTTCGGGGCCATGCAGGTTTTGCTAAAACCGCTATTTCTCAGTAAGTACGGCATCTAGCGGCAAGGTTAGGGTACCTATAGAAAGGTAGCAGCCGCAGCTATCACGCGCTAAAAGTTCGTTCAGAAGGCTTTAAAGCTGTGGGCACACGAGCGAGATGTTTGGGGCCATACCGGTTTTGCTGCCCAAGGAATAAACCGTTATTTCTCAGGAAGTACGGCCTCTAGCGGCAAGGTTAGTGTATCTATAGAAACGTAGCAGCCGCAGCTATCACGCGCTCAATGCTCGTCCAGATAGCTTTAAAGCTGTGGGCACACGAGCGAGATGTTTGCTACCCATGGAATAAACCGTTATTTCTCAGCAAGTACGGCCTCTAGTGGCAAGGTTAGGATACCCATAGAAAGGTAGCAGCCGCAGCTATCACGCGCTGAATGCTCGTCCAGATAGCTTTAAAGCTGTGGGCACACGAGCGAGATGTTCGGGGCCATACCGGTTTTGCTGCCCATGGAATAAACCGTTGTTTCTCAGCAAGTACGGCCTCTAGCGGCAAGGCTAAGGTACCTATAGAAAGGTAGCAGCCGCAGCTATCACGCGCTAAAAGCTCGTCCAGATAGCTTTTAAGCTGTGGGCACACGAGCGAGATGTTTGCGGCCATACCAGTTTTGCTAAAACCGTTATTTCTCAGCAAGTACGGCCTCTAGCGGCAAGATTGGGGTACCTATAGAAAGGTAGCAGCCGCAGATATCACGGGCTAAAAGCTCGTCCAGAAAGCTTTTAAGCTGTGGGCACACGGGCGAGATGTTCGGGGCCATACCGGTTCTGTTGCCCATGGAATAAACCGTTATTTCTAAGCAAGTACGGCCTCTAGCGGCAAGGTTAGAGTATCTATAGAAAGGTAGCAGCGGCAGCTATCACGCGCTAAAAGCTCGCCCAGATAGCTTTAAAGCTGTGGGCACACGAGCGAGATGTTTTCTGCCCATGGAAAGATTTTGCTGCCAATGGAAAAAACCGTTATTTCGGAGCAAGTACGGCATCTAGCGGCAATTTTAGGGGATCTATAGAAAGGTAGCAGCGGCAGCTATCACGCGCTAAATGCTCGTCCAGATAGCTTTAAAGCTGTACCTATAGAAAGCTAGCAGCCGAAGCTATCACGTGCTAAAAGCTCGTCCAGAAAGCTTTTAAGCTGTGGGCACACGAGCGAGATGTTCGGGGCCATTCCGGTTTTGTTGCCCATGGAATAAACCGTTATTTCTCAGCAAGAACGGCCTCTAGCGGCAAGGTAAGGGTACCTATAGAAAGGTAGCAGCCGAAGCTATCTCAGCAAGTACGGGCTCTAGCGGCAAGGTTAGGGTATCTATAGAAAGGCAGCAGCGGCAGCTATCACGCGCTAAATGCTCGTCCAGATAGCTTTAAAGCTGTACCTATAGAAAGCCAGCAGCCGAAGCTATCACGTGCTAAAAGCTCGTCCAGAAAGCTTTTAAGCTGTGGGCACACGAGCGAGATGTTTGGGGCCATACCGGTTTTGCTGCCCAAGGAATAAACCGTTATTTCTCAGGAAGTACGGCCTCTAGCGGCAAGGTTAGTGTATCTATAGAAACCTAGCAGCCGCAGCTATCACGCGCTGAAAGCTCGTCCAGATAGCTTTAAAGCTGTGCGCACACGAGCGAGATGTTCGGGGCCATGCAGGTTTTGCTAAAACCGCTATTTCTCAGCAAGTACGGCCTCTAGCGGCAAGGTTAGGGTATCTATAGAAAGGCAGCAGCGGCAGCTATCACGCGCTAAATGCTCGTCCAGATAGCTTTAAAGCTGTACCTATAGAAAGGTAGCAGCCGCAGATATCACGGGCTAAAAGCTCGTCCAGAAAGCTTTTAAGCTGTGGGCACATGAGCGAGATGTTCGGGGCCATACCGGTTTTGTTGCCCATGGAATAAACCGTTATTTCTCAGCAAGTACGGCCTCTAGCGGTAAGGTTAGGGTATCTATAAAAAGGTAGCAGCGGCAGCTATCACGCGCTAAAAGCTCGCTCAGATAGCTTTAAAGCTGTGGGCACACGAGCGAGATGTTTTCAGCCCATGGAAAGATTTTGTTGCCAATGGAAAAAACCGTTATTTCGGAGCAAGTACGGCCTCTAGCGGCAAGGTTAGGGTATCTATAGAAAGGTAGCAGCCGCAGCTATCACGCGCTGAAAGCTCGTCCAGATAGCTTTAAAGCTGTGGGCACACGAGCGAGATGTTTGCTACCCATGGAAAAAACCGTTATTTCTCAGCAAGTACGGCCTCTAGCGGCAAGGTTAGGATACCTATAGAAAGGTAGCAGCCGCAGCTATCACGCGCTAACAAATCGTTCAGAAAGCTTTAAAGCTGTGGGCACACGAGCGAGATGTTCGCGGCAATACCAGTTTTTGCTAAAACCGTTATTTCTCAGCAAGTACGGCCTCTAGCGGCAAGGTTAGGATACCTATAGAAAGGTAGCAGCCGCAGCTATCACGCGCTTAAAGTTCGTTCAGAAAGCTTTAAGGCTGTGGACACCCGAGCGATTTGTTCGGGGCCATACCGGTTTTGCTGCCTATGGAAAAAACCGTTATTTCTCAGCAAGTACGGCCTCTAGCGGCAAGGTTAAGGTATCTATAGAAAGGTAGCAGCCCCAGCTATCACGGGCTAAAAGCTCGTCAAGAAAGCTTTTAAGCTGTCGGCACACGAGCGAGATGTTCGGTGCCATACCGGTTTTGTTGCCCATGGAATAAACCGTTATTTCTCAGCAAGTACGGCATCTAGTGGCAAGGTTAGGGTATCTATAGATAGGTAGCAGCGGCAGCTATCACGCGCTAAAAACTCGTCCATATAGCTTTAAAGCTGTGGGCATACGAGCGAGATGTTTGCGGCCAAACCTGTTTTGCTAAAACCGTTATTTCTCAGCAAGTACGGCCTCTAGCGGCAAGGTTAGGGTACCTATAGAAAGCTAGCAGCCGCAGCTATTACGTGCTAAAAGCTCGTCCAGAAAGCTTCAAAGCTGTGGGCACACGAGCGAGATGTTCGTAGCCATGCCGGTTTTGTTGCCCATGGAATAAACCGTTTTTTCTCAGCAAGTACGGCCTCTAGCGGCAAGGTTAGGGTATCTATAGAAAGGTAGCAGCCGCAGCTATCACGCGCTGAAAGCTCGTCCAGATAGCTTTAAAGCTGTGGGCACACGAGCGAGATGTTCGGGGCCATACCGGTTTTGCTGCCCATGGAATAAACCGTTATTTCTCAGCAAGTACGGCCCCTAGCGGCAAGGTTAAGGTATCTATAGAAAGGTAGCAGCCGCAGCTATCACGTGCTGAAAGCTCGTCCAGATAGCTTTAAAGCTGTGCGCACACGAGCGAGATGTTCGGGGCCATACAGGTTTTGCTAAAACCGCTATTTCTCAGTAAGTACGGCATCTAGCGGCAAGGTTAGGGTACCTATAGAAAGGTAGCAGCCGCAGCTATCACGCGCTAAAAGTTCGTTCAGAAGGCTTTAAAGCTGTGGGCACAAGAGCGAGATGTTTGGGGCCATACCGGTTTTGCTGCCCATGGAATAAACCGTTATTTCTCAGCAAGTACGGCCTCTAGCGGCAAGGTTAGGGTATCTATAGAAACGTAGCAGCCGCAGCTATCACGCGCTGAAAGCTCGTCCAGATAGCTTTAAAGCTGTGGGCACACGAGCGAGATGTTTGCTACCCATGGAAAAAACCGTTATTTCTCAGCAAGTACGGCCTCTAGCGGCAAGGTTAGGATACCCATAGAAAGGTAGCAGCCGCAGCTATCACGCGCTAAAAAAACGTTCAGAAAGCTTTAAAGCTGTGGGCACACGAGCGAGATGTTCGCGGCCATACCAGTTTTGCTAAAACCGTTATTTCTCAGCAAGTACGGCCTCTAGCGGCAAGGTTAGGGTACCTATAGAAAGGTAGTAGCCGCAGCTATCACGCGCTAAAAGTTCGTTCAGAAAGCTTTAAAGCTGTGGGCACACGAGCGAGATGTTCGGGGCCATACCGGTTTTGCTGCCCATGGAATAAACCGTTATTTCTCAGCAAGTACGGCCTCTAGCGGCAAGGTTAAGGTATCTACATAAAGTTAGCAGCCGCAGCTATCACGTGCTAAAAGCTCGTCCAGAAAGCTTTTAAGCTGTGGGCACACGAGCAAGATGTTCGGGGCCATACGGGTTTTGTTGCCCATGGAATAAACCGTTATTTCTCAGCAAGTACGGCCTCTAGCGGCAAGGTTAGGGTATCTATAGAAAGGCAGCAGCGGCAGCTATCACGCGCTAAAAGCTCGTCCAGATAGCTTTAAAGCTGTGGGCACACGAGCGAGATGTTTTCTGCCCATGGAAAGATTTTGCTGCCAATGGAAAAAACCGTTATTTCGGAGCAAGTACGGCCTCTAGCGGCAAGGTTAGGGTATCTATAGAAAGGTAGCAGCCGCGCAAGGTAAGGGTACCTATAGAAAGGTAGCAGCCGCAGCTATCACGGGCTAAAAGCTCGTCCAGAAAGCTTTTAAGCTGTGGGCACACGAGCGAGATGTTCGGTGCCTTACCGGTTTTGTTGCCCATGGAATAAACCGTTATTTCTGAGCAAGTACGGCCTCTAGCGGCAAGGTTAGGGTAACTATAGAAAGGTAGCAGCGGCAGCTATCACGCGCTAAAAGCTCGTCCAGATAGCTTTAAAGCTGTGGGCACACGAGCGAGATGTTTGCGGCCATACCAGTTTTGCTAAAACCGTTATTGCTCAGCAAGTACGGCCTCTAGCGGCAAGGTTAGGGTACCTATAGAAAGGTAGCAGCCGAAGCTATCACGCGCTTAAAGTTCGTTCGGGGCCATACCGGTTTTGCTGCCCATGGAATAAACCGTTATTTCTCAGCAAGTACGGCCTCTAGCGGCAAGGTTAGGGTATCTATAGAAAGGTAGCAGTCGCAGCTATCACGCGCTGAAAGCTCGTCCAGATAGCTTTAAAGTTGTGGGCACACGAGCGAGATGTTTGCTACCCATGGAATAAACCGTTATTTCTCAGCAAGTACGGCCTCTAGCGGCAAGGTTAGGGTATCTATAGAAAGGTAGCAGCCGCAGCTATCACGCGCTAAAAAAACGTTCAGAAAGCTATAAAGTTGTGGGCACACGAGGGAGATGTTCGCGGCCATACCAGTTTTGCTCAAACCGTTATTTCTCAGCAGGTACGGGCTCTAGAGGCAAGGTTAGGGTATCTAAAGAAAGGCAGCAGCGGCAGCTATCACGCGCTAAATGCTCGTCCAGATAGCTTTAAAGCTGTGGGCACACGAGCGAGATGTTTTCTGCCTTACTAGTTTTGCTAAACCAGTTATTTCTCAGCAAGTACGGCATCTAGCGGCAAGGTTAGGGTACCTATAAAAAGGTAGCAGCCGCAACTATCACACGCTAAAAGTTCGTTCAGATAGCTTTAAAGCTGTGGGCACACGAGCGAGATGTTCGGGGCCATAACGGTTTTGCTGCCCATTGAAAAAACCGTTATTTCTCAGCAAGTACGGCCTCTAGCTTCAAGGTTAGGGTACCTATAGAAAGGTAGCAGCCGCAGCTATCACGCGTTTAAAGTTCGTTCAGAAAGCTTTAAAGCTGTGGACACACGAGCGAGATTTTCGGGGCCATACAGGTTTTGCTAAAACCGCTATTTCTCAGTAAGTACGGCCTCTAGCGGCAAGGTAAGGGTACCTATAGAAAGGTAGCAGCCGCAGCTATCACGGGCTAAAAGCTCGTCCAGAAAGCTTTCAAGCTGTGGGCACACGAGCGAGATGTTCGGGGCCATACCGGTTTTGTTGCCCATGGAATAAACCGTTATTTCTCAGCAAGTACGGCATCTAGCGGCAAGGTTAGGGTATCTATAGAAAGGTAGCAGCGGCAGCTATCACGCACTAAAAGCTCGCCCAGATAGCTTGAAAGCTGTTGGCACACGAGCGAGATGTTTTCTGCCCATGGAAAGATTTTGCTGCCAATGGAAAAAACCGTTATTTCGGAGCAAGTACGGCCTCTAGCGGCAAGGTTAAGGTATCTATAGAAAGGTAGCAGCCGCAGCTATCACGCGCTGAAAGCTCGTCCAGATATCTTTAAAGCTGTGGGCACACGAGCGAGATGTTTGCTTCACATGGAAAAAACCGTTATTTCTCAGCAAGTACGGCCTCTAGCGGCAAGGTTAGGATACCTATAGAAAGGTAGCAGCCGCAGCTATCACGCGCTAAAAGTTCGTTCAGAAAGCTTTAAAGCTGTGGGCACACGAGCGAGATGTTTGATACACATGGAAAAAACCGTTATTTCTCAGCAAGTTCGGCCTCTAGCGGCAAGGTTAAGGTATCTTTAGAAAGGTAGCAGCCGCAGCTATCACGCGCTAAAAGCACACGAGCGAGATGTTCGGGGACATACAGGTTTTGCTAAAACCGCTATTTCTCAGTAAATACGGCCTCTAGCGGCAAGGTTAGGGTACCTATAGAAAGGTAGCAGCCGAAGCTATCACGCGCTTAAAGTTCGTTCGGGGCCATACCGGTTTTGCTGCCCATGGAATAAACCGTTATTTCTCAGCAAGTACGGCCTCTAGCGGCAAGGCTAGGGTATCTATAGAAAGGTAGCAGTCGCAGCTATCACGCGCTGAAAGCTCGTCCAGATAGCTTTAAAGCTGTGGGCACACGAGCGAGATGTTTGCTACCCATGGAATAAACCGTTATTTCTCAGCAAGTACGGCCTCTAGCGGCAAGGTTAGGGTATCTATAGAAAGGTAGCAGCCGCAGCTATCACGCGCTAAAAAAACGTTCAGAAAGCTTTAAAGTTGTGGGCACACGAGGGAGATGTTCGCGGCCATACCAGTTTTGCTCAAACCGTTATTTCTCAGCAGGTACGGGCTCTAGAGGCAAGGTTAGGGTATCTAAAGAAAGGCAGCAGCGGCAGCTATCACGCGCTAAATGCTCGTCCAGATAGCTTTAAAGCTGTGGGCACACGAGCGAGATGTTTGCGGCCATACCAGTTTTGTTGCCCATTGAATAAACCGTTATTTCTCAGCAAGTACGGCCTCTAGCGGCAAGGTTAGGGTATCTATAGAAAGGTAGCAGCGGCAGCTATCACGCGCTAAAAGCTCGTCCAGATAGCTTTAAAGCTGTGGGCACACGAGCGAGATGTTTGCGGCCATACCAGTTTTGCTAAAACCGTTATTGCTCAGCAAGTACGGCCTCTAGCGGCAAGGTTAGGGTACCTATAGAAAGGTAGCAGCCGAAGCTATCACGCGCTTAAAGTTCGTTCGGGGCCATACCGGTTTTGCTGCCCATGGAATAAACCGTTATTTCTCAGCAAGTACGGCCTCTAGCGGCAAGGCTAGGGTATCTATAGAAAGGTAGCAGTCGCAGCTATCACGCGCTGAAAGCTCGTCCAGATAGCTTTAAAGCTGTGGGCACACGAGCGAGATGTTTGCTACCCATGGAATAAACCGTTATTTCTCAGCAAGTACGGCCTCTAGCGGCAAGGTTAGGGTATCTATAGAAAGGTAGCAGCCGCAGCTATCACGCGCTAAAAAAACGTTCAGAAAGCTTTAAAGTTGTGGGCACACGAGGGAGATGTTCGCGGCCATACCAGTTTTGCTCAAACCGTTATTTCTCAGCAGGTACGGGCTCTAGAGGCAAGGTTAGGGTATCTAAAGAAAGGCAGCAGCGGCAGCTATCACGCGCTAAATGCTCGTCCAGATAGCTTTAAAGCTGTGGGCACACGAGCGAGATGTTTTCTGCCATACTAGTTTTGCTAAACCAGTTATTTCTCAGCAAGTACGGCATCTAGCGGCAAGGTTAGGGTACCTATAAAAAGGTAGCAGCCGCAGCTATCACACGCTAAAAGTTCGTTCAGATAGCTTTAAAGCTGTGGGCACACGAGCGAGATGTTCGGGGCCATAACGGTTTTGCTGCCCATTGAAAAAACCGTTATTTCTCAGCAAGTACGGCCTCTAGCTTCAAGGTTAGGGTACCTATAGAAAGGTAGCAGCCGCAGCTATCACGCGTTTAAAGTTCGTTCAGAAAGCTTTAAAGCTGTGGACACACGAGCGAGATTTTCGGGGCCATACAGGTTTTGCTAAAACCGCTATTTCTCAGTAAGTACGGCCTCTAGCGGCAAGGTAAGGGTACCTATAGAAAGGTAGCAGCCGCAGCTATCACGGGCTAAAAGCTCGTCCAGAAAGCTTTCAAGCTGTGGGCACACGAGCGAGATGTTCGGGGCCATACCGGTTTTGTTGCCCATGGAATAAACCGTTATTTCTCAGCAAGTACGGCATCTAGCGGCAAGGTTAGGGTATCTATAGAAAGGTAGCAGCGGCAGCTATCACGCACTAAAAGCTCGCCCAGATAGCTTGAAAGCTGTTGGCACACGAGCGAGATGTTTTCTGCCCATGGAAAGATTTTGCTGCCAATGGAAAAAACCGTTATTTCGGAGCAAGTACGGCCTCTAGCGGCAAGGTTAAGGTATCTATAGAAAGGTAGCAGCCGCAGCTATCACGCGCTGAAAGCTCGTCCAGATATCTTTAAAGCTGTGGGCACACGAGCGAGATGTTTGCTTCACATGGAAAAAACCGTTATTTCTCAGCAAGTACGGCCTCTAGCGGCAAGGTTAGGATACCTATAGAAAGGTAGCAGCCGCAGCTATCACGCGCTAAAAGTTCGTTCAGAAAGCTTTAAAGCTGTGGGCACACGAGCGAGATGTTTGATACACATGGAAAAAACCGTTATTTCTCAGCAAGTTCGGCCTCTAGCGGCAAGGTTAAGGTATCTTTAGAAAGGTAGCAGCCGCAGCTATCACGCGCTAAAAGCACACGAGCGAGATGTTCGGGGACATACAGGTTTTGCTAAAACCGCTATTTCTCAGTAAATACGGCCTCTAGCGGCAAGGTTAGGGTACCTATAGAAAGGTAGCAGCCGCAGCTATCACGGGCTAAAAGCTCGTCCAGAAAGCTTTTAAGCTGTGGGCACACGAGCGAGATGTTCGGGGCCATACCGGTTTTGTTGCCCATGGAATAAACCGTTATTTCTCAGCAAGTACGGCCTCTAGCGGCAAGGTTAGGGTATCTATAGAAAGGTAGCAGCCGCAGCTTTCACGCGCTAAAAGCACACGAGCGAGATGTTCGGGGACATACAGGTTTTGCTAAAACCGCTATTTCTCAGTAAATACGGCCTCTAGCGGCAAGGTTAGGGTACCTATAGAAAGGTAGCAGCCGCAGCTATCACGGGCTAAAAGCTCGTCCAGAAAGCTTTTAAGCTGTGGGCACACGAGCGAGATGTTCGGGGCCATACCGGTTTTGTTGCCCATGGAATAAACCGTTATTTCTCAGCAAGTACGGCCTCTAGCGGCAAGGTTAGGGCATCTATAGAAAGGTAGCAGCCGCAGCTATCACGCGCTGGAAGCTCGTCCAGATAGCTTTAAAGCTGTGGGCACACGAGCGAGATGTTCGGTGCCATACCGGTTTTGCTGCCCATGGAATAAACCGTTATTTCTCAGCAAGTACGGCCTTTAGCGGCAAGGTTAGGGTATCTATAGAAAGGTAGCAGCGGCAGCTATCACGCGCTAAAAGCTCGTCCAGATAGCTTTAAAGCTGTGGGCACACGAGCGAGATGTTTGCGGCCATACCAGTTTTGCTAAAACCGTTATTTCTCAGCAAGTACGGCCTCTAGCGGCAAGGTTAGGGTACCTATAGAAAGGTAGCAGCCGAAGCTATCACGCGCTTAAAGTTCGTTCAGATAGCTTTAAAGCTGTGGGCACACGAGCGAGATGTTTGCTACCCATGGAAAAAACCGTTATTTCTCAGCAAGTACGGCATCTAGCGGCAAGGTTAGGATACCTATAGAAAGGTAGCAGCCGCAGCTATCACGCGCTAAAAAAACGTTCAGAAAGCTTTAAAGTTGTGGGCACACGAGGGAGATGTTCGCGGCCATACCAGTTTTGCTCAAACCGTTATTTCTCAGCAAGTACGGGCTCTAGCGGCAAGGTTAGGGTATCTAAAGAAAGGCAGCAGCGGCAGCTATCACGCGCTAAATGCTCGTCCAGATAGCTTTAAAGCTGTGGGCACACGAGCGAGATGTTTTCAGCCCATGGAAAGATTTTGCTGCCAATGGAAAAAACCGTTATTTCGGAGCAAGTACGGCCTCTATCGGCAAGGTTAGGGTATCTATAAAAAGGTAGCAGCCCCAGCTATCACGCGCTGAAAGCTCGTTCAGATAGCTTTAAAGCTGTGGGCACACGAGCGAGATGTTCGGGGCCACACCGGTTTTGCTGCCCATGGAATAAACCGTTATTTCTCAGCAAGTACGGCCTCTAGCGGCAAGGTTAGGGTACCTATAGAAAGGTAGCAGCCGCAGCTATCACGGGCGAAAAGCTCGTCCAGAAAGCTTTAAAGCTGTGGGCACACGAGCGAGATGTTCGGGGCCACACCGGTTTTGCTGCCCATGGAATAAACCGTTATTTCTCAGCAAGTACGGCCTCTAGCGGCAAGGTTAGGGTATCTATAGAAAGGTAGCAGCCGCAGCTATCACGGGCGAAAAGTTCGTCCAGAAAGTTTTTAAGCTGTGGGCACACGAGCGAGATGTTCGGGGCCATACCGGTTTTGTTGCCCATGGAATAAACCGTTATTTCTCAGCAAGTACGGTCTCTAGCGGCAAGGTTAGGGTATCTATAGAAAGGTAGCAGCCGCAGCTATCACGCGCTAAAAGCTCGTCCAGATAGCTTTAAAGCTGTGGGCACACGAGCGAGATGTTCGCGGCCATACCAGTTTTGCTAAAACCGTTATTTCTCAGTAAAAACGGCCTCTAGCGGCAAGATTGGGGTACCTATAGAAAGGTAGCAGCCGCAGATATCACGGGCTAAAAGCTCGTCCAGAAAGCTTTTAAGCTGTGGGCACACGGGTGAGATGTTCGGGGCCATACCGGTTTTGTTGCCCATGGAATAAACCGTTATTTCTAAGCAAGTACGGCCTCTAGCGGCAAGGTTAGAGTATCTATAGAAAGGTAGCAGCGGCAGCAATCACGCGCTAAAAGCTCGCCCAGATAGCTTTAAAGCTGTGGGCACACGAGCGAGATGTTTTCTGACCATGGAAAGATTTTGCTGCCAATGGAAAAAACCGTTATTTCGGAGCAAGTACGGCCTCTAGCGGCAAGTTTAGGGGATCTATAGAAAGGTAGCAGCCGCAGCCATCACGCGCTAAAAGCTCGTCCAGATAGCTTTAAAGCTGTGGGCACACGAGCGAGATGTTCGCGGCCATACCAGTTTTGCTAAAACCGTTATTTCTCAGTAAAAACGGTCTCTAGCGGCAAGATTGGGGTACCTATAGAAAGGTAGCAGCCGCAGATATCACTAACTAAAAGCTCGTCCAGAAAGCTTTTAAGCTGTGGGCACACGGGCGAGATGTTCGGGGCCATACCGGTTTTGTTGCCCATGGAATAAACCGTTATTTCTAAGCAAGTACGGCCTCTAGCGGCAAGGTTAGAGTATCTATAGAAAGGTAGCAGCGGCAGCTATCACGCGCTAAAAGCTCGCCCAGATAGCTTTAAAGCTGTGGGCACACGAGCGAGATGTTTTCTGACCATGGAAAGATTTTGCTGCCAATGGAAAAAACTGTTATTTCGGAGCAAGTACGGCCTCTAGCGGCAAGTTTAGGGGATCTATAGGAAGGTAGCAGCCTCAGCCATCACGCGCTGAAAGCTCGTCCAGATAGCTTTAAAGCTGTGTGCACACGAGCGAGATGTTTGATACCCATGGAAAAAACTGTTAGTTCTCAGCAAGTACGGCCTCTAGCGGCAAGGTTAGGATACCTATAGAAAGGTAGCAGCCGCAGCTATCACGCGGTAAAAAATCGTTCAGAAAGCTTTAAAGCTGTGGGCACACGAGCGAGATGTTCGCGGCAATACCAGTTTTTCTAAAACCGTTATTTCTCAGCAAGTACGGCCTCTAGCGGCAGGGTTAGGGTACCTATAGAAAGGTAGCAGCCGCAGCTATCACGCGTTTAAAGTTCGTTCAGAAAGTTTTAAAGCTGTGGACACACGAGCGAGATTTTCGGGGCCATACAGGTTTTGCTAAAACCGCTATTTCTCAGTAAGTACGGCCTCTAGTGGCAAGGTAAGGGTACCTATAGAAAGGTAGCAGCCGCATCTATCACGGCCTAAAAGCTCGTCCGGAAAGCTTTTAAGCTGTGGGCACACGAGCGAGATGTTCGGGGCCATATCGGTTTTTCTGCCCATGGAATAAACCGTTATTTCTCAGCAAGTACGGCCTCTAGCGGCAAGGTTAGGGTACCTACAGAAAGGTAGCAGCCGCAGCTATCACGGGCAAAAAGCTCGTCCAGAAAGCTTTTAAGCTGTGGGCACACGAGCGAGATGTTCGGGGCCATAAGGGTTTTGTTGCCCATGGAATAAACCGTTATTTCTCAGCAAGTATGGCCTCTAGCGGCAAGGTTAGGGTATCTATAGAAAGGTAGCAGCGGCAGCTATCACGCGCTAAAAGCTCGTCCAAATAGCTTTAAAGCTGTGGGCACACGAGCGAGATGTTTGCGGCCATACCAGTTTTGCTAAAACCATTATTTCTCAGCAAGTACGATCTATAGAAAGGTAGCAGCCGCAGCCATCACGCGCTGAAAGCTCGTCCAGATAGCTTTAAAGCTGTGTGCATACGAGCGAGATGTTTGCTACAAATGGAAAAAACCGTTAATTCTCAGCAAGTACGGCCTCTAGCGGCAAGGTTAGGATACCTATAGAAAGGTAGCAGCCGCAGCTATCACGCGGTAAAAAATCGTTCAGAAAGCTTTAAAGCTGTGGGCACACGAGCGAGATGTTCGCGGCAATACCAGTTTTTCTAAAACCGTTATTTCTCAGCAAGTACGGCCTCTAGCGGCAAGGTTAGGGTACCTATAGAAAGGTAGCAGGCGCAGCTATCACGCGTTTAAAGTTCGTTCAGAAAGCTTTAAAGCTGTGGACACACGAGCGAGATTTTCGGGGCCATACAGGTTTTGCTAAGACCGCTATTTCTCAGTAAGTACGGCCTCTAGCGGCAAGGTAAGGGTACCTATAGAAAGGTAGCAGCCGCAGCTATCACGGGCTAAAAGCTCGTCCAGAAAGCTTTCAAGCTGTGGGCACACGAGCGAGATGTTCGGGGACATACCGGTTTTGTTGCCCATGGAATAAACCGTTATTTCTCAGCAAGTACGGCATCTAGCGGCAAGGTTAGGGTATCTATAGAAAGGTAGCAGCGGCAGCTATCACGCACTAAAAGCTCGCCCAGATAGCTTGAAAGCTGTTGGCACACGAGCGAGATGTTTTCTGCCCATGGAAAGATTTTGCTGCCAATGGAAAAAACCGTTATTTCGGAGCAAGTACGGCCTCTAGCGGCAAGGTTAGGGTATCTATAGAAAGGTAGCAGCCGCAGCTATCACGCGCTAAAAGCACACGAGCGAGATGTTCGGGGACATACAGGTTTTGCTAAAACCGCTATTTCTCAGTAAATACGGCCTCTAGCGGCAAGGTTAGGGTACCTATAGAAAGGTAGCAGCCGCAGCTATCACGCGCTGAAAGCTCGTCCAGATATCTTTAAAGCTGTGGGCACACGAGCGAGATGTTTGCTTCACATGGAAAAAACCCTTATTTCTCAGCAAGTACGGCCTCTAGCGGCAAGGTTAGGATACCTATAGAAAGGTAGCAGCCGCAGCTATCACGCGCTAAAAGTTCGTTCAGAAAGCTTTAAAGCTGTGGGCACACGAGCGAGATGTTTGATACACATGGAAAAAACCGTTATTTCTCAGCAAGTTCGGCCTCTAGCGGCAAGGTTAAGGTATCTTTAGAAAGGTAGCAGCCGCAGCTATCACGCGCTAAAAGCACACGAGCGAGATGTTCGGGGACATACAGGTTTTGCTAAAACCGCTATTTCTCAGTAAATACGGCCTCTAGCGGCAAGGTTAGGGTACCTATAGAAAGGTAGCAGCCGCAGCTATCACGGGCTAAAAGCTCGTCCAGAAAGCTTTTAAGCTGTGGGCACACGAGCGAGATGTTCGGGGCCATACCGGTTTTGTTGCCCATGGAATAAACCGTTATTTCTCAGCAAGTACGGCCTCTAGCGGCAAGGTTAAGGCATCTATAGAAAGGTAGCAGCCGCAGCTATCACGCGCTGGAAGCTCGTCCAGATAGCTTTAAAGCTGTGGGCGCACGAGCGAGTTGTTTGATACACATGGAAAAAACCGTTATTTCTCAGCAAGTACGGCCTCTAGCGGCAAGTTTAGGGTACCTATAGAAAGGTAGCAGCAGCAACTATCACGCGCTTAAAAATCGTTCAGAAAGCTTTAAAGCTGTGGGCACACGAGCGAGATAATTGCTTCACATGGAAAAAACCGTTATTTCTCAGCAAGTACGGCCTCTATTGGCAAGGTTAAGGTATCTATAGAAAGGTAGCAGCCGCAGCTATCACGCGCTAAAAGCACACGAGCGAGATGTTCGGGGACATACAGGTTTTGCTAAAACCGCTATTTCTCAGTAAATACGGCCTCTAGCGGCAAGGTTAGTGGATCTATAGAAAGGTAGCAGCCGCAGCCATCACGCGCTGAAAGCTCGTCCAGATAGCTTTAAAGCTGTGGGCACACGAGCGAGATAATTGCTTCACATGGAAAAAACCGTTATTTCTCAGCAAGTACGGCCTCTAGCGGCAAGGTTAAGGTATCTATAGAAAGGTAGCAGCCGCAGCTATCACGCGCTAAAAGCACACGAGCGAGATGTTCGGGGACATACAGGTTTTGCTAAAACCGCTATTTCTCAGTAAATACGGCTTCTAGCGGCAAGGTTAGGGTACCTATAGAAAGGTAGCAGCCGCAGCTATCACGGGCTAAAAGCTCGTCCAGAAAGCTTTTAAGCTGTGGGCACACGAGCGAGATGTTCGGGGCCATACCGGTTTTGTTGCCCATGGAATAAACCGTTATTTCTCAGCAAGTACGGCCTCTAGCGGCAAGGTTAGGGTATCTAAAGAAAGGTAGCAGCCGCAGCTATCACGCGCTAAAAGCACACGAGCGAGATGTTCGGGGACATACAGGTTTTGCTAAAACCGCTATTTCTCAGTAAATACGGCCTCTAGTGGCAAGGTTAGGGTACCTGTAGAAAGGTAGCAGCCGCAGCTATCACGGGCTAAAAGCTCGTCCAGATAGCTTTAAAGCTGTGGGCACACGAGCGAGATAATTGCTTCACATGGAAAAAACCGTTATTTCTCAGCAAGTACGGCCTCTAGCGGCCAGGTTAAGGTATCTATAGAAAGGTAGCAGCGGCAGCTATCACGCGCTAAAAGCTCGTCCAAATAGCTTTAAAGCTGTGGGCACACGAGCGAGATGTTTGCGGCCATAAAAGTTTTGCTAAAACCATTATTTCTCAGCATGTACGATCTATAGAAAAGTAGCAGCCGCAGCCATCACGCGCTGAAAGCTCGTCCAGATAGCTTTAAAGCTGTGTGCACACGAGCGAGATGTTTGCTACCCATGGAAAAAACCGTTAATTCTCAGCAAGTACGGCCTCTAGCGGCAAGGTTAGGATACCTATAGAAAGGTAGCAGCCGCAGCTATCACGCGGTAAAAAATCGTTCAGAAAGTTTTAAAGCTGTGGGCACACGAGCGAGATGTTCGCGGCAATACCAGTTTTTCTAAAACCGTTATTTCTCAGCAAGTACGGCCTCTAGCGGCAAGGTTAGGGTACCTATAGAAAGGTAGCAGCCGCAGCTATCACGCGTTTAAAGTTCGTTCAGAAAGCTTTAAAGCTGTGGACACACGAGCGAGATTTTCGGGGCCACACAGGTTTTGCTAAAACCGCTATTTCTCAGTAAGTACGGCCTCTAGCGGCAAGGTAAGGGTACCTATAGAAAGGTAGCAGCCGCAGCTATCACGGGCTAAAAGCTCGTCCAGAAAGCTTTTAAGCTGTGGGCACACGAGCGAGATGTTCGGGGCCTTACCGGTTTTTCTGCCCATGGAATAAACCGTTATTTCTCGGCAAGTACGGCCTCTAGCGGCAAGGTTAAGGTATCTATATAAAGGTAGCAGCCGCAGCCATCACGCGCTAAAAGCTCGTCCAGATAGCTTTAAAGCTGTGGGCACACGAGCGAGATGTTCGCGGCCATACCAGTTTTGATAAAACCGTTATTTCTCAGAAAAAACGGCCTCTAGCGGCAAGATTGGGGTACCTGTAGAAAGGTAGCAGCCGCAGCTATCACGGGCTGAAAGCTCGTCCAGAAAGCTTTCAAGCTGTGGGCACACGAGCGAGATGTTCGGGGCCATACCGGTTTTGTTGCCCATGGAATAAACCGTTATTTCTCAGCAAGTACGGCATCTAGCGGCAAGGTTAGGGTATCTTTAGAAAGGTAGCAGCGGCAGCTATCACGCACTAAAAGCTCGCCCAGATAGCTTTAAAGCTGTTGGCACACGAGCAAGATGTTTTCTGCCCATGGAAAGATTTTGCTGCCAATGGAAAAAACCGTTATTTCGGAGCAAGTACGGCCTCTAGCGGCAAGGTTAGGGTATCTATAGAAAGGTAGCAGCCGCAGCTATCACGCGCTGAAAGCTCGTCCAGATATCTTTAAAGCTGTGGGCACACGAGCGAGATGATTGATACACATGGAAAAAACCGTTATTTCTCAGCAAGTTCGGCCTCTTGCGGCAAGGTTAAGGTATCTTTAGAAAGGTAGCAGCCGCAGCTATCACGCTCTAAAAGCACACGAGCGAGATGTTCGGGGACATACAGGTTTTGCTAAAACCGCTATTTCTCAGTAAATACGGCCTCTAGCGGCAAGGTTAGGGTACCTATAGAAAGGTAGCAGCCGCAGCTATCACGGGCTAAAAGCTCGTCCAGAAAGCTTTTAAGCTGTGGGCACACGAGCGAGATGTTCGGGGCCATACCGGTTTTGTTGCCCATGGAATAAACCGTTATTTCTCAGCAAGTACGGCCTCTAGCGGCAAGGTTAGGGTATCTATAGAAAGGTAGCAGCCGCAGCTATCACGCGCTAAAAGAACACGAGCGAGATGTTCGGGGACATACAGGTTTTGCTAAAACCGCTATTTCTCAGTAAATACGGCCTCAAGCGGCAAGGTTAGGGAACCTATAGAAAGGTAGCAGCCGCAGCTCTCACGGGCTAAAAGCTCGTCCAGAAAGCTTTTAAGCTGTGGGCACACGAGCGAGATGTTCGGGGCCATACCGGTGTTGTTGCCCTTGGAATAAACCGTTATTTCTCAGCAAGTACGGCCTCTAGCGGCAAGGTTAAGGCATCAATAGAAAGGTAGCAGCCGCAGCTATCACGCGCTGGAAGCTCGTCCAGATAGCTTTAAAGCTGTGGGCACACGAGCGAGATAATTGCTTCTCATGGAAAAAACCGTTATTTCTCAGCAAGTACGGCCTCTAGCGGCAAGGTTAAGGTATCTATAGAAAGGTAGCAGCCGCAGCTATCACGCGCTAAAAGCACACGAGCGAGATGTTCGGGGACATACAGGTTTTGCTAAAACCGCTATTTCTCAGTAAATACGGCCTCTAGCGGCAAGGTTAGGGGATCTATAGAAAGGTAGCAGCCGCAGCTATCACGCGCTGAAAGCTCGTCCAGATAGCTTTAAAGCTGTGGGCACACGAGCGAGATAATTGCTTCACATGGGAAAAACCGTCATTTCTCAGCAAGTACGGCCTCTAGCGGCAAGGTTAAGGTATCTATAGAAAGGTAGCTGCCGCAGCTATCACGCGCTTAAAAATCGTTCAGAAAGCTTTAAAGCTGTGGGCACACGAGCGAGATAATTGCTTCACATGGAAAAAACCGTTATTTCTCAGCAAGTACGGCCTCTAGCGGCAAGGTTAAGGTATCTATAGAAAGGTAGCAGCCGCAGCTATCACGCGCTAAAAGCACACGAGCGAGATGTTCGGGGACATACAGGTTTTGCTAAAACCGCTATTTCTCAGTAAATACGGCCTCTAGCGGCAAGGTTAGGATACCTATAGAAAGGTAGCAGCCGCAGCTATCACGGGCTAAAAGCTCGTCCAGATAGCTTTAAAGCTGTGGGCACACGAGCGAGATAATTGCTTCACATGGAAAAAACCGTTATTTCTCAGCAAGTACGGCCTCTAGCGGCAAGGTTAAGGTATCTATAGAAAGGTAGCAGCCGCAGCTATCACGCGCTAAAAGCACACGAGCGAGATGTTCGGGGACATACAGGTTTTGCTAAAACCGCTATTTCTCAGTAAATACGGCCTCTAGCGGCAAAATTAGGGTACCTATAGAAAGGTAGCAGCCGCAGCTATCACGGGCTAAAAGCTCGTCCAGAAAGCTTTTAAGCTGTGGGCACACGAGCGAGATGTTCGGGGCCATACCGGTTTTGTTGCCCATGGAATAAACCGTTATTTCTCAGCAAGTACGGCCTCTAGCGGCAAGGTTAGGGTATCTATAGAAAGGTAGCAGCCGCAGCTATCACGCGCTAAAAGCACACGAGCGAGATGTTCGGGGACATACAGGTTTTGCTAAAACCGCTATTTCTCAGTAAATACGGCCTCTAGCGGCGAGGTTAGGGTACCTATAGAAAGGTAGCAGCCGCAGCTATCACGCGCTTAAAAATCGTTCAGAAAGCTTTAAAGCTGTGGGCACACGGGCGAGATGTTCGGGGCCATACCGGTTTTGCTGCCCATGCAATAAACCGTTATTTCTCAGCAAGTACGGCCTTTAGCGGCAAGGTTAAGGTACCTATAGAAAGGTAGCAGCCGCAGCTATCACGCGCTTAAAGCTCGTTTAGATAGCTTTCAAGCTGTGGGCACACGAGCGAGATGTTTGCGGACATACCAGTTTTGCTAAAACCGTTATTTCTCAGCAAGTACAGCCTCTAGCGGCAAGGTTAGGGTACCTACAGAAAGGTAGCAGCCGCAGCTATCACGGGCTAAAAGCTCGTCCAGAAAGCTTTTAAGCTGTGGGCACACGAGCGAGATGTTCGGGGCCATACCGGTTTTGTTGCCCATAGAATAAACCGTTATTTCTCAGCAAGTACGGCCTCTAGCGGCAAGGTTAGGGTATCTATAGAAAGGTAGCAGCGGCAGCTATCACGCGCTAAAAGCTCGTCCAGATAGCTTTAAAGCTGTGGGCACACGAGCGAGATGTTTTCAGCCCATGGAAAGATTTTGCTGCCAATGGAAAAAACCGTTATTTCGGAGCAAGTACGGCATCTAGCGGCAAGGTTAGGGTATCTATAGAAAGGTAGCAGCCGCAGCTATCACGCGCTGAAAGCTCGTCCAGATAGCTTTAAAGCTGTGGGCACACGAGCGAGATGTTCGGGGCCACACCGGTTTTGTTGCCCATGGAATAAACCGTTATTTCTCAGCAAGTACGGCCTCTAGCGGCAAGGTTAATATACCTATAAAAAGGTAGCAGCCGCAGCTATCACGCGCTAACAAATCGTTCAGAAAGCTTTAAAGCTGTGGGCACACGAGCGAGATGTTCGCGGCAATACCAGTTTTGCTAAAACCGTTATTTCTCAGCAAGTACCGCCTCTAGCGGCAAGGTTAAGGTATCTATAGAAAGGTAGCAGCCGCAACTATCACGCGCTGTAAGCTCGTCCAGATAGCTTTAAAGCTGTGGGCACACGAGCGAGATGTTCGGGGACATACCGGTTTTGCTAAAACCGCTATTTCTCAGTAAGTACGGCCTCTAGCGGCAAGGTAAGGGTACCTATAGAAAGGTAGCAGCCGCAGCTATCACGGACTAAAAGCTCGTCAAGAAAGCTTTTAAGCTGTCGGCACACGAGCGAGATGTTCGGTGCCATACCGGTTTTGTTGCCCATGGAATAAACCGTTATTTCTCAGCAAGTACGGCATCTAGTGGCAAGGTTAGGGTATCTATAGAAAGGTAGCAGCGGCAGCTATCACGCGCTAAAAGCTTGTCCATATAGCTTTAAAGCTGTGGGCATACGAGCGAGATGTTTGCGGCCAAACCTGTTTTGCTAAAACCGTTATTTCTCAGCAAGTACGGCCTCTAGCGGCAAGGTTAGGGTACCTATAGAAAGCTAGCAGCCGCAGCTATCACGTGCTAAAAGCTCGTGCAGAAAGCTTCAAAGCTGTGGGCACACGAGCGAGATGTTCGGAGCCATTCCGGTTTTGTTGCCCATGGAATAAACCGTTTTTTCTCAGCAAGTACGGGCTCTAGCGGCAAGGTTAGGGTATCTATAGAAAGGTAGCAGCCGCAGCTATCACGCGCTGAAAGCTCGTCCAGATAGCTTTAAAGCTGTGGGCACACGAGCGAGATGTTCGGGGCCATACCGGTTTTGCTGCCCATGAAATAAACCGTTATTTCTCAGCAAGTACGGCTTCTAGCGGCAAGGTTAGGGTATCTATAGAAAGGTAGCAGCCGCAGCTATCACGCGCTGAGAGCTCGTCCAGATAGCTTTAAAATTGTGGGCACACGAGCGAGATGTTCGGGACCATACAGGTTTTGCTAAAACCGCTATTTCTCAGTAAGTACGGCATCTAGCGGCAAGGTTAGGGTACCTATAGAAAGGTAGCAGCCGCAGCTATCACGCGCTAAAAGTTCGTTCAGAAGGCTTTAAAGCTGTGGGCACACGAGCGAGATGTTTGGGGCCATACCGGTTTTGCTGCCCATGGAATAAACCGTTATTTCTCAGCAAGTACGGCCTCTAGCGGCAAGGTTAGGGTATCTATAGAAACGTAGCAGCAGCAGCTATCACGCGCTGAAAGCTCGTCCAGATAGCTTTAAAGCTGTGGGCACACGAGCGAGATGTTTGCTACCCATTGAAAAAACCGTTATTTCTCAGCAAGTACGGCTTCTAGCGGCAAGGTTAGGATACCCATAGAAAGGTAGCAGCCGCAGCTATCACGCGCTAAAAAAACGTTCAGATAGCTTTAAAGCTGTGGGCACACGAGCGAGATGTTCGCGGCCATACCAGTTTTGCTAAAACCGTTATTTCTCAGCAAGTACGGCCTCTAGCGGCAAGGTTAGGGTACCTATAGAAAGGTAGTAGCCGCAGCTATCACGCGCTAAAAGTTCGTTCAGAAAGCTTTAAAGCTGTGGGCACACGAGCGAGATGTTCGGGGCCATACCGGTTTTGCTGCCCATGGAATAAACCGTTATTTCTCAGCAAGTACGGCCTCTAGCGGCAAAGTTAAGGTATCTATATAAAGGTAGCAGCCGCAGCTATCACGTGCTAAAAGCTCGTCCAGAAAGCTTTTAAGCTGTGGGCACACGAGCAAGATGTTCGGGGCCATACGGGTTTTGTTGCCCATGGAATAAACCGTTATTTCTCAGCAAGTACGGCCTCTAGCGGCAAGGTTAGGGTATCTATAGAAAGGCAGCAGCGGCAGCTATCACGCGCTAAAAGCTCGCCCAGATAGCTTTAAAGCTGTGGGCACACGAGCGAGATGTTTTCTGCCCATGGAAAGATTTTGCTGCCAATGGAAAAAACCGTTATTTCGGAGCAAGTACGGCCTCTAGCGGCAAGGTTAGGGTATCTATAGAAAGGTAGCAGCCGCAGCTATCACGCGCTTAAAAATCGTTCAGAAAGCTTTAAAGCTGTGGGCACACGGGCGAGATGTTCGGGGCCATACCGGTTTTGCTGCCCATGGAGTAAACCGTCATTTCTCAGCAAGTACGGCCTCTAGCGGCAAGGTTAAAGTATCTATAGAAAGGTAGCAGCCGCAGCTATCACGCGCTAAAAGCACACGAGCGAGATGTTCGGGGACATACAGGTTTTGCTAAACCCGCTATTTCTCAGTAAATACGGCCTCTAGCGGCAAGGTTAGGGTACCTATAGAAAGGTAGCAGCCGCAGCTATCACGGGCTAAAAGCTCGTCCAGAAAGCTTTTAAGCTGTGGGCACACGAGCGAGATGTTCGGGGCCATACCGGTTTTGTTGCCCATGGAATAAACCGTTATTTCTCAGCAAGTACGGCCTCTAGCGGCAAGGTTAGGGTATCTATAGAAAGGTAGCAGCCGCAGCTATCACGCGCTAAAAGCACACGAGCGAGATGTTCGGGGCTTTCCGGTTTTGTTGCCCATGGAATAAACCGTTATTGCTCAGCAAGTACGGCCTCTAGCGGCAAGGTTAAGGCATCTATAGAAAGGTAGCAGCCGCAGCTATCACGCGCTGGAAGCTCGTCCAGATAGCTTTAAAGCTGTGAGCACACGAGCAAGATGTTTGATACACATGGAAAAAACCGTTATTTCTCAGCAAGTACGGCCTCTAGCGGCAAGTTTAGGGTACCTATAGAAAGGTAGCAGCCGCAGCTATCACGCGCTTAAAAATCGTTCAGAAAGCTTTAAAGCTGTGGGCACACGGGCGAGATGTTCGGGGCCATACCGGTTTTGCTGCCCATGGAATAAACCGTTATTTCTCAGCAAGTACGGCCTCTAGCGGCAAGGTTAAGGTATCTATAGAAAGGTAGCAGCCGCAGCTATCACGCGCTAAAAGCACACGAGCGAGATGTTCGGGGACATACAGGTTTTGCTAAAACCGCTATTTCTCAGTAAATACGGCCTCTAGCGGCAAGGTTAGGGTACCTGTAGAAAGGTAGCAGCCGCAGCTATCACATGCTAAAAGCTCGTCCAGATAGCTTTAAAGCTGTGGGCACACGAGCGAGATGTTCGGGGCCATACAGGTTTTGCTAAAACCGCTATTTCTCAGTAAGTACGGCCTCTAGCGGCAAGGTTAGGGTACCTATAGAAAGGTAGCAGCCGCAGCTATCACGCGCTAAAAGTTCGTTCAGAAGGCTTTAAAGCTGTGGGCACACGAGCGAGATGTTTGGGGCCATACCGGTTTTGCTGCCCATGGAATAAACCGTTATTTCTCAGCAAGTACGGCCTCTAGCGGCAAGGTTAGGGTATCTATAGAAACGTAGCAGCAGCAGCTATCACGCGTTGAAAGCTCGTCCAGATAGCTTTAAAGCTGTGGGCTCACGAGCGAGATGTTTGCTACCCATGGAAAAAACCGTTATTTCTCAGCAAGTACGGCCTCTAGCGGCAAGGTTAGGATACCCATAGAAAGGTAGCAGCCGCAGCTATCACGCGCTAAAAAAACGTTCAGATAGCTTTAAAGCTGTGGGCACACGAGCGAGATGTTCGCGGCCATACCAGTTTTGCTAAAACCGTTATTTCTCAGCAAGTACGGCCTCTAGCGGCAAGGTTAGGGTACCTATAGAAAGGTAGTAGCCGCAGCTATCACGCGCTAAAAGTTCGTTCAGAAAGCTTTAAAGCTGTGGGCACACGAGCGAGATGTTCGGGGCCATACCGGTTTTGCTGCCCATGGAATAAACCGTTATTTCTCAGCAAGTACGGCCTCTAGCGGCAAAGTTAAGGTACCTATATAAAGGTAGCAGCCGCAGCTATCACGTGCTAAAAGCTCGTCCAGAAAGCTTTTAAGCTGTGGGCACACGAGCAAGATGTTCGGGGCCATACGGGTTTTGTTGCCCATGGAATAAACCGTTATTTCTCAGCAAGTACGGCCTCTAGCGGCAAGGCTAGGGTATCTATAGAAAGGCAGCAGCGGCAGCTATCACGCGCTAAAAGCTCGTCCAGATAGCTTTAAAGCTGTGGGCACACGAGCGAGATGTTTTCTGCCCATGGAAAGATTTGCTGCCAATGGAAAAAACCGTTATTTCGGAGCAAGTACGGCCTCTAGCGGCAAGGTTAGGGTATCTATAGAAAGGTAGCAGCTGCAGCTATCACGCGCTGAAAGCTCGTCCAAATAGCTTTAAAGCTGTGGGCACACGAGCGAGATGTTCGGGGCGTTACAGGTTTTGCTAAAACCGCTATTTCTCAGTAAGTACGGCCTCTAGCGGCAAAGTTAGGATACCTATAGAAAGGTAGCAGCCGCAGTTATCACGCGCTGAAAGCTCGTCCAGATAGCTTTAAAGCTGTGGGCACACGAGCGAGATGTTTGATACACATGGAATAAACCGTTATTTCTCAGCAAGTACGGCCTCTAGCGGCAAGGCTAAGGTACTTATAGAAAGGTAGCAGCCGCAGCTATCACGCGCTAAAAGCTCGTCCAGATAGCTTTTAAGCTGTGGGCACACGAGCGAGATGTTCGGGGCCATAACGGTTTTGCTGCCCATTGAATAAACCGTTATTTCTCAGCAAGTACGGCCTCTAGCGGCAAAATTAAGGTATCTATAGAAAGGTAGCAGCCGCAGCTATCACGCGCTGAAAGCTCGTTCAGATAGCTTTAAAGCTGTGGGCACACGAGCGAGATGTTTGCGGCCATACCAGTTTTGCTAAAACCGTTATTTCTCAGTAAAAACGGCCTCTAGCGGCAAGATTGGGGTACCTGTAGAAAGGTAGCAGCCGCAGATATCACGGGCTTAAAGCTCGTCCAGAAAGCATTTAAGCTGTGGGCACACGGGCGAGATGTTCGCGGCCATACCGGTTTTGTTGCCCATGGAATAAACCGTTATTTCTAAGCAAGTACGGCCTCTAGCGGCAAGGTTAGAGTATCAATAGAAAGGCAGCAGCGGCAGCTATCACGCGCTAAAAGCTCGCCCAGATAGCTTTAAAGCTGTGGGCACACGAGCGAGATGTTTTCTGCCCATGGAAAGATTTTGCTGCCCATTGAATAAACCGTTATTTCTCAGCAAGTACGGCCTCTAGCGGCAAAATTAAGGTATCTATAGAAAGGTAGTAGCCGCAGCTATCACGCGCTAAAAGTTCGTTCAGAAAGCTTTAAAGCTGTGGGCACACGAGCGAGATGTTCGGGGCCATACCGGTTTTGCTGCCCATGGAATAAACCGTTATTTCTCAGCAAGTACGGCCTCTAGCGGCAAGGTTAGGGTACCTATAGAAAGGTAGCAGCCGAAGCTATCACGCGCTTCAAGTTCGTTCGGGGCCATAACGGTTTTGCTGCCCATGGAATAAACCGTTATTTCTCAGCAAGTACTGCCTCTAGCGGCAAGGTTAAGGTATCTATAGAAAGGTAGCAGCCGCAGCTATCACGCGCTGAAAGCTCGTCCAGATAGCTTTGAAGCTGTGGGCACACGAGCGAGATGTTTGCTACCCATGGAATTAACCGTTATTTCTCAGCAAGTACGGCCTCTAGCGGCAAGATTAGGGTATCTATAGAAAGGTAGCAGCCGCAGCTATCACGCGCTGAAAGCTCGTCCAGATAGCTTTAAAGCTGTGGGCACACGAGCGAGATGTTTGCTACCCATGGAAAAAACCGTTATTTCTCAGCAAGTACGGCCTCTAGCGGCAAGGTTAGGATACCTATAGAAAGGTAGCAGCCGCAGCTATCACGCGCTAAAAAAACGTTCAGAAAGCTTTAAAGTTGTTGGCACACGAGGGAGATGTTCGCGGCCATACCAGTTTTGCTCAAACCGTTATTTCTCAGCAAGTACGGGCTCTAGCGGCAAGGTTAGGGTATCTAAAGAAAGGCAGCAGCGGCAGCTATCACGCGCTAAATGCTCGTCCAGATAGCTTTAAAGCTGTGGGCACACGAGCGAGATGTTTTCTGCCATACCAGTTTTGCTAAAACAGTTATTTCTCAGCAAGTACGGCCTCTAGCGGCAAGGTTAGGGTACCTATGGAAAGGTAGCAGCCGCAGCTATCACACGCTAAAAGTTCGTTCAGATAGCTTTAAAGCTGTGGGCACACGAGCGAGATGTTCGGGGCCATAACGGTTTTGCTGCCCATTGAATAAACCGTTATTTCTCAGCAAGTACGGCCTCTAGCGGCAAAATTAAGGTATCTATAGAAAGGTAGCAGCCGCAGCTATCACGCGCTGAAAGCTCGTCCAGATAGCTTTAAAGCTGTGGGCACATGAGCGAGATGTTCGGGGCCATACAGGTTTTGCTAAAACCGCTATTTCTCAGTAAGTACGGCCTCTAGCGGCAAGGTTAGGTTACCCATAGAAAGCTAGCAGCCGAAGCTATCACGTGCTAAAAGCTCGTCCAGAAAGCTTTTAAGCTGTGGGCACACGAGCGAGATGTTCGGGGCCATTCCGGTTTTGTTGCCCATGGAATAAACCGTTATTTCTCAGCAAGAACGGCCTCTAGCGGCAAGGTTAGGGTATCTATAGAAAGGTAGCAGCGGCAGCTATCACGCGCTAAAAGCTCGTCCAGATAGCTTTAAAGCTGTGGGCACACGAGCGAGATGTTTGCGGCCATACCAGTTTTGCTAAAACCGTTATTTCTCAGCAAGTACGGCCTCTAGCGGCAAGGTTAGGGTACCTATAGAAAGGTGGCAGCCGAAGCTATCACGCGCTTAAAGTTCGTTCAGAAGGCTTTAAAGCTGTGGGCACACGAGCGAGATGTTCGGGGCCATACCGGTTTTGCTGCCCATGGAATAAACCGTTATTTCTCAGCAAGTACGGCCTCTAGCGGCAAGGTTAGGGTATCTATAGAAAGGTAGCAGCCGCAGCTATCACGCGCTGAAAGCTCGTCCAGATAGCTTTAAAGCTGTGGGCACACGAGCGAGATGTTTGCGGCCATACCAGTTTTGCTAAAACCGTTATTTCTCAGCAAGTACGGCCTCTAGCGGCAAGGTTAGGATACCTATAGAAAGGTAGCAGCCGCAGCTATCACGCGCTAAAAAAACGTTCAGAAAGCTTTAAAGTTGTGGGCACACGAGGAAGATGTTCGCGGCCTTACCAGTTTTGCTCAAACCGTTATTTCTCAGCAAGTACGGGCTCTAGCGGCAAGGTTAGGGTATCTAAAGAAAGGCAGCAGCGGCAGCTATCGCGCGCTAAATGCTCGTCCAGATAGCTTTAAAGCTGTGGGCACACGAGCGAGATGTTTTCTGCCCATGGAAAGATTTTGCTGCCAATGGAAAAAAACGTTATTTCGGAGCAAGTACGGCCTCTAGCGGCAAGATTAGGGTATCTATAAAAAGGTAGCAGCCCCAGCTATCACGCGCTGAAAGCTCGTTCAGATAGCTTTAAAGCTGTGGGCACACGAGCGAGATGTTCGGGGCCACACCGGTTTTGCTGCCCATGGAATAAACCGTTATTTCTCAGCAAGTACGGCCTCTAGCGGCAAGGTTAGGGTATCTATAGAAAGGTAGCAGGCGCAGCTATCAGGGGCGAAAAGCTCGTCCAGAAAGCTTTAAAGCTGTGGGCACACGAGCGAGATGTTCGGGGCCACACCGGTTTTGCTGCCCATGGAATAAACCGTTATTTCTCAGCAAGTACGGCCTCTAGCGGCAAGGTTAGGGAATCTATAGAAAGGTAGCAGCCGCAGCTATCACGGGCGAAAAGCTCGTCCAGAAAGTTTTTAAGCTGTGGGCACACGAGCGAGATGTTCGGGGCCATACTGGTTTTGTTGCCCATGGAATAAACCGTTATTTCTCAGCAAGTACGCTCTCTAGCGGCAAAGTTAGGGTATCTATAGAAAGGTAGCAGCCGCAGCTATCACGCGCTAAAAGCTCGTCCAGATAGCTTTAAAGCTGTGGGCACACGAGCAAGATGTTCGCGGCCATACCAGTTTTGCTAAAACCGTTATTTCTCAGTAAAAACGGCCTCTAGCGGCAAGATTGGGGTACCTGTAGAAAGGTAGCAGCCGCAGATATCACGGGCTTAAAGCTCGTCCAGAAAGCATTTAAGCTGTGGGCACACGGGCGAGATGTTCGCGGCCATACCGGTTTTGTTGCCCATGGAATAAACCGTTATTTCTAAGCAAGTACGGCCTCTAGCGGCAAGGTTAGAGTATCAATAGAAAGGCAGCAGCGGCAGCTATCACGCGCTAAAAGCTCGCCCAGATAGCTTTAAAGCTGTGGGCACACGAGCGAGATGTTTTCTGCCCATGGAAAGATTTTGCTGCCAATGGAAAAAACCGTTATTTCGGAGCAAGTACGGCCTCTAGCGGCAATTTTAGCTGATCTATAGAAAGGTAGCAGCCGCAGCCATCACGCGCTGAAAGCTCGTCCAGATAGCTTTAAAGCAGTGGGCACACGAGCGAGATGTTCGGGGCCATACCGGTTTTGTTGCCCATGGAATAAACCGTTATTCCTCAGTAAATACGGCCTCTAGCGGCAAGGTTAGGGTACCTATAGAAAGGTAGCAGCCGCAGCTATCACGCGCTAAAAGCTCGTCCAGAAAGCTTTTAAGCTGTGGGCACACGAGCGAGATGTTCGGGGCCATTCGGGTTTTGTTGCCCATGGAATAAACCGTTATTCCTCAGCAAGTACGGCCTCTAGCGGCAAGGTTAAGGCATCTATAGAAAGGTAGCAGCCGCAGCTATCACGCGCTAAAAAATCGTTCAGAAAGCTTTAAAGCTGTGGGCACACGAGCGAGATGCTCGGGGCCATACCGGTTTTGCTGCCCATGGAATAAACCGTTATTTCTCAGCAAGTACGGCCTCTAGCGGCAAGGTTAAGGTACCTATAGAAAGGTAGCAGCCGCAGCTATCACGCGCTGAAAGCTCGTCCAGGTAGCTTTTAAGCTGTGGGCACACGAGCGAGATGTTTGCGGCCATACCAGTTTTGCTAAAACCGTTATTTCTCAGCAAGTACGGCCTCTAGCGGCAAGGTTAAGGTACCTATCGAAAGGTAGCAGCCGCAGCTATCACGCGCTGAAAGCTCGTCCAGATAGCTTTAAAGCTGTGGGCACACGAGCGAGATGTTTGCTACCCATGGAAAAAACCGTTATTTCTCAGCAAGTACGGCCTCTAGCGGCAAGGTTAGGGTACCTATAGAAAGCTAGCAGCCGCAGCTATCACGTTCTAAAAGCTCGTCCAGAAAGCTTTTAAGCTGTGGGCACACGAGCGAGATGTTCGGGGCCATTCCGGTTTTGTTGCCCATGGAATAAACCGTTATTTCTCAGCAAGTACGGCCTCTAGCGGCAAGGTTAGGGTATCTATAGAAAGGTAGCAGCGGCAGCTATCACGCGCTAAAAGCTCGTCCAGATAGCTTTAAAGCTGTGGGCACACGAGCGAGATGTTCGGGGCCATAACGGTTTTGCTGCCAATGGAATAAACCGTTATTTCTCAGCAAGTACGGCCTCTAACGGCAAGGTTAGGGTACCCACAGAAAGGTAGTAGCCGCAGCTATCACGGGCTAAAAGCTCGTCCAGAAAGCTTTTAAGCTGTGGGCACACGAGCGAGATGTTCGGGGCCATTCCGGTTTTGTTGATATGGAATAAACCGTTATTTCTCAGCAAGTACGGCCTCTAGCGGCAAGGTTAGGGTATCTATAGAAAGGTAGCAGCGGCAGCTATCACGCGCTAAAAGCTCGTCCAGATAGCTTTAAAGCTGTGGGCACACGAGCGAGATGTTTGCGGCCATACCAGTTCTGCTAAAACCATTATTTCTCAGCAAGTACGGCCTCTAGCGGCAAGGTTAGGGTACCTGTAGAAAGGTAGCAGCCGCAGCTATCACGCGCTTAGAGTTCGTTCAGAAGGCTTTAAAGCTGTGGGCACACGAGCGAGATGTTCGGGCCAAACCGGTTTTGCTGCCCATGGAATAAACCGTTATTTCTCAGCAAGTACGGCCTCTAGCGGCAAGGTTAGGGTATCTATAGAAAGGCAGCAGCGGCAGCTATCACGCGCTAAAAGCTCGTCCAGATAGCTTTAAAGCTGTGGGCACACGAGCGAGATGTTTTCTGCCCATGGAAAGATTTTGCTGCCAATGGAAAAAACCGTTATTTCGGAGCAAGTACGGCCTCTAGCGGCAAGGTTAGGGTATCTATAGACAGGTAGCAGCCGCAGCTATCACGCGCTGAAAGCTCGTCCAGATAGCTTTAAGGCTGTGGGCACACGACCGAGATGTTTGCTACCCATGGAATAAAACGTTATTTCTCAGCAAGTACGGCCTCTAGCGGCAAGGTTAGGATACCTTTAGAAAGGTAGCGGCCGCAGCTATCACGCGCTAAATGTTCGTTCAGAAAGCTTTCAAGCTGTGGACACACGAGCGAGATGTTCGGGGCCATATAGGTTTTGCTAAAACCGCTATTTCTCAGTAAGTACGGCCTCCAGCGGCAAGGTAGGGGTACCTGTAGAAAGGTAGCAGCCGCAGCTATCACGGGCTAAAAGCTCGTCCAGAAAGCTTTTAAGCTGTGGGCACACGAGCGAGATGTTCTTGGCCATACCGGTTTTGTTGCCCATGGAATAAACCGTTATTTCTCAGCAAGTACGGCCTCTAGCGGCAAGGTTAGGGTATCTATAGAAAGGTTGCAGCCGCAGCTATCATGCGCTAAAAGCTCGTCCAGAAAGCTTTTAAGCTGTGGGCACACGAGCGAGATGTTCGGTGCCATACCGGTTTTGTTGCCCATGGAATAAACCGTTATTTCTCAGCAAGTACGGCATCTAGCGCCAAGGTTAGGGTATCTATAGAAAGGTAGCAGTGGCAGCTATCACGCGCTAGAAGCTCGTATAGATAGCTTTAAAGCTGTGGGCACACGAGCGAGATGTTCGGGGACATACAGGTTTTGCTAAAACCGCTATTTCTCAGTAAGTACGGCCTCTAGCGGCAAGGTAGGGGTACCTATAGAAAGGTAGCAGCCGCAGCTATCACGGGCTAAAAGCTCGTCCAGAAAGCTTTTAAGCTGTGGGCACACGAGCGAGATGTTCGGTGCCATACCGGTTTTGTTGCCCATGGAATAAACCGTTATTTCTCAGCAAGTACGGCCTCTAGCGGCAAGGTTATGGTCTATAGAATGGTAGCAGCCGCAGCTATCACGCGCTGAAAGCTCATCCAGATAGCTTTAAAGCTGTGGGCACACGAGCGAGATGTTCGGGGACATACAGGTTTTGCTAAAACCGCTATTTCTCAGTAAGTACGGCCTCTAGCGGCAAGATAAGGGTACCCATAGAAAGGTAGCAGCCGCAGCAATCACGGGCTAAAAGCTCGTCCAGAAAGCTTTTAAGCTGTGGGCACACGAGCGAGATGTTCTTGGCCATACCGGTTTTGTTGCCCATGGAATAAACCGTTATTTCTCAGCAAGTACGGCCTCTAGCGGCAAGGTTAGGGTATCTATAGAAAGGTTGCAGCCGCAGCTATCATGCGCTAAAAGCTCGTCCAGATAGCTTTAAAGCTGTGGGCACACGAGCGAGATGTTTTCTGCCCAAGGAAAGATTTTGCTTCCAATGGAGAAACCGTTATTTCGGAGCAAGTACGGCTTCTAGCGGCAAGGTTAGGGTATCTATAGAAAGGTAGCAGCCGCAGCTATCACGCGCTGAAAGCTCGTCCAGATAGCTTTAAAGCTGTGGGCGCACGAGCGAGATGTTTGCTACCCAAGGAAAAAACCGTTATTTCACAGAAAGTACGGCCTCTAGCGGCAAGGTTAGGATACCTATAGAAAGGTATTAGCCGCAGCTATCACGCGCTAAAAAAACGTTCTGAAAGCTTTAAAGCTGTGGGCACACGAGCGAGATGTTCGCGGCCATACCAGTTTTGCTAAAACCGTTATTTCGCAGCAAGTACGGCCTTTAGCGGCACGGTTAGGGTACCTTTGGCAAGGTAGCAGCCGCAGCTATCACGGGCTAAAAGCTCGTCCAGAAAGCTTTTAAGCTGTGGGCACACGAGCGAGATGTTCGGGGCCATACCGGTTTTGTTGCCCATGGAATAAACCGTTATTTCTCAGCAAGTACGGCCTCTAGCGGCAAGGTTAGGGTATCTATAGAAAGGTAGCAGCGGCAGCTATCACGCGCTAAAAGCTCGTCCAGATAGCTTTAAAGCTGTGGGCACACGAGCGAGATGTTCGGGGAGATACATGTTTTGCTAAACCGCTATTTTTCAGTAAGTACGGCCTCTAGCGGCAAGGTAAGGGTACCTATAGAAAGGTAGCAGAAGCAGCTATGACGCGCTTAAAGCTCGTCCAAAAAGCTTTAAAGCTGTGGGCACACGAGCGAGATGTTTTCTGCCCATGGAAAGATTTTGCTGCCAATGGAAAAAACCGTTATTTCGGAGCAAGTACGGCCTCTAGCGGCAAGGTTAAGGTATCTATAGAAAGGTAGCAGCCGCAGCTATCACGCGCTGTAAGCTCGTCCAGATAGCTTTAAAGCTGTGGGCACACGAGCGAGATGTTCGGAACATACTGGTTTTGCTAAAACCGTTATTTCTCAGCAAGTACGGCCTCTAGCGGCAAGGTTAGGGTATCTATAGAAAGGTAGCAGCCGCAGCTATCATGCGCTGAAAGCTCGTCTAGATAGCTTTAAAGCTGTGGGCACACGAGCGAGATGTTCGGGGACATACATGTTTTGCTAAAACCGCTATTTCTCAGTAAGTACGGCCTCTAGCGGCAAGGTTAGGGTATCTATAGAAAGGTAGCAGCCGCAGCTATCACGCGCTAAAAGCTCGTCCACAAAGCTTTTAAGCTGTGGGCACACGAGCGAGATGTTCGGGGCCATTCCGGTTTTGATGCCCATGGAATAAACCGTTATTTCTCAGCAAGTACGGCCTCTAGCGGCAAGGTTAGGGTATCTATAGAAAGGTAGCAGCCGCAGCTATCACGTGCTAAGAGTTCGTTCAGAAAGCTTTAAAGCTGTGGGCACACGAGCGAGATGTTCGGGGCCATACCGGTTTTGCTGCCCATGGAATAAACCGTTATATCTCAGCAAGTACGGCCTCTAGCGGCAAGGTTAAGGTATCTATAGAAAGGTAGCAGCCGCAGCTATCACGCGCTGAAAGCTTGTCCAGATAGCTTTAAAGCTGTGGGCACACGAGCGAGATGTTCGGGGCCATACAGGTTTTGCTAAAACCGCTATTTCTCAGTAAAAACGGCCTCTAGCGGCAAGATTAGGGTACCCATAGAAAGGTAGCAGCCGCAGCTATCACGCGCTAAAAGTTCGTTCAGAAAGCTTTAAAGCTGTGGGCACACGAGCGAGATGTTTTCTGCCCATGGAAAGATTTTGCTGCCAATGGAAAAAACCGTTATTTCGGAGCAAGTACGGCCTCTGGCGGCAAGTTTAGAAGATCTATAGAAAGGTAGCAGCCGCAGCCATCACGCGCGGAAAGCTCGTCCAGATAGCTTCAAAGCTGTGTGCACACGAGCGAGATGTTTGCTACCCATGGAAAAAACCGTTAGTTCTCAGCAAGTACGGCCTCTAGTGGCAAGGTTAGGATACCTATAGAAAGGTAGCAGCCGCAGCTATCACGCGGTAAAAAATCGTTCAGAAAGCTTTAAAGCTGTGGGCACACGAGCGAGATGTTCGCGGAAATACCAGTTTTTCTGAAACCGTTATTTCTCAGCAAGTACGGCCTCTAGCGGCAAGGTTAGGGTAGTTATAGAATGGTAGCAGCCGCAGCTATCACGCGTTTAAAGTTCGTTCAGAAAGCTTTAAAGCTGTGGACACACGAGCGAGATTTTCGGGGCCATACAGGTTTTGCTAAAACCGTTATTTCTCAGTAAAAACGGCCTCTAGCGGCAAGATTGGGGTACCTATAGAAAGGTAGCAGCCGCAGCTATCACGGGCTAAAAGCTCGTCCAGAAAGCTTTTAAGCTGTGGGCACACGAGCGAGATGTTCGTGGCCATACCGGTTTTTCTGCCCATGGAATAAACCGTTATTTCTCAGCAAGTACGGCCTCTAGCGGCAAGGTTAAGGTATCTATATAAAGGTAGCAGCCGCAGCCATCACGCGCTAAAAGCTCGTCCAGATAGCTTTAAAGCTGTGGGCACACGAGCGAGATGTTTTCTGCCCATGGAAAGATTTTGCTGCCAATGGAAAAAACCGTTATTTCGGAGCAAGTACGGCCTCTAGCGGCAAGGTTAGGGTATCTATAGAAAGGTAGCAGCCGCAGCTATCACGCGCTGAAAGCTCGTCCAGATATCTTTAAAGCTGTGGGCACACGAGCGAGATGTTTGCTTCACATGGAAAAAACCGTTATTTCTCAGCAAGTACGGCCTCTAGCGGCAAGGTTAGGATACCTATAGAAAGGTAGCAGCCGCAGCTATCACGGGCTAAAAGCTCGCCCAGAAAGCTTTTAAGCTGTGGGCACACGAGCGAGATGTTCGGGGCCATACCGGTTTTGTTGCCCATGGAATAAACCGTTATTTCTCAGCAAGTACGGCCTCTAGCGGCAAGGTTAGGGTATCTATAGAAAGGTAGCAGCCGCAGCTATCACGCGATAAAAGCACACGAGCGAGATGTTCGGGGCCATTACGGTTTTGTTGCCCATGGAATAAACCGTTATTCCTCAGCAAGTACGGCCTCTAGCGGCAAGGTTAAGGCATCTATAGAAAGGTATCAGCCGCAGCTATCACGCGCTGAAAGCCCGTCCAGATAGCTTTAAAACTGTGGGCACACGAGCGAGATGTTTGATACACATGGAAAAAACCGTTATTTCTCAGCAAGTACGGCCTCTAGCGGCAAGGTTAGGGTACCTATAGAAAGGTAGCAGCCGCAGCTATCACGCGATAAAAAATCGTTCAGAAAGCTTTAAAGCTGTGGGCACACGAGCGAGATGTTCGGGGCCTTACCGGTTTTGCTGCCCATGGAATAAACCGTTATTTCTCAGCAAGTACGGCCTCTAGCGGCAAGGTTAAGGTACCCATAGAAAGGTAGCAGCCGCAGCTATCACGCCCTAAAAGCTCGTCCAGATAGCTTTTAAGCTGTGGGCACACGAGCGAGATAATTGCGGCCATATCAGTTTTGCTAAAACCGTTATTTCTCAGCAAGTACGGCCTCTAGCGGCAAGGTTAGGGTACCTATAGAAAGGCAGCAACCGCAGCTATCACGCGCTAGAAGTTCGTTCAGAAAGCTTCAAAGCTGTGGGCACACGAGCGAGATGTTCGGGGCCATAACGGTTTTGCTTCCCTTTGAATAAACCGTTATTTCTCAGCAAGTACGGCCTCTAGCGGCAAAATTAAGGTATCTATAGAAAGGTAGCAGCCGCAGCTATCACGCGCTGAAAGCTCGTCCAGATAGCTTTAAAGCTGTGGGCACACGAGCGAGATGTTTGATACACATGGAAAAAACCGTTATTTCTCAGCAAGTACGGCCTCTAGCGGCAAGGTTAAGGTATCTATAGAAAGGTAGCAGCCGCAGCTATCACGCGCTAAAAGCACACGAGCGAGATGTTCGGGGACATACAGGTTTTGCTAAAACCACTATTTCTCAGTAAATACGGCCTCTAGCGGCAAGGTTAGGGTACCTATAGAAAGGTAGCAGCCGCAGCTATCACGGGCTAAAAGCTCGCCCAGAAAGCTTTTAAGCTGTGGGCACACGAGCGAGATGTTCGGGGCCATACCGGTTTTGTTGCCCATGGAATAAACCGTTATTTCTCAGCAAGTACGGCCTCTAGCGGCAAGGTTAGGGTATCTATAGAAAGGTAGCAGCCGCAGCTATCACGGGCTAAAAGCTCGTCCAGAAAGCTTTCAAGCTGTGGGCACACGAGCGAGATGTTCGGGGCCATACCGGTTTTTCTGCCCATGGAATAAACCGTTATTTCTCAGCAAGTACGGCCTCTAGCGGCAAGGTTAAGGTATCTATATAAAGGTAGCAGCCGCAGCCATCACGCGCTAAAAGCTCGTCCAGATAGCTTTAAAGCTGTGGGCACACGAGCGAGATGTTCGCGGCTATACTAGTTTTGATAAAACCGTTATTTCTCAATAAAAACGGCCTCTAGCGGCAAGATTGGGGTACCTATAGAAAGGTAGCAGCCGCAGCTATCACGGGCTAAAAGCTCGTCCAGAAAGCTTTCAAGCTGTGGGCACACGAGCGAGATGGTCGGGGCCATACCGGTTTTGTTGCCCATGGAATAAACCGTTATTTCTCAGCAAGTACGGCATCTAGCGGCAAGGTTAGGGTATCTATAGAAAGGTAGCAGCCGCAGCTATCACGGGCTAAAAGCTCGTCCAGAAAGCTTTTTTAACTGTGGGAACACGAGCGAGATGTTCGGGGCCATACCGGTTTTGTTGCCCATGGAATAAACCGTTATTTCTCAGCAAGTACGGCCTCTAGCGGCAAGGTTAGGGTATCTATAGAAAGGTAGCAGCCGCAGCTATCACGCGCTAAAAGTTCGTTCAGAAAGCTTTAAAGCTGTGGGCACACGAGCGAGATGTTTGATTCACATGGAAAAAACCGTTATTTCTCAGCAAGTACGGCCTCTAGCGGCAAGGTTAAGGTATCTATAGAAAGGTAGCAGCCGCAGCTATCACGCGCTAAAAGCACACGAGCGAGATGTTCGGGGACATACAGGTTCTGCTAAAACCGCTATTTCTCAGTAAATACGGCCTCTAGCGGCAAGGTTAGGGTACCTATAGAAAGGTAGCAGCCGCAGCTATCACGGGCTAAAAGCTCGTCCAGAAAGCTTTTAAGCTGTGGGCACACGAGCGAGATGTTCGGGGCCATACCGGTTTTGTTGCCCATGGAATAAACCGTTATTTCTCAGCAAGTACGGCCTCTAGCGGCAAGGAGAGGGTATCTATAGAAAGGTAGCAGCCGCAGCTATCACGCGCTAAAAGCACACGAGCGAGATGTTCGGGGCCATTCCGGTTTTGTTGCCCATGGAATAAACCGTTATTCCTCAGCAAGTACGGCCTCTAGCGGCAAGGTTAAGGCATCTATAAAAAGGTAGCAGCCGCAGCTATCACGCGCTGAAAGCTCGTCCAGATAGCTTTAAAGCTGTGGGCACACGAGCGAGATGTTTGATACACATGGAAAAAACCGTTATTTCTCAGCAAGTACGGCCTCTAGCGGCAAGGTTAGGGTACCTATAGAAAGGTAGCAGCCGCAGCTATCACGCGCTATAAAATCGTTCAGAAAGCTTTAAAGCTGTGGGCACACGAGCGAGACGTTCGGGGCCATACCGGTTTTGCTGCCCATGGAATAAACCGTTATTTCTCAGCAAGTACGGCCTCTAGCGGCAAGGTTAAGGTACCCATAGAAAGGTAGCAGCCGCAGCTATCACGCGCTAGAAGTTCGTTCAGAAAGCTTTAAAGCTGTGGGCACACGAGCGAGATGTTCGGGGCCATACCGGTTTTGTTGCCCATGGAATAAACCGTTATTTCTCAGCAAGTACGGCCTCTAGCGGCAAGGTTAGGGTACCTATGGAAAGCTAGCAGCCGCAGCTATCACGTGCTAAAAGCTCGTCCAGAAAGCTTTTAAGCTGTGGGCACACGAGCGAGATGTTCGGGGCCATAACGGTTTTGCTTCCCATTGAAAAAACCGTTAATTCTCAGCAAGTACGGCCTCTGGCGGCAAGGTTAGGATACCTATAGAAAGGTAGCAGCCGCAGCTATCACGCGGTAAAAAATCGTTCAGAAAGCTTTAAAGCTGTGGGCACACGAGCGGGATGTTCGCGGCAATACCAGTTTTTCTAAAACCGTTATTTCTCAGCAAGTACGGCCTCTAGCTGCAAGGTTAGGGTACCTATAGAAAGGTAGCAGCCGCAGCTATCACGCGTTTAAAGTTCGTTCAGAAAGCTTTGAAGCTGTGGACACACGAGCGAGATTTTCGGGGCCATACAGGTTTTGCTAAAACCGCTATTTCTCAGTAAGTACGGCCTCTAGCGGCAAGGTAAGGGTACCCATAGAAAGGTAGCAGCCGCAGCTATCACGGGCTAAAAGCTCGTCCAAAAAACTTTTAAGCTGTGGGCACACGAGCGAGATGTTCGGGGCCATACCGGTTTTTCTGCCCATGGAATAAACCGTTATTTCTCAGCAAGTACGGCCTCTAGCGGCAAGGTTAGGGTATCTATAGAAAGGTAGCAGCCGCAGCTATCACGGGCGAAAAGCTCGTCCAGAAAGCTTTAAAGCTGTGGGCACACGAGCGAGATGTTCGGGGCCACACCGGTTTTGCTGCCCATGGAATAAACCGTTATTTCTCAGCAAGTACGGCCTCTAGCGGCAAGGTTAGGGTATCTATAGAAAGGTAGCAGCCGCAGCTATCACGGGCGAAAAGCTCGTCCAGATAGCTTTAAAGCTGTGGGCACAAGCGAGATTTTTGCGGCCATACCAGTTTTGCTAAAACCATTATTTCTCAGCAAGTACGATCTATAGAAAGGTAGCAGCCGCAGCCATCACGCGCTGAAAGCTCGTCCAGATAGCTTTAAAGCTGTGTGCACACGAGCGAGATGTTTGCTACCCATGGAAAAAACCGTTAGTTCTCAGCAAGTACGGCCTCTAGCGGCAAGGTTAGGATACCTATAGAAAGGTAGCAGCCGCAGCTATCACGCGGTAAAAAATCGTTCAGAAAGCTTTAAAGCTGTGGGCACACGAGCGAGATGTTCGCGGAAATACCAGTTTTTCTAAAACCGTTATTTCTCAGCAAGTACGGCCTCTAGCGGCAGGGTTAGGGTACCTATAGAAAGGTAGCAGCCGCAGCTATCACGCGTTTAAAGTTCGTTCAGAAAGCTTTAAAGCCGTGGACACACGAGCGAGATTTTCGGGGCCATAGAGGTTTTGCTAAAACCGCTATTTCTCAGTAAGTACGGCCTCTAGCGGCAAGGTAAGGGTACCTATAGAAAGGTAGCAGCCGCAGCTATCACGGGCTAAAAGCTCGTCCAGAAAGCTTTTAAGCTGTGGGCACACGAGCGAGATGTTCGGGGCCATACCAGTTTTTCTGCCCATGGAATAAACCGTTATTTCTCAGCAAGTACGGCCTCTAGCGGCAATGTTAGGGTACCTACAGAAAGGTAGCAGCCGCAGCTATCACGGGCAAAAAGCTCGTCCAGAAAGCTTTTAAGCTGTGGGCACACGAGCGAGATGTTCGGGGCCATACCGGTTTTGTTGCCCATGGAATAAACCGTTAATTCTCAGCAAGTACGGCCTCTAGCGGCAAGGTTAGGGTATCTATAGAAAGGTAGCAGCCGCAGCTATCACGCGCTAAAAGTTCGTTCAGAAAGCTTTAAAGCTGTGGGCACACGAGCGAGATGTTTGATACACATGGAAAAAACCGTTATTTCTCAGCAAGTACGGCCTCTAGCGGCAAGGTTAAGGTATCTTTAGAAAGGTAGCAGCCGCAGCTATCACGCGCTAAAAGCACACGAGCGAGATGTTCGGGGACATACAGGTTTTGCTAAAACCGCTATTTCTCAGTAAGTACGGCCTCTAGCGGCAAGGTTAGGGTACCTATAGAAAGCCAGCAGCCGCAGCTATCACGTGCTAAAAGCTCGTCCAGAAAGCTTTTAAGCTGTGGGCACACGAGCGAGATGTTCGGGGCCATTCCGGTTTTGTTGCCCATGGAATAAACCGTTATTTCTCAGCAAGTACGGCCTCTAGCGGCAAGGTTAGGGTACCTACAGAAAGGTAGCAGCCGCAGCTATCACGGGCTACAAGCTCGTCCAGATAGCTTTAAAGCTGTGGGCACACGAGCGAGATGTTCGGTGCCATACAGGTTTTGCTAAAACCGCTATTTCTCAGTACGTACTACCTTTAGCGGCAAGGTTAGGGTATCTATAGAAAGGTAGCAGCGGCAGCTATCACGCGCTAAAAGCTCGTCCAGATAGCTTTTAAGCTGTGGGCACACGAGCGAGATGTTTGCGGCCATACCAGTTTTGCTAAAACCATTATTTCTCAGCGAGTACGGCCTCTAGCGGCAAGGTTAGGGTACCTATAGAAAGGTAGCAGCCGCAGCTATCACGCGCTTAAAGTTCGTTCAGAAGGCTTTAAAGCTGTGGGCACACGAGCGAGATGTTCGGGGCCAAACCGGTTTTGCTGCCCATGGAATAAACCGTTATTTCTCAGTAAGTACGGCCTCTAGCGGCAAGGTTAGGGTACCTATAGAAAGCTAGCAGCCGCAGCTATCACGTGCTAAAAGCTCGTCCAGAAAGCTTTTAAGCTGTGGGCACACGAGCGAGATGTTCGGGCCATTCCGGTTTTGTTGCCCATGGAATAAACCGTTATTTCTCAGCAAGTACGGCCTCTAGCGGCAAGGTTAGGGTATCTATAGAAAGGTAGCAGCCGCAGCTATCACGCGCTGAAAGCTCGTTCAGAAAGCTTTAAAGCTGTGGGCACACGAGCGAGATGTTTAATACACATGGAAAAAACCGTTATTTCTCAGCAAGTACGGCCTCTAGCGGCAAGGTTAAGGTATCTTTAGAAAGGTAGCAGCCGCAGCTATCACGCGCTAAAAGCACACGAGCGAGATGTTCGGGGATATACAGGTTTTGCTAAAACGGCTATTTCTCAGTAAGTACGGCCTCTAGCGGCAAGGTTGAGGTACCTATAGAAAGCTAGCAGCCGCAGCTATCACGGGCTAAAAGCTCGTCCAGAAAGCTTTTAAGCTGTGGGCACACGAGCGAGATGTTCGGGGCCATACCGGTTTTGTTGCCCATGGAATAAACCGTTATTTCTAAGCAAGTACGGCCTCTAGCGGCAAGGTTAGAGTATCTATAGAAAGGTAGCAGCGGCAGCTATCACGCGCTAAAAGCTCGCCCAGATAGCTTTAAAGCTGTGGGCACACGAGCGAGATGTTTTCTGCCCAAGGAAAGATTTTGCTGCCAATGGAAAAAACCGTTATTTCGGAGCAAGTACGGCCTCTAGCGGCAAGTTTAGCTGATCTATAGAAAGGTAGCAGCCGCAGCCATCACGCGCTGAAAGCTCGTCCAGATAGCTTTAAAGCTGTGTGCACACGAGCGAGATGTTTGCTACCCATGGAAAAAACCGTTAGTTCTCAGCAAGTACGGCCTCTAGCGGCAAGGTTAGGATACCTATAGAAAGGTAGCAGCCGCAGCTATCACGCGGTAAAAAATCGTTCAGAAAGCTTTAAAGCTGTGGGCACACGAGCGAGATGTTCGCGGAAATACCAGTTTTTCTAAAACCGTTATTTCTCAGCAAGTACGGCCTCTAGCGGCAGGGTTAGGGTACCTATAGAAAGGTAGCAGCCGCAGCTATCACGCGTTTAAAGTTCGTTCAGAAAGCTTTAAAGCTGTGGACACACGAGCGAGATTTTCGGGGCCATAGACGTTTTGCTTAAACCGCTATTTCTCAGTAAGTACGGCCTCTAGCGGCAAGGTAAGGGTACCTATAGAAAGGTAGCAGCCGCAGCTATCACGGGCTAAAAGCTCGTCCAGAAAGCTTTTAAGCTGTGGGCACACGAGCGAGATGTTCGGGGCCATACCGGTTTTTCTGCCCATGGAATAAACCGTTATTTCTCAGCAAGTACGGCCTCTAGCGGCAAGGTTAGGGTACCTACAGAAAGGTAGCAGCCTCCGCTATCACGGGCAAAAAGCTCGTCCAGAAAGCTTTTAAGCTGTGGGCACACGAGCGAGATGTTCGGGGCCATACCGGTTTTGTTGCCCATGGAATAAACCGTTAATTCTCAGCAAGTACGGCCTCTAGCGGCAAGGTTAGGGTATCTATAGAAAGGTAGCAGCCGCAGCTATCACGCGCTGAAAGCTCGTCCAGATATCTTTAAAGCTGTGGGCACACGAGCGAGATGTTTGCTTCACATGGAAAAAACCGTTATTTCTCAGCAAGTACGGCCTCTAGCGGCAAGGTTAGGGTACCTACAGAAAGGTAGCAGCCGCAGCTATCACGGGCTACAAGCTCGTCCAGATAGCTTTAAAGCTGTGGGCACACGAGCGAGATGTTTGATACACATGGAAAAAACCGTTATTTCTCAGCAAGTACGGCCTCTAGCGGCAAGGTTAGGGTATCTTTAGAAAGGTAGCAGCCGCAGCTATCACGCGCTAAAAGCACACGAGCGAGATGTTCGGGGACATACAGGTTTTGCTAAAACCGCTATTTCTCAGTAAGTACGGCCTCTAGCGGCAAGGTTAGGGTACCTATAGAAAGCTAGCAGCCGCAGCTATCACGTGCTAAAAGCTCGTCCAGAAAGCTTTTAAGCTGTGGGCACACGAGCGAGATGTTCGGGGCCATTCCGGTTTAGTTGCCCATGGAATAAACCGTTATTTCTCAGCAAGTACGGCCTCTAGCGGCAAGGTTAGGATACCTACAGAAAGGTAGCAGCCGCAGCTATCACGGGCAAAAAGCTCGTCCAGAAAGCTTTTAAGCTGTGGGCACTCGAGCGAGATGTTCGGGGCCATACCGGTTTTGTTGCCCATGGAATAAACCGTTAATTCTCAGCAAGTACGGCCTCTAGCGGCAAGGTTAGGGTATCTATAGAAAGGTAGCAGCCGCAGCTATCACGCGCTAAAAGTTCGTTCAGAAAGCTTTAAAGCTGTGGGCACACGAGCGAGATGTTTGAAACACATGGAAAAAACCGTTATTTCTCAGCAAGTACGGCCTCTAGCGGCAAGGTTAAGGTATCTTTAGAAAGGTAGCAGCCGCAGCTATCACGCGCTAAAAGCACACGAGCGAGATGTTCGGGGACATACAGGTTTTGCTAAAACCGCTATTTCTCAGTAAGTACGGCCTCTAGCGGCAAGGTTAGGGTACCTATAGAAAGCTAGCAGCCGCAGCTATCACGTGCTAAAAGCTCGTCCAGAAAGCTTTTAAGCTGTGGGCACACGAGCGAGATGTTCGGGGCCATTCCGGTTTTGTTGCCCATGGAATAAACCGTTATTTCTCAGCAAGTACGGCCTCTAGCGGCAAGGTTAGGGTACCTACAGAAAGGTAGCAGCCGCAGCTATCACGCGCTAAAAGCTCGTCCAGATAGCTTTAAAGCTGTGGGCACACGAGCGAGATGTTTGCGGCCATACCAGTTTTGCTAAAACCATTATTTCTCAGCAAGTACGGCCTCTAGCGGCAAGGTTAGGGTACCTATAGAAAAGTAGCAGCCGCAGCTATCACGCGCTCAAAGTTCGTTCAGAAGGCTTTAAAGCTGTGGGCACACGAGCGAGATGTTCGGGGCCAAACCGGTTTTGCTGCCCATGGAATAAACCGTTATTTCTCAGCAAGTACGGCCTCTAGCGGCAAGGATAGGGTATCTATAGAAAGGTAGCAGCCGCAGCTATCACGGGCTAAAAGCACGTCCAGAAAGCTTTTAAGCTGTGGGCACACGAGCGAGATGTTCGCGGCCATACCAGTTTTGCTTAAACCGTTATTTCTCAGCAAGAACGGGCTCTAGCGGCAAGGTTAGGGTATCTATAGAAAGGCAGCAGCGGCAGCTATCACGCGCTAAAAGCTCGTCCAGATAGCTTTAAAGCTGTGGGCACACGAGCGAGATGTTTTCCGCACATGGAAAGATTTTGCTGCCAATGGAAAAAACCGTTATTTCGGAGCAAGTACGGCCTCTAGCGGCAAGGTTAGGGTACCTATAGAAAGGTAGCAGCCGCAGCTATCACGGGCTAAAAGCTCGTCCAGAAAGCTTTTAAGCTGTGGGCACACGAGCGAGATGTTCGCGGCCATACCAGTTTTGCTAAAACCGTTATTTCTCAGCAAGTACGGGCTCTAGCGGCAAGGTTAGGGAATCTATAGAAAGGTAGCAGCCGCAGCTATCACGCGCTAAAAGTTCGTTCAGAAAGCTTTAAAGCTGTGGGCACACGAGCGAGATGTTTGATACACATGGAAAAAACCGTTATTTCTCAGCAAGTACGGCCTCTAGCGGCAAGGTTAAGGTATCTTTAAAAAGGTAGCAGCCGCAGCTATCACGTGCTAAAAGCACACGAGCGAGATGTTCGGGGACATACAGGTTTTGCTAAAACCGCTATTTCTCAGCAAGTACGGGCTCTAGCGGCAAGGTTAGGGAATCTATAGAAAGGTAGCAGCCGCAGCTATCACGCGCTAAAAGTTCGTTCAGAAAGCTTTAAAGCTGTGGGCACACGAGCGAGATGTTTGATACACATGGAAAAAACCGTTATTTCTCAGCAAGTACGGCCTCTAGCGGCAAGGTTAAGGTATCTTTAAAAAGGTAGCAGCCGCAGCTATCACGTGCTAAAAGCACACGAGCGAGATGTTCGGGGCCAAACCGGTTTTGCTGCCCATGGAATAAACCGTTATTTCTCAGTAAGTACGGCCTCTAGCGGCAAGGTTAGGGTACCTATAGAAAGCTAGCAGCCGCAGCTATCACGTGCTAAAAGCTCGTCCAGAAAGCTTTTAAGCTGTGGGCACACGAGCGAGATGTTCGGGGCTATTCCGGTTTTGTTGCCCATGGAATAAACCGTTATTTCGCAGCAAGTACGGCCTCTAGCGGCAAGGTTAGGGTACCTACAGAAAGGTAGCAGCCGCAGCTATCACGGGCAAAAAGCTCGTCCAGAAAGCTTTTAAGCTGTGGGCACACGAGCGAGATGTTCGGGGCCATACCGGTTTTGTCGCCCATGGAATAAACCGTTAATTCTCAGCAAGTACGGCCTCTAGCGGCAAGGTTAGGGTATCTATAGAAAGGTAGCAGCCGCAGCTATCACGCGCTAAAAGTTCGTTCAGAAAGCTTTAAAGCTGTGGGCACACGAGCGAGATGTTTGATACACATGGAAAAAACCGTTATTTCTCAGCAAGTACGGCCTCTAGCGGCAAGGTTAAGGTATCTTTAGAAAGGTAGCAGAAGCAGCTATCACGCGCTAAAAGCACACGAGCGAGATGTTCGGGGACATACAGGTTTTGCTAAAACCGCTATTTCTCAGTAAGTACGGCCTCTAGCGGCAAGGTTAGGGTACCTATAGAAAGCCAGCAGCCGCAGCTATCACGTGCTAAAAGCTCGTCCAGAAAGCTTTTAAGCTGTGGGCACACGAGCGAGATGTTCGGGGCCATTCCGGTTTTGTTGCCCATGGAATAAACCGTTATTTCTCAGCAAGTACGGCCTCTAGCGGCAAGGTTAGGGTACCTACAGAAAGGTAGCAGCCGCAGCTATCACGGGCTACAAGCTCGTCTAGATAGCTTTAAAGCTGTGGGCACACGAGCGAGATGTTCGGTGCCATACAGGTTTTGCTAAAACCGCTATTTCTCAGTACGAACTGCCTTTAGCGGCAAGGTTAGGGTATCTATAGAAAGGTAGCAGCGGCAGCTATCACGCGCTAAAAGCTTGTCCAGATAGCTTTTAAGCTGTGGGCACACGAGCGAGATGTTTGCGGCCATACCAGTTTTGCTAAAACCATTATTTCTCAGCGAGTACGGCCTCTAGCGGCAAGGTTAGGGTACCTATAGAAAGGTAGCAGCCGCAGCTATCACGCGCTTAAAGTTCGTTCAGAAGGCTTTAAAGCTGTGGGCACACGAGCGAGATGTTCGGGGCCAAACCGGTTTTGCTGCCCATGGAATAAACCGTTATTTCTCAGTAAGTACGGCCTCTAGCGGCAAGGTTAGGGTACCTTTAGAAAGGTAGCAGCCGCAGCTATCACGTGCTAAAAGCTCGTCCAGCAAGCTTTTAAGCTGTGGGCACACGAGCGAGATGTTCGGGGCCATTCCGGTTTTGTTGCCCATGGAATAAACCGTTATTTCTCAGCAAGTACGGCCTCTAGCGGCAAGGTTAGGGTATCTATAGAAAGGTAGCAGCCGCAGCTATCACGCGCTGAAAGCTCGTTCAGAAAGCTTTAAAGCTGTGGGCACACGAGCGAGATGTTTAATACACATGGAAAAAACCGTTATTTCTCAGCAAGTACGGCCTCTAGCGGCAAGGTTAAGGTATCTTTAGAAAGGTAGCAGCCGCAGTTATCACGCGCTAAAAGCACACGAGCGAGATGTTCGGGGACATACAGGTTTTGCTAAAACCGCTATTTCTCAGTAAGTACGGCCTCTAGCGGCAAGGTTAGGGTACCTATAGAAAGCTAGCAGCCGCAGCTATCACGTGCTAAAAGCTCGTCCAGAAAGCTTTTAAGCTGTGGGCACACGAGCGAGATGTTCGGGGCCATACCGGTTTTGTTGCCCATGGAATAAACCGTTATTTCTAAGCAAGTACGGCCTCTAGCGGCAAGGTTAGAGTATCTATAGAAAGGTAGCAGCGGCAGCTATCACGCGCTAAAAGCTCGCCCAGATAGCTTTAAAGCTGTGGGCACACGAGCGAGATGTTTTCTGCCCAAGGAAAGATTTTGCTGCCAATGGAAAAAACCGTTATTTCGGAGCAAGTACGGCCTCTAGCGGCAAGTTTAGCTGATCTATAGAAAGGTAGCAGCCGCAGCCATCACGCGCTGAAAGCTCGTCCAGATAGCTTTAAAGCTGTGTGCACACGAGCGAGATGTTTGCTACCCATGGAAAAAACCGTTAGTTCTCAGCAAGTACGGCCTCTAGCGGCAAGGTTAGGATACCTATAGAAAGGTAGCAGCCGCAGCTATCACGCGGTAAAAAATCGTTCAGAAAGCTTTAAAGCTGTGGGCACACGAGCGAGATGTTCGCGGAAATACCAGTTTTTCTAAAACCGTTATTTCTCAGCAAGTACGGCCTCTAGCGGCAGGGTTAGGGTACCTATAGAAAGGTAGCAGCCGCAGCTATCACGCGTTTAAAGTTCGTTCAGAAAGCTTTAAAGCTGTGGACACACGAGCGAGATTTTCGGGGCCATAGAGGTTTTGCTAAAACCATTATTTCTCAGCGAGTACGGCCTCTAGCGGCAAGGTTAGGGTACCTATAGAAAGCTAGCAGCCGCAGCTATCACGTGCTAAAAGCTCGTCCAGAAAGCTTTTAAGCTGTGGGCACACGAGCGAGATGTTCGGGGCCATACCGGTTTTTCTGCCCATGGAATAAACCGTTATTTCTCAGCAAGTACGGCCTCTAGCGGCAAGGTTAGGGTACCTACAGAAAGGTAGCAGCCGCCGCTATCACGGGAAAAAAGCTCGTCCAGAAAGCTTTTAAGCTGTGGGCACACGAGCGAGATGTTCGGGGCCATACCGGTTTTGTTGCCCATGGAATAAACCGTTAATTCTCAGCAAGTACGGCCTCTAGCGGCAAGGTTAGGGTATCTATAGAAAGGTAGCAGCCGCAGCTATCACGCGCTGAAAGCTCGTCCAGATATCTTTAAAGCTGTGGGCACACGAGCGAGATGTTTGCTTCACATGGAAAAAACCGTTATTTCTCAGCAAGTACGGCCTCTAGCGGCAAGGTTGGGGTACCTACAGAAAGGTAGCAGCCGCAGCTATCACGGGCTACAAGCTCGTCCAGATAGCTTTAAAGCTGTGGGCACACGAGCGAGATGTTTGATACACATGGAAAAAACCGTTATTTCTCAGCAAGTACGGCCTCTAGCGGCAAGGTTAAGGTATCTTTAGAAAGGTAGCAGCCGCAGCTATCACGCGCTAAAAGCACACGAGCGAGATGTTCGGGGACATACAGGTTTTGCTAAAACCGCTATTTCTCAGTAAGTACGGCCTCTAGCGGCAAGGTTAGGGTACCTATAGAAAGCTAGCAGCCGCAGCTATCACGTGCTAAAAGCTCGTCCAGAAAGCTTTTAAGCTGTGGGCACACGAGCGAGATGTTCGGGGCCATTCCGGTTTTGTTGCCCATGGAATAAACCGTTATTTCTCAGCAAGTACGGCCTCTAGCGGCAAGGTTAGGGTACCTACAGAAAGGTAGCAGCCGCAGCTATCACGGGCAAAAAGCTCGTCCAGAAAGCTTTTAAGCTGTGGGCACTCGAGCGAGATGTTCGGGGCCATACCGGTTTTGTTGCCCATGGAATAAACCGTTAATTCTCAGCAAGTACGGCCTCTAGCGGCAAGGTTAGGGTATCTATAGAAAGGTAGCAGCCGCAGCTATCACGCGCTAAAAGTTCGTTCAGAAAGCTTTAAAGCTGTGGGCACACGAGCGAGATGTTTGAAACACATGGAAAAAACCGTTATTTCTCAGCAAGTACGGCCTCTAGCGGCAAGGTTAAGGTATCTTTAGAAAGGTAGCAGCCGCAGCTATCACGCGCTAAAAGCACACGAGCGAGATGTTCGGGGACATACAGGTTTTGCTAAAACCGCTATTTCTCAGTAAGTACGGCCTCTAGCGGCAAGGTTAGGGTACCTATAGAAAGCTAGCAGCCGCAGCTATCACGTGCTAAAAGCTCGTCCAGATAGCTTTAAAGCTGTGGGCACACGAGCGAGATGTTTGCGGCCATACCAGTTTTGCTAAAACCATTATTTCTCAGCAAGTACGGCCTCTAGCGGCAAGGTTAGGGTACCTATAGAAAAGTAGCAGCCGCAGCTATCACGCGCTCAAAGTTCGTTTAGAAGGCTTTAAAGCTGTGGGCACACGAGCGAGATGTTCGGGGCCAAACCGGTCTTGCTGCCCATGGAATAAACCGTTATTTCTCAGCAAGTACGGCCTCTAGCGGCAAGGATAGGGTATCTATAGAAAGGTAGCAGCCGCAGCTATCACGGGCTAAAAGCTCGTCCAGAAAGCTTTTAAGCTGTGGGCACACGAGCGAGATGTTCGCGGCCATACCAGTTTTGCTTAAACCGTTATTTCTCAGCAAGAACGGGCTCTAGCGGCAAGGTTAGGGTATCTATAGAAAGGCAGCAGCGGCAGCTATCACGCGCTAAAAGCTCGTCCAGATAGCTTTAAAGCTGTGGGCACACGAGCGAGATGTTTTCTGCACATGGAAAGATTTTGCTGCCAATGGAAAAAACCGTTATTTCGGAGCAAGTACGGCCTCTAGCGGCAAGGTTAGGGTACCTATAGAAAGGTAGCAGCCGCAGCTATCACGGGCTAAAAGCTCGTCCAGAAAGCTTTTAAGCTGTGGGCACACGAGCGAGATGTTCGCGGCCATACCAGTTTTGCTAAAACCGTTATTTCTCAGCAAGTACGGGCTCTAGCGGCAAGGTTAGGGTATCTATAGAAAGGCAGCAGCCGCAGCTATCACGCGCTGAAAGCTCGTCCAGATAGCTTTAAAGCTGTGGGCACACGAGCGAGATGTTTGCTACCCATGGAAAAAACCGTTATTTCTCAGCAAGTACTGCCTCTAGCGGCAAGGTTAGGATACCTTTAGAAAGGTAGCAGCCGCAGCTATCACGCGCTAAATGTTCGTTCAGAAAGCTTTCAAGCTGTGGACACACGAGCGAGATGTTCGGGGCCATATATATTTTGCTAAAACCGCTATTTCTCAGTAAGTACGGCCTCTAGCGGCAAGGTAAGGGTACCTATAGAAAGGTAGCAGCCGCAGCTATCACGCGCTAAAAGTTCGTTCAGAAAGCTTTAAAGCTGTGGGCACACGAGCGAGATTTTTTATACACATGGAAAAAACCGTTATTTCTCAGCAAGTACGGCCTCTAGCGGCAAGGTTAAGGTATCTATAGAAAGGTAGCAGCCGAAGCTATAACGCGCTAAAAGCACACGAGCGAGATGTTCGGGGACATACAGGTTTTGCTAAAACCGCTATTTCTCAGTAAATACGGCCTCTAGCGGCAAGGTTAGGGTACCTATAGAAAGGTAGCAGCCGCAGCTATCACGGGCTAAAAGCTCGTCCAGAAAGCTTTTAAGCTGTGGGCACACGAGCGAGATGTTCGCGGCCATACCAGTTTTGCTAAAACCGTTATTTCTCAGCAAGTACGGGCTCTAGCGGCAAGGTTAGGGTATCTATAGAAAGGCAGCAGCCGCAGCTATCACGCGCTGAAAGCTCGTCCAGATAGCTTTAAAGCTGTGGGCACACGAGCGAGATGTTTGCTACCCATGGAAAAAACCGTTATTTCTCAGCAAGTACTGCCTCTAGCGGCAAGGTTAGGATACCTTTAGAAAGGTAGCAGCCGCAGCTATCACGCGCTAAATGTTCGTTCAGAAAGCTTTCAAGCTGTGGACACACGAGCGAGATGTTCGGGGCCATATAGGTTTTGCTAAAACCGCTATTTCTCAGTAAGTACGGCCTCTAGCGGCAAGGTAAGGGTACCTATAGAAAGGTAGCAGCCGCAGCTATCACGCGCTAAAAGTTGGTTCAGAAAGCTTTAAAGCTGTGGGCACACGAGCGAGATTTTTGATACACATGGAAAAAACCGTTATTTCTCAGCAAGTACGGCCTCTAGCGGCAAGGTTAAGGTATCTATAGAAAGGTAGCAGCCGAAGCTATCACGCGCTAAAAGCACACGAGCGAGATGTTCGGGGACATACAGGTTTTGCTAAAACCGCTATTTCTCAGTAAATACGGCCTCTAGCGGCAAGGTTAGGGTACCTATAGAAAGGTAGCAGCCGCAGCTATCACGGGCTAAAAGCTCGTCCAGAAAGCTTTTAAGCTGTGGGCACACGAGCGAGATGTTCGGGGCCATACCGGTTTTGTTGCCCATGGAGTAAACCGTAATTTCTCAGCAAGTACGGCCTCTAACGGCAAGGTTAGGGTACCTACAGAAAGGTAGTAGCCGCAGCTATCACGGGCTAAAAGCTCGTCCAGAAAGCTTTTAAGCTGTGGGCACACGAGCGAGATGTTCGGGGCCATACCGGTTTTGTTGCCCATGGAGTAAACCGTTATTTCTCAGCAAGTACGGCCTCTAGCGGCAAGGTTAGGGTATCTATAGAAAGGTAGCAGCGGCAGCTATCACGCGCTAAAAGCTCGTCCAGATATCTTTAAAGCTGTGGGCACACGAGCGAGATGTTTGCGGCCATACCAGTTCTGCTAAAACCATTATTTCTCAGCAAGTACGGCCTCTAGCGGCAAGGTTAGGGTACCTGTAGAAAGGTAGCAGCCGCAGCTATCACGCGCTTAAAGTTCGTTCAGAAGGCTTTAAAGCTGTGGGCACACGAGCGAGATGTTCGGGCCAAACCGGTTTTGCTGCCCATGGAATAAACCGTTATTTCTCAGCAAGTACGGCCTCTAGCGGCAAGGTTAGGGTATCTATAGAAAGGCAGCAGCGGCAGCTATCACGAGCTAAAAGCTCGTCCAGATAGCTTTAAAGCTGTGGGCACACGAGCGAGATGTTTTCTGCCCATGGAAAGATTTTGCTGCCAATGGAAAAAACCGTTATTTCGGAGCAAGTACGGCCTTTAGCGGCAAGGTTAGGGTATCTATAGAAAGGTAGCAGCCGCAGCTATCACGCGCTGAAAGCTCGTCCAGATAGCTTTAAAGCTGTGGGCACACGAGCGAGATGTTTGCTACCCATGGAATAAAACGTTATTTCTCAGCAAGTACGGCCTCTAGCGGCAAGGTTAGGATACCTTTAGAAAGGTAGCGGCCGCAGCTATCACGCGCTAAATGTTCGTTCAGAAAGCTTTCAAGCTGTGGACACACGAGCGAGATGTTCGGGGCCTTATAGGTTTTGCTAAAACCGCTATTTCTCAGTAAGTACGGCCTCTAGCGGCAAGGTAAGGGTACCTATAGAAAGGTAGCAGCCGCAGCTATCACGGGCTAAAAGCTCGTTAAGAAAGCTTTTAAGCTGTGGGCACACGAGCGAGATGTTCGGTGCCATACCGGTTTTGTTGCCCATGGAATAAACCGTTATTTCTCAGCAAGTACGGCATCTAGCGCCAAGGTTAGGGTATCTATAGAAAGGTAGCAGCCGCAGCTATCACGGGCTAAAAGCTCGTCCAGAAAACTTTTAAGCTGTGGGCACACGAGCGAGATGTTTGCTACCCATGGAATAAAACGTTATTTCTCAGCAAGTACGGCATCTAGCGCCAAGGTTAGGGTATCTATAGAAAAGTAGCAGCCGCAGCTATCACGCGCTCAAAGTTCGTTCAGAAGGCTTTAAAGCTGTGGGCACACGAGCGAGATGTTCGGGGCCAAACCGGTTTTGCTGCCCATGGAATAAACCGTTATTTCTCAGCAAGTACGGCCTCTAGCGGCAAGGATAGGGTATCTATAGAAAGGTAGCAGCCGCAGCTATCACGGGCTAAAAGCTCGTCCAGAAAGCTTTTAAGCTGTGGGCACACGAGCGAGATGTTCGCGGCCATACCAGTTTTGCTTAAACCGTTATTTCTCAGCAAGAACGGGCTCTAGCGGCAAGGTTAGGGTATCTATAGAAAGGCAGCAGCGGCAGCTATCACGCGCTAAAAGCTCGTCCAGATAGCTTTAAAGCTGTGGGCACACGAGCGAGATGTTTTCTGCACATGGAAAGATTTTGCTGCCAATGGAAAAAACCGTTATTTCGGAGCAAGTACGGCCTCTAGCGGCAAGGTTAGGGTACCTATAGAAAGGTAGCAGCCGCAGCTATCACGGGCTAAAAGCTCGTCCAGAAAGCTTTTAAGCTGTGGGCACACGAGCGAGATGTTCGCGGCCATACCAGTTTTGCTAAAACCGTTATTTCTCAGCAAGTACGGGCTCTAGCGGCAAGGTTAGGGTATCTATAGAAAGGCAGCAGCCGCAGCTATCACGCGCTGAAAGCTCGTCCAGATAGCTTTAAAGCTGTGGGCACACGAGCGAGATGTTTGCTACCCATGGAAAAAACCGTTATTTCTCAGCAAGTACTGCCTCTAGCGGCAAGGTTAGGATACCTTTAGAAAGGTAGCAGCCGCAGCTATCACGCGCTAAATGTTCGTTCAGAAAGCTTTCAAGCTGTGGACACACGAGCGAGATGTTCGGGGCCATATAGGTTTTGCTAAAACCGCTATTTCTCAGTAAGTACGGCCTCTAGCGGCAAGGTAAGGGTACCTATAGAAAGGTAGCAGCCGCAGCTATCACGCGCTAAAAGTTCGTTCAGAAAGCTTTAAAGCTGTGGGCACACGAGCGAGATTTTTTATACACATGGAAAAAACCGTTATTTCTCAGCAAGTACGGCCTCTAGCGGCAAGGTTAAGGTATCTATAGAAAGGTAGCAGCCGAAGCTATAACGCGCTAAAAGCACACGAGCGAGATGTTCGGGGACATACAGGTTTTGCTAAAACCGCTATTTCTCAGTAAATACGGCCTCTAGCGGCAAGGTTAGGGTACCTATAGAAAGGTAGCAGCCGCAGCTATCACGGGCTAAAAGCTCGTCCAGAAAGCTTTTAAGCTGTGGGCACACGAGCGAGATGTTCGCGGCCATACCAGTTTTGCTAAAACCGTTATTTCTCAGCAAGTACGGGCTCTAGCGGCAAGGTTAGGGTATCTATAGAAAGGCAGCAGCCGCAGCTATCACGCGCTGAAAGCTCGTCCAGATAGCTTTAAAGCTGTGGGCACACGAGCGAGATGTTTGCTACCCATGGAAAAAACCGTTATTTCTCAGCAAGTACTGCCTCTAGCGGCAAGGTTAGGATACCTTTAGAAAGGTAGCAGCCGCAGCTATCACGCGCTAAATGTTCGTTCAGAAAGCTTTCAAGCTGTGGACACACGAGCGAGATGTTCGGGGCCATATAGGTTTTGCTAAAACCGCTATTTCTCAGTAAGTACGGCCTCTAGCGGCAAGGTAAGGGTACCTATAGAAAGGCAGCAGCCGCAGCTATCACGCGCTAAAAGTTCGTTCAGAAAGCTTTAAAGCTGTGGGCACACGAGCGAGATTTTTTATACACATGGAAAAAACCGTTATTTCTCAGCAAGTACGGCCTCTAGCGGCAAGGTTAAGGTATCTATAGAAAGGTAGCAGCCGAAGCTATAACGCGCTAAAAGCACACGAGCGAGATGTTCGGGGACATACAGGTTTTGCTAAAACCGCTATTTCTCAGTAAATACGGCCTCTAGCGGCAAGGTTAGGGTACCTATAGAAAGGTAGCAGCCGCAGCTATCACGGGCTAAAAGCTCGTCCAGAAAGCTTTTAAGCTGTGGGCACACGAGCGAGATGTTCGCGGCCATACCAGTTTTGCTAAAACCGTTATTTCTCAGCAAGTACGGGCTCTAGCGGCAAGGTTAGGGTATCTATAGAAAGGCAGCAGCCGCAGCTATCACGCGCTGAAAGCTCGTCCAGATAGCTTTAAAGCTGTGGGCACACGAGCGAGATGTTTGCTACCCATGGAAAAAACCGTTATTTCTCAGCAAGTACTGCCTCTAGCGGCAAGGTTAGGATACCTTTAGAAAGGTAGCAGCCGCAGCTATCACGCGCTAAATGTTCGTTCAGAAAGCTTTCAAGCTGTGGACACACGAGCGAGATGTTCGGGGCCATATAGGTTTTGCTAAAACCGCTATTTCTCAGTAAGTACGGCCTCTAGCGGCAAGGTAAGGGTACCTATAGAAAGGTAGCAGCCGCAGCTATCACGCGCTAAAAGTTGGTTCAGAAAGCTTTAAAGCTGTGGGCACACGAGCGAGATTTTTGATACACATGGAAAAAACCGTTATTTCTCAGCAAGTACGGCCTCTAGCGGCAAGGTTGAGGTAATTATAGAAAGGTAGCAGCCGAAGCTATCACGCGCTAAAAGCACACGAGCGAGATGTTCGGGGACATACAGGTTTTGCTAAAACCGCTATTTCTCAGTAAATACGGCCTCTAGCGGCAAGGTTAGGGTACCTATAGAAAGGTAGCAGCCGCAGCTATCACGGGCTAAAAGCTCGTCCAGAAAGCTTTTAAGCTGTGGGCACACGAGCGAGATGTTCGGGGCCATACCGGTTTTGTTGCCCATGGAGTAAACCGTAATTTCTCAGCAAGTACGGCCTCTAACGGCAAGGTTAGGGTACCTACAGAAAGGTAGTAGCCGCAGCTATCACGGGCTAAAAGCTCGTCCAGAAAGCTTTTAAGCTGTGGGCACACGAGCGAGATGTTCGGGGCCATACCGGTTTTGTTGCCCATGGAATAAACCGTTATTTCTCAGCAAGTACGGCCTCTAGCGGCAAGGCTAGGGTATCTATAGAAAGGTAGCAGCGGCAGCTATCACGCGCTAAAAGCTCGTCCAGATATCTTTAAAGCTGTGGGCACACGAGCGAGATGTTTGCGGCCATACCAGTTCTGCTAAAACCATTATTTCTCAGCAAGTACGGCCTCTAGCGGCAAGGTTAGGGTACCTGTAGAAAGGTAGCAGCCGCAGCTATCACGCGCTTAAAGTTCGTTCAGAAGGCTTTAAAGCTGTGGGCACACGAGCGAGATGTTCGGGCCAAACCGGTTTTGCTACCCATGGAATAAACCGTTATTTCTCAGCAAGTACGGCCTCTAGCGGCAAGGTTAGGGTATCTATAGAAAGGCAGCAGCGGCAGCTATCACGAGCTAAAAGCTCGTCCAGATAGCTTTAAAGCTGTGGGCACACGAGCGAGATGTTTTCTGCCCATGGAAAGATTTTGCTGCCAATGGAAAAAACCGTTATTTCGGAGCAAGTACGGCCTTTAGCGGCAAGGTTAGGGTATCTATAGAAAGGTAGCAGCCGCAGCTATCACGCGCTGAAAGCTCGTCCAGATAGCTTTAAAGCTGTGGGCACACGAGCGAGATGTTTGCTACCCATGGAATAAAACGTTATTTCTCAGCAAGTACGGCCTCTAGCGGCAAGGTTAGGATACCTTTAGAAAGGTAGCGGCCGCAGCTATCACGCGCTAAATGTTCGTTCAGAAAGCTTTCAAGCTGTGGACACACGAGCGAGATGTTCGGGGCCATATAGGTTTTGCTAAAACCGCTATTTCTCAGTAAGTACGGCCTCTAGCGGCAAGGTAAGGGTACCTATAGAAAGGTAGCAGCCGCAGCTATCACGGGCTAAAAGCTCGTTAAGAAAGCTTTTAAGCTGTGGGCACACGAGCGAGATGTTCGGTGCCATACCGGTTTTGTTGCCCATGGAATAAACCGTTATTTCTCAGCAAGTACGGCATCTAGCGCCAAGGTTAGGGTATCTATAGAAAGGTAGCAGCCGCAGCTATCACGGGCTAAAAGCTCGTCCAGAAAACTTTTAAGCTGTGGGCACACGAGCGAGATGTTCGCGGCCATACCAGTTTTGCTTAAACCGTTATTTCTCAGCAAGAACGGGCTCTAGCGGCAAGGTTAGGGTATCTATAGAAAGGCAGCAGCGGCAGCTATCACGCGCTAAAAGCTCGTCCAGATAGCTTTAAAGCTGTGGGCACACGAGCGAGATGTTTTCTGCACATGGAAAGATTTTGCTGCCAATGGAAAAAACCGTTATTTCGGAGCAAGTACGGCCTCTAGCGGCAAGGTTAGGGTACCTATAGAAAGGTAGCAGCCGCAGCTATCACGGGCTAAAAGCTCGTCCAGAAAGCTTTTAAGCTGTGGGCACACGAGCGAGATGTTCGCGGCCATACCAGTTTTGCTAAAACCGTTATTTCTCAGCAAGTACGGGCTCTAGCGGCAAGGTTAGGGTATCTATAGAAAGGCAGCAGCCGCAGCTATCATGCGCTGAAAGCTCGTCTAGATAGCTTTAAAGCTGTGGGCACACGAGCGAGATGTTTGCTACCCTTGGAAAAAACCGTTATTTCTCAGCAAGTACTGCCTCTAGCGGCAAGGTTAGGATACCTTTAGAAAGGTAGCGGCCGCAGCTATCACGCGCTAAATGTTCGTTCAGAAAGCTTTCAAGCTGTGGACACACGAGCGAGATGTTCGGGGCCATATAGGTTTTGCTAAAACCGTTATTTCTCAGCAAGTACGGCCTCTTGCGGCAAGGTTAGGGTATCTATAGAAAGGTAGCAGCCGCAGCTATCACATGCTAAAAGCTCGTCCAGAAAGCTTTTAAGCTGTGGGCACACGAGCGAGATGTTCGCGGCCATACCAGTTTTGCTTAAACCGTTATTTCTCAGCAAGAACGGGCTCTAGCGGCAAGGTTAGGGTATCTATAGAAAGGCAGCAGCGGCAGCTATCACGCGCTAAAAGCTCGTCCAGATAGCTTTAAAGCTGTGGGCACACGAGCGAGATGTTTTCTGCACTTGGAAAGATTTTGCTGCCAATGGAAGAAACCGTTATTTCGGAGCAAGTACGGCCTCTAGCGGCAAGGTTAGGGTACCTATAGAAAGGTAGCAGCCGCAGCTATCACGGGCTAAAAGCTCGTCCAGAAAGCTTTTAAGCTGTGGGCACACGAGCGAGATGTTCGCGGCCATACCAGTTTTGCTAAAACCGTTATTTCTCAGCAAGTACGGGCTCTAGCGGCAATGTTAGGGTATCTATAGAAAGGCAGCAGCCGCAGCTATCACGCGCTGAAAGCTCGTCCAGATAGCTTTAAAGCTGTGGGCACACGAGCGAGATGTTTGCTACCCATGGAAAAAACCGTTATTTCTCAGCAAGTACTGCCTCTAGCGGCAAGGTTAGGATACCTTTAGAAAGGTAGCAGCCGCAGCTATCACGCGCTAAATGTTCGTTCAGAAAGCTTTCAAGCTGTGGACACACGAGCGAGATGTTCGGGGCCATATAGGTTTTGCTAAAACCGCTATTTCTCAGTAAGTACGGCCTCTAGCGGCAAGGTAAGGGTACCTATAGAAAGGTAGCAGCCGCAGCTATCACGCGCTAAAAGTTCGTTCAGAAAGCTTTAAAGCTGTGGGCACACGAGCGAGATTTTTGATACACATGGAAAAAACCGTTATTTCTCAGCAAGTACGGCCTCTAGCGGCAAGGTTAAGGTATCTATAGAAAGGTAGCAGCCGAAGCTATCACGCGCTAAAAGCACACGAGCGAGATGTTCGGGGACATACAGGTTTTGCTAAAACCGCTATTTCTCAGTAAATACGGCCTCTAGCGGCAAGGTTAGGGTACCTATAGAAAGGTAGCAGCCGCAGCTATCACGGGCTAAAAGCTCGTCCAGAAAGCTTTTAAGCTGTGGGCACACGAGCGAGATGTTCGCGGCCATACCAGTTTTGCTAAAACCGTTATTTCTCAGCAAGTACGGCCTCTAGCGGCAAGGTTAGGGTATCTATAGAAAGGCAGCAGCCGCAGCTATCACGCGCTGAAAGCTCGTCCAGATAGCTTTAAAGCTGTGGGCACACGAGCGAGATGTTTGCTACCCATGGAAAAAACCGTTATTTCTCAGCAAGTACTGCCTCTAGCGGCAAGGTTAGGATACCTTTAGAAAGGTAGCAGCCGCAGCTATCACGCGCTAAATGTTCGTTCAGAAAGCTTTCAAGCTGTGGACACACGAGCGAGATGTTCGGGGCCATATAGGTTTTGCTAAAACCGCTATTTCTCAGTAAGTACGGCCTCTAGCGGCAAAGTAAGGGTACCTATAGAAAGGTAGCAGCCGCAGCTATCACGCGCTAAAAGTTCGTTCAGAAAGCTTTAAAGCTGTGGGCACACGAGCGAGATTTTTGATACACATGGAAAAAACCGTTATTTCTCAGCAAGTACGGCCTCTAGCGGCAAGGTTAAGGTATCTATAGAAAGGTAGCAGCCGAAGCTATCACGCGCTAAAAGCACACGAGCGAGATGTTCGGGGACATACAGGTTTTGCTAAAACCGCTATTTCTCAGTAAATACGGCCTCTAGCGGCAAGGATAGGGTACCTATAGAAAGGTAGCAGCCGCAGCTATCACGGGCTAAAAGCTCGTCCAGAAAGCTTTTAAGCTGTGGGCACACGAGCGAGATGTTCGGGGCCATACCGGTTTTGTTGCCCATGGAATAAACCGTAATTTCTCAGCAAGTACGGCCTCTAACGGCAAGGTTAGGGTACCTACAGAAAGGTAGTAGCCGCAGCTATCACGGGCTAAAAGCTCGTCCAGAAAGCTTTTAAGCTGTGGGCACACGAGCGAGATGTTCGCGGCCATACCAGTTTTGCTAAAACCGTTATTTCTCAGCAAGTACGGGCTCTAGCGGCAAGGTTAGGGTATCTATAGAAAGGTAGCAGCCGCAGCTATCACGCGCTGAAAGCTCGTCCAGATAGCTTTAAAGCTGTGGGCACACGAGCGAGATGTTTGCTACCCATGGAATAAAACGTTATTTCTCAGCAAGTACGGCCTCTAGCGGCAAGGTTAGGATACCTTTAGAAAGGTAGCGGCCGCAGCTATCACGCGCTAAATGTTCGTTCAGAAAGCTTTCAAGCTGTGGACACACGAGCGAGATGTTCGGGGCCATATAGGTTTTGCTAAAACCGCTATTTCTCAGTAAGTACGGCATCTAGCGGCAAGGTAAGGGTACCTATAGAAAGGTAGCAGCCGCAGCTATCACGGGCTAAAAGCTCGTTAAGAAAGCTTTTAAGCTGTGGGCACACGAGCGAGATGTTCGGTGCCATACCGGTTTTGTTGCCCATGGAATAAACCGTTATTTCTCAGCAAGTACGGCATCTAGCGCCAAGGTTAGGGTACCTATAGAAAGGTAGCAGCCGCAGCTATCACGGGCTAAAAGCTCGTCCAGAAAGCTTTTAAGCTGTGGGCACACGAGCGAGATGTTCGGGGCCATACCGGTTTTGTTGCCCATGGAGTAAACCGTAATTTCTCAGCAAGTACGGCCTCTAACGGCAAGGTTAGGGTACCTACAGAAAGGTAGTAGCCGCAGCTATCACGGGCTAAAAGCTCGTCCAGAAAGCTTTTAAGCTGTGGGCACACGAGCGAGATGTTCGGGGCGTTACCGGTTTTGTTGCCCATGGAATAAACCGTTATTTCTCAGCAAGTACGGCCTCTAGCGGCAAGGTTAGGGTATCTATAGAAAGGTAGCAGCGGCAGCTATCACGCGCTAAAAGCTCGTCCAGATATCTTTAAAGCTGTGGGCACACGAGCGAGATGTTTGCGGCCATACCAGTTCTGCTAAAACCATTATTTCTCAGCAAGTACGGCCTCTAGCGGCAAGGTTAGGGTACCTGTAGAAAGGTAGCAGCCGCAGCTATCACGCGCTTAAAGTTCGTTCAGAAGGCTTTAAAGCTGTGGGCACACGAGCGAGATGTTCGGGCCAAACCGGTTTTGCTGCCCATGGAATAAACCGTTATTTCTCAGCAAGTACGGCCTCTAGCGGCAAGGTTAGGGTATCTATAGAAAGGCAGCAGCGGCAGCTATCACGAGCTAAAAGCTCGTCCAGATAGCTTTAAAGCTGTGGACACACGAGCGAGATGTTCGGGGCCATATAGGTTTTGCTAAAACCGCTATTTCTCAGTAAGTACGGCATCTAGCGGCAAGGTAAGGGTACCTATAGAAAGGTAGCAGCCGCAGCTATCACGGGCTAAAAGCTCGTTAAGAAAGCTTTTAAGCTGTGGGCACACGAGCGAGATGTTCGGTGCCATACCGGTTTTGTTGCCCATGGAATAAACCGTTATTTCTCAGCAAGTACGGCATCTAGCGCCAAGGTTAGGGTACCTATAGAAAGGTAGCAGCCGCAGCTATCACGGGCTAAAAGCTCGTCCAGAAAGCTTTTAAGCTGTGGGCACACGAGCGAGATGTTCGGGGCCATACCGGTTTTGTTGCCCATGGAGTAAACCGTAATTTCTCAGCAAGTACGGCCTCTAACGGCAAGGTTAGGGTACCTACAGAAAGGTAGTAGCCGCAGCTATCACGGGCTAAAAGCTCGTCCAGAAAGCTTTTAAGCTGTGGGCACACGAGCGAGATGTTCGGGGCGTTACCGGTTTTGTTGCCCATGGAATAAACCGTTATTTCTCAGCAAGTACGGCCTCTAGCGGCAAGGTTAGGGTATCTATAGAAAGGTAGCAGCGGCAGCTATCACGCGCTAAAAGCTCGTCCAGATATCTTTAAAGCTGTGGGCACACGAGCGAGATGTTTGCGGCCATACCAGTTCTGCTAAAACCATTATTTCTCAGCAAGTACGGCCTCTAGCGGCAAGGTTAGGGTACCTGTAGAAAGGTAGCAGCCGCAGCTATCACGCGCTTAAAGTTCGTTCAGAAGGCTTTAAAGCTGTGGGCACACGAGCGAGATGTTCGGGCCAAACCGGTTTTGCTGCCCATGGAATAAACCGTTATTTCTCAGCAAGTACGGCCTCTAGCGGCAAGGTTAGGGTATCTATAGAAAGGCAGCAGCGGCAGCTATCACGAGCTAAAAGCTCGTCCAGATAGCTTTAAAGCTGTGGGCACACGAGCGAGATGTTTTCTGCCCATGGAAAGATTTTGCTGCCAATGGAAAAAACCGTTATTTCGGAGCAAGTACGGCCTTTAGCGGCAAGGTTAGGGTATCTATAGAAAGGTAGCAGCCGCAGCTATCACGCGCTGAAAGCTCGTCCAGATAGCTTTAAAGCTGTGGGCACACGAGCGAGATGTTTGCTACCCATGGAATAAAACGTTATTTCTCAGCAAGTACGGCCTCTAGCGGCAAGGTTAGGATACCTTTAGAAAGGTAGCGGCCGCAGCTATCACGCGCTAAATGTTCGTTCAGAAAGCTTTCAAGCTGTGGACACACGAGCGAGATGTTCGGGGCCATATAGGTTTTGCTAAAACCGCTATTTCTCAGTAAGTACGGCCTCTAGCGGCAAGGTAAGGGTACCTATAGAAAGGTAGCAGCCGCAGCTATCACGGGCTAAAAGCTCGTTAAGAAAGTTTTTAAGCTGTGGGCACACGAGCGAGATGTTCGGTGCCATACCGGTTTTGTTGCCCATGGAATAAACCGTTATTTCTCAGCAAGTACGGCATCTAGCGCCAAGGTTAGGGTATCTATAGAAAGGTAGCAGCCGCAGCTATCACGGGCTAAAAGCTCGTCCAGAAAACTTTTAAGCTGTGGGCACACGAGCGAGATGTTCGCGGCCATACCAGTTTTGCTTAAACCGTTATTTCTCAGCAAGAACGGGCTCTAGCGGCAAGGTTAGGGTATCTATAGAAAGGCAGCAGCGGCAGCTATCACGCGCTAAAAGCTCGTCCAGATAGCTTTAAAGCTGTGGGCACACGAGCGAGATGTTTTCTGCACATGGTAAGATTTTGCTGCCAATGGAAAAAACCGTTATTTCGGAGCAAGTACGGCCTCTAGCGGCAAGGTTAGGGTACCTATAGAAAGGTAGCAGCCGCAGCTATCACGGGCTAAAAGCTCGTCCAGAAAGCTTTTAAGCTGTGGGCACACGAGCGAGATGTTCGCGGCCATACCAGTTTTGCTAAAACCGTTATTTCTCAGCAAGTACGGGCTCTAGCGGCAAGGTTAGGGTATCTATAGAAAGGCAGCAGCCGCAGCTATCATGCGCTGAAAGCTCGTCTAGATAGCTTTAAAGCTGTGGGCACACGAGCGAGATGTTTGCTACCCATGGAAAAAACCGTTATTTCTCAGCAAGTACTGCCTCTAGCGGCAAGGTTAGGATACCTTTAGAAAGGTAGCGGCCGCAGCTATCACGCGCTAAATGTTCGTTCAGAAAGCTTTCAAGCTGTGGACACACGAGCGAGATGTTCGGGGCCATATAGGTTTTGCTAAAACCGTTATTTCTCAGCAAGTACGGCCTCTAGCGGCAAGGTTAGGGTATCTATAGAAAGGTAGCAGCCGCAGCTATCACATGCTAAAAGCTCGTCCAGAAAGCTTTTAAGCTGTGGGCACACGAGCGAGATGTTCGCGGCCATACCAGTTTTGCTTAAACCGTTATTTCTCAGCAAGAACGGGCTCTAGCGGCAAGGTTAGGGTATCTATAGAAAGGCAGCAGCGGCAGCTATCACGCGCTAAAAGCTCGTCCAGATAGCTTTAAAGCTGTGGGCACACGAGCGAGATGTTTTCTGCACATGGAAAGATTTTGCTGCCAATGGAAAAAACCGTTATTTCGGAGCAAGTACGGCCTCTAGCGGCAAGGTTAGGGTACCTATAGAAAGGTAGCAGCCGCAGCTATCACGGGCTAAAAGCTCGTCCAGAAAGCTTTTAAGCTGTGGGCACACGAGCGAGATGTTCGCGGCCATACCAGTTTTGCTAAAACCGTTATTTCTCAGCAAGTACGGGCTCTAGCGGCAATGTTAGGGTATCTATAGAAAGGCAGCAGCCGCAGCTATCACGCGCTGAAAGCTCGTCCAGATAGCTTTAAAGCTGTGGGCACACGAGCGAGATGTTTGCTACCCATGGAAAAAACCGTTATTTCTCAGCAAGTACTGCCTCTAGCGGCAAGGTTAGGATACCTTTAGAAAGGTAGCAGCCGCAGCTATCACGCGCTAAATGTTCGTTCAGAAAGCTTTCAAGCTGTGGACACACGAGCGAGATGTTCGGGGCCATATAGGTTTTGCTAAAACCGCTATTTCTCAGTAAGTACGGCCTCTAGCGGCAAGGTAAGGGTACCTATAGAAAGGTAGCAGCCGCAGCTATCACGCGCTAAAAGTTCGTTCAGAAAGCTTTAAAGCTGTGGGCACACGAGCGAGATTTTTGATACACATAAAAAAAACCGTTATTTCTCAGCAAGTACGGCCTCTAGCGGCAAGGTTAAGGTATCTATAGAAAGGTAGCAGCCGAAGCTATCACGCGCTAAAAGCACACGAGCGAGATGTTCGGGGACATACAGGTTTTGCTAAAACCGCTATTTCTCAGTAAATACGGCCTCTAGCGGCAAGGTTAGGGTACCTATAGAAAGGTAGCAGCCGCAGCTATCACGGGCTAAAAGCTCGTCCAGAAAGCTTTTAAGCTGTGGGCACACGAGCGAGATGTTCGCGGCCATACCAGTTTTGCTAAAACCGTTATTTCTCAGCAAGTACGGGCTCTAGCGGCAAGGTTAGGGTATCTATAGAAAGGTAGCAGCCGCAGCTATCACGCGCTAAATGTTCGTTCAGAAAGCTTTCAAGCTGTGGACACACGAGCGAGATGTTCGGGGCCATATAGGTTTTGCTAAAACCGCTATTTCTCAGTAAGTACGGCCTCTAGCGGCAAGGTAAGGGTACCTATAGAAAGGTAGCAGCCGCAGCTATCACGCGCTAAAAGTTCGTTCAGAAAGCTTTTAAGCTGTGGGCACACGAGCGAGATTTTTGATACACATAAAAAAAACCGTTATTTCTCAGCAAGTACGGCCTCTAGCGGCAAGGTTAAGGTATCTATAGAAAGGTAGCAGCCGAAGCTATCACGCGCTAAAAGCACACGAGCGAGATGTTCGGGGACATACAGGTTTTGCTAAAACCGCTATTTCTCAGTAAATACGGCCTCTAGCGGCAAGGTAAGGGTACCTATAGAAAGGTAGCAGCCGCAGCTATCACGCGCTAAAAGTTCGTTCAGAAAGCTTTAAAGCTGTGGGCACACGAGCGAGATTTTTGATACACATAAAAAAAACCGTTATTTCTCAGCAAGTACGGCCTCTAGCGGCAAGGTTAAGGTATCTATAGAAAGGTAGCAGCCGAAGCTATCACGCGCTAAAAGCACACGAGCGAGATGTTCGGGGACATACAGGTTTTGCTAAAACCGCTATTTCTCAGTAAATACGGCCTCTAGCGGCAAGGATAGGGTACCTATAGAAAGGTAGCAGCCGCAGCTATCACGGGCTAAAAGCTCGTCCAGAAAGCTTTTAAGCTGTGGGCACACGAGCGAGATGTTCGGGGCCATACCGGTTTTGTTGCCCATGGAATAAACCGTAATTTCTCAGCAAGTACGGCCTCTAACGGCAAGGTTAGGGTACCTACAGAAAGGTAGTAGCCGCAGCTATCACGGGCTAAAAGCTCGTCCAGAAAGCTTTTAAGCTGTGGGCACACGAGCGAGATGTTCGCGGCCATACCAGTTTTGCTAAAACCGTTATTTCTCAGCAAGTACGGGCTCTAGCGGCAAGGTTAGGGTATCTATAGAAAGGTAGCAGCCGCAGCTATCACGCGCTGAAAGCTCGTCCAGATAGCTTTAAAGCTGTGGGCACACGAGCGAGATGTTTGCTACCCATGGAATAAAACGTTATTTCTCAGCAAGTACGGCCTCTAGCGGCAAGGTTAGGATACCTTTAGAAAGGTAGCGGCCGCAGCTATCACGCGCTAAATGTTCGTTCAGAAAGCTTTCAAGCTGTGGACACACGAGCGAGATGTTCGGGGCCATATAGGTTTTGCTAAAACCGCTATTTCTCAGTAAGTACGGCATCTAGCGGCAAGGTAAGGGTACCTATAGAAAGGTAGCAGCCGCAGCTATCACGGGCTAAAAGCTCGTTAAGAAAGCTTTTAAGCTGTGGGCACACGAGCGAGATGTTCGGTGCCATACCGGTTTTGTTGCCCATGGAATAAACCGTTATTTCTCAGCAAGTACGGCATCTAGCGCCAAGGTTAGGGTACCTATAGAAAGGTAGCAGCCGCAGCTATCACGGGCTAAAAGCTCGTCCAGAAAGCTTTTAAGCTGTGGGCACACGAGCGAGATGTTCGGGGCCATACCGGTTTTGTTGCCCATGGAGTAAACCGTAATTTCTCAGCAAGTACGGCCTCTAACGGCAAGGTTAGGGTACCTACAGAAAGGTAGTAGCCGCAGCTATCACGGGCTAAAAGCTCGTCCAGAAAGCTTTTAAGCTGTGGGCACACGAGCGAGATGTTCGGGGCGTTACCGGTTTTGTTGCCCATGGAATAAACCGTTATTTCTCAGCAAGTACGGCCTCTAGCGGCAAGGTTAGGGTATCTATAGAAAGGTAGCAGCGGCAGCTATCACGCGCTAAAAGCTCGTCCAGATATCTTTAAAGCTGTGGGCACACGAGCGAGATGTTTGCGGCCATACCAGTTCTGCTAAAACCATTATTTCTCAGCAAGTACGGCCTCTAGCGGCAAGGTTAGGGTACCTGTAGAAAGGTAGCAGCCGCAGCTATCACGCGCTTAAAGTTCGTTCAGAAGGCTTTAAAGCTGTGGGCACACGAGCGAGATGTTCGGGCCAAACCGGTTTTGCTGCCCATGGAATAAACCGTTATTTCTCAGCAAGTACGGCCTCTAGCGGCAAGGTTAGGGTATCTATAGAAAGGCAGCAGCGGCAGCTATCACGAGCTAAAAGCTCGTCCAGATAGCTTTAAAGCTGTGGGCACACGAGCGAGATGTTTTCTGCCCATGGAAAGATTTTGCTGCCAATGGAAAAAACCGTTATTTCGGAGCAAGTACGGCCTTTAGCGGCAAGGTTAGGGTATCTATAGAAAGGTAGCAGCCGCAGCTATCACGCGCTAAATGTTCGTTCAGAAAGCTTTCAAGCTGTGGACACACGAGCGAGATGTTCGGGGCCATATAGGTTTTGCTAAAACCGCTATTTCTCAGTAAGTACGGCCTCTAGCGGCAAGGTAAGGGTACCTATAGAAAGGTAGCAGCCGCAGCTATCACGGGCTAAAAGCTCGTTAAGAAAGTTTTTAAGCTGTGGGCACACGAGCGAGATGTTCGGTGCCATACCGGTTTTGTTGCCCATGGAATAAACCGTTATTTCTCAGCAAGTACGGCATCTAGCGCCAAGGTTAGGGTATCTATAGAAAGGTAGCAGCCGCAGCTATCACGGGCTAAAAGCTCGTCCAGAAAACTTTTAAGCTGTGGGCACACGAGCGAGATGTTCGCGGCCATACCAGTTTTGCTTAAACCGTTATTTCTCAGCAAGAACGGGCTCTAGCGGCAAGGTTAGGGTATCTATAGAAAGGCAGCAGCGGCAGCTATCACGCGCTAAAAGCTCGTCCAGATAGCTTTAAAGCTGTGGGCACACGAGCGAGATGTTTTCTGCACATGGTAAGATTTTGCTGCCAATGGAAAAAACCGTTATTTCGGAGCAAGTACGGCCTCTAGCGGCAAGGTTAGGGTACCTATAGAAAGGTAGCAGCCGCAGCTATCACGGGCTAAAAGCTCGTCCAGAAAGCTTTTAAGCTGTGGGCACACGAGCGAGATGTTCGCGGCCATACCAGTTTTGCTAAAACCGTTATTTCTCAGCAAGTACGGGCTCTAGCGGCAAGGTTAGGGTATCTATAGAAAGGCAGCAGCCGCAGCTATCATGCGCTGAAAGCTCGTCTAGATAGCTTTAAAGCTGTGGGCACACGAGCGAGATGTTTGCTACCCATGGAAAAAACCGTTATTTCTCAGCAAGTACTGCCTCTAGCGGCAAGGTTAGGATACCTTTAGAAAGGTAGCGGCCGCAGCTATCACGCGCTAAATGTTCGTTCAGAAAGCTTTCAAGCTGTGGACACACGAGCGAGATGTTCGGGGCCATATAGGTTTTGCTAAAACCGTTATTTCTCAGCAAGTACGGCCTCTAGCGGCAAGGTTAGGGTATCTATAGAAAGGTAGCAGCCGCAGCTATCACATGCTAAAAGCTCGTCCAGAAAGCTTTTAAGCTGTGGGCACACGAGCGAGATGTTCGCGGCCATACCAGTTTTGCTTAAACCGTTATTTCTCAGCAAGAACGGGCTCTAGCGGCAAGGTTAGGGTATCTATAGAAAGGCAGCAGCGGCAGCTATCACGCGCTAAAAGCTCGTCCAGATAGCTTTAAAGCTGTGGGCACACGAGCGAGATGTTTTCTGCACATGGAAAGATTTTGCTGCCAATGGAAAAAACCGTTATTTCGGAGCAAGTACGGCCTCTAGCGGCAAGGTTAGGGTACCTATAGAAAGGTAGCAGCCGCAGCTATCACGGGCTAAAAGCTCGTCCAGAAAGCTTTTAAGCTGTGGGCACACGAGCGAGATGTTCGCGGCCATACCAGTTTTGCTAAAACCGTTATTTCTCAGCAAGTACGGGCTCTAGCGGCAATGTTAGGGTATCTATAGAAAGGCAGCAGCCGCAGCTATCACGCGCTGAAAGCTCGTCCAGATAGCTTTAAAGCTGTGGGCACACGAGCGAGATGTTTGCTACCCATGGAAAAAACCGTTATTTCTCAGCAAGTACTGCCTCTAGCGGCAAGGTTAGGATACCTTTAGAAAGGTAGCAGCCGCAGCTATCACGCGCTAAATGTTCGTTCAGAAAGCTTTCAAGCTGTGGACACACGAGCGAGATGTTCGGGGCCATATAGGTTTTGCTAAAACCGCTATTTCTCAGTAAGTACGGCCTCTAGCGGCAAGGTAAGGGTACCTATAGAAAGGTAGCAGCCGCAGCTATCACGCGCTAAAAGTTCGTTCAGAAAGCTTTAAAGCTGTGGGCACACGAGCGAGATTTTTGATACACATAAAAAAAACCGTTATTTCTCAGCAAGTACGGCCTCTAGCGGCAAGGTTAAGGTATCTATAGAAAGGTAGCAGCCGAAGCTATCACGCGCTAAAAGCACACGAGCGAGATGTTCGGGGACATACAGGTTTTGCTAAAACCGCTATTTCTCAGTAAATACGGCCTCTAGCGGCAAGGTTAGGGTACCTATAGAAAGGTAGCAGCCGCAGCTATCACGGGCTAAAAGCTCGTCCAGAAAGCTTTTAAGCTGTGGGCACACGAGCGAGATGTTCGCGGCCATACCAGTTTTGCTAAAACCGTTATTTCTCAGCAAGTACGGGCTCTAGCGGCAAGGTTAGGGTATCTATAGAAAGGCAGCAGCCGCAGCTATCACGCGCTGAAAGCTCGTCCAGATAGCTTTAAAGCTGTGGGCACACGAGCGAGATGTTTGCTACCCATGGAAAAAACCGTTATTTCTCAGCAAGTACTGCCTCTAGCGGCAAGGTTAGGATACCTTTAGAAAGGTAGCAGCCGCAGCTATCACGCGCTAAATGTTCGTTCAGAAAGCTTTCAAGCTGTGGACACACGAGCGAGATGTTCGGGGCCATATAGGTTTTGCTAAAACCGCTATTTCTCAGTAAGTACGGCCTCTAGCGGCAAGGTAAGGGTACCTATAGAAAGGTAGCAGCCGCAGCTATCACGCGCTAAAAGTTGGTTCAGAAAGCTTTAAAGCTGTGGGCACACGAGCGAGATGTTCGGGGCCATACCGGTTTTGTTGCCCATGGAATAAACCGTAATTTCTCAGCAAGTACGGCCTCTAACGGCAAGGTTAGGGTACCTACAGAAAGGTAGTAGCCGCAGCTATCACGGGCTAAAAGCTCGTCCAGAAAGCTTTTAAGCTGTGGGCACACGAGTGAGATGTTCGGGGCCATACCGGTTTTGTTGCCCATGGAATAAACCGTTATTTCTCAGCAAGTACGGCCTCTAGCGGCAAGGTTAGGGTATCTATAGAAAGGTAGCAGCGGCAGCTATCACGCGCTAAAAGCTCGTCCAGATAGCTTTAAAGCTGTGGGCACACGAGCGAGATGTTTGCGGCCATACCAGTTCTGCTAAAACCATTATTTCTCAGCAAGTACGGCCTCTAGCGGCAAGGTTAGGGTACCTGTAGAAAGGTAGCAGCCGCAGCTATCACGCGCTTAAAGTTCGTTCAGAAGGCTTTAAAGCTGTGGGCACACGAGCGAGATGTTCGGGCCAAACCGGTTTTGCTGCCCATGGAATAAACCGTTATTTCTCAGCAAGTACGGCCTCTAGCGGCAAGGTTAGGGTATCTATAGAAAGGCAGCAGCGGCAGCTATCACGAGCTAAAAGCTCGTTCAGATAGCTTTAAAGCTGTGGGCACACGAGCGAGATGTTTTCTGCCCATGGAAAGATTTTGCTGCCAATGGAAAAAACCGTTATTTCGGAGCAAGTACGGCCTCTAGCGGCAAGGTTAGGGTATCTATAGAAAGGTAGCAGCCGCAGCTATCACGCGCTGAAAGCTCGTCCAGATAGCTTTAAAGCTGTGGGCACACGGGCGAGATGTTTGCTACCCATGGAATAAAACGTTATTTCTCAGCAAGTACGGCCTCTAGCGGCAAGGTTAGGATACCTTTAGAAAGGTAGCGGCCGCAGCTATCACGCGCTAAATGTTCGTTCAGAAAGCTTTCAAGCTGTGGACACACGAGCGAGATGTTCGGGGCCATATTGGTTTTGCTAAAACCGCTATTTCTCAGTAAGTACGGCCTCTAGCGGCAAGGTAAGGGTACCTATAGAAAGGTAGCAGCCGCAGCTATCACGGGCTAAAAACTCGTTTAGAAAGCTTTTAAGCTGTGGGCACACGAGCGAGATGTTCGGTGCCATACCGGTTTTGTTGCCCATGGAATAAACCGTTATTTCTCAGCAAGTACGGGCTCTAGCGGCAAGGTTAGGGTATCTATAGAAAGGCAGCAGCCGCAGCTATCACGCGCTAAAAAAACGTTCAGAAAGCTTTAAAGCTGTGGGCACACGAGCGAGATAATCGCGGAAATACCAGTTTTGCTAAAACCGTTATTTCTCAGCAAGTACGGCCTCTAGCGGCAAGGTTAAGGTATCTATAGAAAGGTAGCAGCCGCAGCTATCATGCGCTGAAAGCTCGTCCAGATAGCTTTAAAGATGTGGGCACACGAGCGAGATGTTCGGAGCCACACCGGTTTTGCTGCCCATGGAATAAACCGTTATTTCTCAGCAAGTACGGCATCTAGCGCCAAGGTTAGGGTATCTATAGAAAGGTAGCAGTGGCAGCTATCACGCGCTAGAAGCTCGTCCAGATAGCTTTAAAGCTGTGGGCACACGAGCGAGATGTTTGCGGCCATACCAGTTTTGCTAAAACCGTTATTTCTCAGCAAGTACGGCCTCTAGCAGCAAGGTTAGGGTACCTATAGAAAGGTAGCAGCCGCAGCTATCACGCGCTAAAAGTTCGTTCAGAAAGCTTTAAAGCTGTGGGCACACGAGCGAGATGTTCGGGGCCATAACGGTTTTGCTGCCCATGGAATAAACCGTTATTTCTGAGCAAGTACGGCCTCTAGCGGCAAGGTTAGGGTATCTATAGAAAGGTAGTAGCGGCAGCTATCACGCGCTAAAAGCTCGTCCAGATAGCTTTAAAGCTGTGGGCGCACGAGCGAGATGTTTGCTACCCATGGAAAAAACCGTTATTTCTCAGCAAGTACGGGCTCTAGCGGCAAGGTTAGGGTATCTATAGAAAGGCAGCAGCCGCAGCTATCATGCGCTAAAAAAACGTTCAGAAAGCTTTAAAGCTGTGGGCACACGAGCGAGATGTTCGGGGACATACATATTTTGCTAAAACCGCTATTTCTCAGTAAGTACGGCCTCTAGCGGCAAGGTAAGGGTACCTATAGAAAGGTAGCAGCCGCAGCTATCACGCTCTGTAAGCTCGTCCAGATAGCTTTAAAGCTGTGGGCACACGAGCGAGATGTTCGGAACATACTGGTTTTGCTAAAACCGTTATTTCTCAGCAAGTACGGCCTCTAGCGGCAAGGTTAGGGTATCTATAGAAAGGTAGCAGCCGCAGCTATCATGCGCTGAAAGCTCGTCTAGATAGCTTTAAAGCTGTGGGCACACGAGCGAGATGTTCGGGGACATACATATTTTGCTAAAACCGCTATTTCTCAGTAAGTACGGCCTCTAGCGGCAAGGTAAGGGTACCTATAGAAAGGTAGCAGCCGCAGCTATGACGCGCTTAAAGCTCGTCCAAAAAGCTTTAAAGCTGTGGGCACACGAGCGAGATGTTTTCTGCCCATGGAAAGATTTTGCTGCCAATGGAAAAAACCGTTATTTCGGAGCAAGTACGGCCTCTAGCGGCAAGGTTAAGGTATCTATAGAAAGGTAGCAGCCGCAGCTATCACGCTCTGTAAGCTCGTCCAGATAGCTTTAAAGCTGTGGGCACACGAGCGAGATGTTCGGAACATACTGGTTTTGCTAAAACCGTTATTTCTCAGCAAGTACGGCCTCTAGCGGCAAGGTTAGGGTATCTATAGAAAGGTAGCAGCCGCAGCTATCATGCGCTGAAAGCTCGTCTAGATAGCTTTAAAGCTGTGGGCACACGAGCGAGATGTTCGGGGACATACATGTTTTGCTAAAACCGCTATTTCTCAGTAAGTACGGCCTCTAGCGGCAGGGTTAGGGTACCTATAGAAAGGTAGCAGCCGCAGCTATCACGCGCTAAAAGCTCGTCCACAAAGCTTTTAAGCTGTGGGCACACGAGCGAGATGTTCGGGGCCATTCCGGTTTTGATGCCCATGGAATAAACCGTTATTTCTCAGCAAGTACGGCCTCTAGCGGCAAGGTTAGGGTATCTATAGAAAGGTAGCAGCTGCGGCTATCACGTGCTAAGAGTTCGTTCAGAAAGCTTTAAAGCTGTGGGCACACGAGCGAGATATTCGGAGCCATACCGGTTTTGCTGCCCATGGAATAAACCGTTTTATCTCAGCAAGTACGGCCTCTAGCGGCAAGGTTAAGGTATCTATAGAAAGGTAGCAGCCGCAGCTATCACGCGCTGAAAGCTTGTCCAGATAGCTTTAAAGCTGTGGGCACACGAGCGAGATGTTCGGGGCCATACAGGTTTTGCTAAAACCGCTATTTCTCAGTAAAAACGGCCTCTAGCGGCAAGATTAGGGTACCTATAGAAAGGTAGCAGCCGCAGCTATCACGCGCTGAAAGCTCGTCCAGAAAGCTTTCAAGCTGTGGGCACACGAGCGAGATGTTCGGGGCCATACCGGTTTTGTTGCCCATGGAATAAACCGTTATTTCTCAGCAAGTACGGCCTCTAGCGGCAGTGTTGGGATACCTTTAGAAAGGTAGTAGCCGCAGCTATCACGCGCTACCAAATCGTTCAGAAAGCTTTAAAGCTGTGGGCACACGAGCGATATGTTTGCGACAATACCAGTTTTGCTAAAACTGTTATTTCTCAGCAAGTACGGCCTCTAGTGGCAAGTTTAGGGTACCTGTAGAAAGGTAGCAGTTGCAGCTATCACGCGCTAAAAGTTCGTTCAAAAAGCTTTAAGGCTGTGGACACACGAGCGAGATGTTTGCGGCCATACCAGTTTTGCTAAAACCGTTATTTCTCAGCAAGTACGGCCTCTAGCGGCAAGGTTAAGGTACCCATAGAAAGGTAGCAGCCGCAGCTATCACGCGCTAAAAGTTCGTTCAGAAAGCTTTAAAGCTGTGGGCACACGAGCGAGATGTTTTCTGCCCATGGAAAGATTTTGCTGCCAATGGAAAAAACCGTTATTTCGGAGCAAGTACGGTCTCTAGCGGCAAGTTTAGAAGATCTATAGAAAGGTAGCAGCCGCAGCCATCACGCGCTGAAAGCTCGTCCAGATGGCTTTAAAGCTGTGTGCACACGAGCGAGATGTTTGCTACCCATGGAAAAAACCGTTAGTTCTCAGCAAGTACGGCCTCTAGCGGCAAGGTTAGGATACCTATAGAAAGGTAGCAGCCGCAGCTATCACGCGGTAAAAAAATCGTTCAGAAAGCTTTAAAGCTGTGGGCACACGAGCGAGATGTTCGCGGAAATTCCAGTTTTCCTAAAACCGTTATTTCTCAGCAAGTACGGCCTCTAGCGGCAAGGTTAGGGTACCTATAGAAAGGTAGCAGCCGCAGCTATCACGCGTTTAAAGTTCGTTCAGAAAGCTTTAAAGCTGTGGACACACGAGCGAGATTTTCGGGGCCATACAGGTTTTGCTAAAACCGTTATTTCTCAGTAAAAACGGCCTCTAGCGGCAAGATTAGGGTACCTATAGAAAGGTAGCAGCCGCAGCTATCACGGGCTAAAAGCTCGCCCAGAAAGCTTTTAAGCTGTGGGCACACGAGCGAGATGTTCGGGGCCATACCGGTTTTGTTGCCCATGGAATAAACCGTTATTTCTCAACAAGTACGGCCTCTAGCGGCAAGGTTAAGGTATCTATATAAAGGTAGCAGCCGCAGCCATCACGCGCTAAAAGCTCGTCCAGATAGCTTTAAAGCTGTGGGCACACGAGCGAGATGTTTTCTGCCCATGGAAAGATTTTGCTGCCAATGGAAAAAACCGTTATTTCGGAGCAAGTACGGCCTCTAGCGGCAAGGTTAGGGTATCTATAGAAAGGTAGCAGCCGCAGCTATCACGCGCTGAAAGCTCGTCCAGATATCTTTAAAGCTGTGGGCACACGAGCGAGATGTTTGCTTCACATGGCATGGAAAAAACCATTATTTCTCAGCAAGTACGGCCTCTAGCGGCAAGGTTAGGATACCTATAGAAAGGTAGCAGCCGCAGCTATCACGCGCTAAAAGTTCGTTCAGAAAGCTTTAAAGCTGTGGGCACACGAGCGAGATGTTTGATACACATGGAAAAAACCGTTATTTCTCAGCAAGTACGGCCTCTAGCGGCAAGGTTAAGGTATCTATAGAAAGGTAGCAGCCGCAGCTATCACGCGCTAAAAGCACACGAGCGAGATGTTCGGGGCCATACCGGTTTTGTTGCCCATGGAATAAACCGTTATTTCTCAGCAAGTACGGCCTCTAGCGGCAAGGTTAGGGTATCTATAGAAAGGTAGCAGCCGCAGCTATCACGCGATAAAAGCACACGAGCGAGATGTCCGGGGCCATTACGGTTTTGTTGCCCATGGAATAAACCGTTATTCCTCAGCAAGTACGGCCTCTAGCGGCAAGGTTAAGGCATCTATAGAAAGGTATCAGCCGCAGCTATCACGCGCTGAAAGCTCGTCCAGATAGCTTTAAAGCTGTGGGCACACGAGCGAGATGTTTGATACACATGGAAAAAACCGTTATTTCTCAGCAAGTACGGCCTCTAGCGGCAAGGTTAGGGTACCTATAGTAAGGTAGCAGCCGCAGCTATCACGCGATAAAAAATCGTTCAGAAAGCTTTAAAGCTGTGGGCACACGAGCGAGATGTTCGGGGCCATTCCGGTTTTGCTGCCCATGGAATAATCCGTTATTTCTGAGCAAGTACGGCCTCTAGCGGCAAGGTTATGGTCTATAGAATGGTAGCAGCCGCAGCTATCACGCGCTGAAAGCTCGTCCAGATAGCTTTAAAGCTGTGGGCACACGAGCGAGATGTTCGGGGACATACAGGTTTTGCTAAAACCGCTATTTTTCAGTAAGTACGGCCTCTAGCGGCAAGGTAAGGGTGCTCATAGAAAGGTAGCAGCCGCAGCTATCACGGGCTAAAAGCTCGTCCAGAAAGCTTTTAAGCTGTGGGCACACGAGCGAGATGTTCGGGGCCATACCGGTTCTGCTGCCCATGGAATATACCGTCATTTCTCAGCAAGTACGGCCTCTAGCGGCAAGGTTAAGGTATCTGTAGAAAGGTAGCAGCCGCAGCTATCACGCGCTGAAAGCTCGTCCAGATAGCTTTAAAGCTGTGGGCACACGAGCGAGATGTTCGGGGACATACAGGTTTTGCTAAAACCGCTATTTCTCAGTAAGTACGGCCTCTAGCGGCGAGATAAGGGTACCCATAGAAAGGTAGCAGCCGCAGCTATCACGGGCTAAAAGCTCGTCCAGAAAGCTTTTAAGCTGTGGGCACACGAGCGAGATGTTCTTGGCCATACCGGTTTTGTTGCCCATGGAATAAACCGTTTATTTCTCAGCAAGTACGGCCTCTAGCGGCAAGGTTAGGCTATCTATAGAAAGTTTGCAGCCGCAGCTATCACGCGCTAAAAGCTCGTCCAGATAGCTTTAAAGCTGTGGGCACACGAGCGAGATGTTTCTGCCCAAGGAAAGATTTTGCTTCCAATGGAGAAACCGTTATTTCGGAGCAAGTACGGCTTCTAGCGGCAAGGTTAGGGTATCTATAGAAAGGTAGCAGCCGCAGCTATCACGCGCTGAAAGCTCGTCCAGATAGCTTTAAAGCTGTGGGCGCACGAGCGAGATGTTTGCTACCCATGGAAAAAACCGTTATTTCTCAGAAAGTACGGCCTCTAGCGGCAAGGTTAGGATACCTATAGAAAGGTATTAGCCGCAGCTATCACGCGCTAAAAAAACGTTCTGAAAGCTTTAAAGCTGTGGGCACACGAGCGAGATGTTCGCGGCCATACCAGTTTTGCTAAAAACCGTTATTTCTCAGCAAGTACGGCCTCTAGCGGCACGGTTAGGGTACCTTTAGCAAGGAAGGAGCCGCAGCTATCACGGGCTAAAAGCTCGTCCAGAAAGCTTTTAAGCTGTGGGCACACGAGCGAGATGTTCGGGGCCATACCGGTTTTGTTGCCCATGGAATAAACCGTTATTTCTCAGCAAGTACGGCCTCTAGCGGCAAGGTTAGGGTATCTATAGAAAGGTAGCAGCGGCAGCTATCACGCGCTAAAAGCTCGTCCAGATAGCTTTAAAGCTGTGGGCACACGAGCGAGATGTTCGGGGCCATACCGGTTTTGTTGCCAATGGAATAAACCGTTATTTCTCAGCAAGTACGGCCTCTAGCGGCAAGGTTAGGGTATCTATAGAAAGGTAGCAGCAGCAGCTATCACGCGCTGAAAGCTCGTCCAGATATCTTTAAAGCTGTGGGCACTCGAGCGAGATGTTTGTTTACCATGGAAAAAACCGTTATTTCTCAGCAAGTACGGCCTTTAGTGGCAAGGTTAGGATACCTATAGAAAGAAAGCAGCCGCAGCTATCACGGGCTAAAAGCTCGTCCAGAAAGCTTTTAAGCTGTGGGCACACGAGCGAGATGTTCGGGGCCATACCGGTTCTGCTGCCCATGGAATATACCGTCATTTCTCAGCAAGTACGGCCTCTAGCGGCAAGGTTAAGGTACCCATAGAAAGGTAGCAGCCGCAGCTATCACGCGCTAAAAGTTCGTTCAGAAAGCTTTAAAGCTGTGGGCACACGAGCGAGATGTTTTCTGCCCATGGAAAGATTTTGCTGCCAATGGAAAAAACCGTTATTTCGGAGCAAGTACGGCCTCTAGCGCAAGTTTAGAAGATCTATAGAAAGGTAGCAGCCGCAGCCATCACGCGCTGAAAGCTCGTCCAGATAGCTTTAAAGCTGTGTGCACACGAGCGAGATGTTTGCTACCCATGGAAAGATTTTGCTGCCAATGGAAAAAACCGTTATTTCGGAGCAAGTACGGCCTCTAGCGGCAAGGTTAGGTTACCTATAGAAAGGTAGCAGCCGCAGCTATCACGCGTTTAAAGTTTGTTCAGAAAGCTTTAAAGCTGTGGACACACGAGCGAGATTTTCGGGGCCATACAGGTTTTGCTAAAACCGTTATTTCTCAGTAAAAACGGCCTCTAGCGGCAAGATTGGGGTATCTATAGAAAGGTAGCAGCCGCAGCTATCACGGGCTAAAAGCTCGTCCAGAAGCTTTTAAGCTGTGGGCACACGAGCGAGATGTTCGGGGCCATACCGGTTTTTCTGCCCATGGAATAAACCGTTATTTCTCAACAAGTACGGCCTCTAGCGGCAAGGTTAAGGTATCTATATAAAGGTAGCAGCCGCAGCCATCACGCGCTAAAAGCTCGTAAAGATAGCTTTAAAGCTGTGGGCACACGAGCGAGATGTTTTCTGCCCATGGAAAGGTTTTGCTGCCAATGGAAAAAACCGTTATTTCGGAGCAAGTACGGCCTCTAGCGGCAAGGTTAGGGTATCTATAGAAAGGTAGCAGCCGCAGCTATCACGCGCTGAAAGCTCGTCCAGATATCTTTAAAGCTGTGGGCACACGAGCGAGATGTTTGCTTCACATGGAAAAAACCGTTATTTCTCAGCAAGTACGGCCTCTAGCGGCAAGGTTAGGATACCTATAGAAAGGTAGCAGCCGCAGCTATCACGCGCTAAAAGTTCGTTCAGAAAGCTATAAAGCTGTGGGCACACGAGCGAGATGTTTGATACACATGGAAAAAACCGTTATTTCTCAGCAAGTACGGCCTCTAGCGGCAAGGTTAAGGTATCTATAGAAAGGTAGCAGCCGCAGCTATCACGCGCTAAAAGCACACGAGCGAGATGTTCGGGGACATACAGGTTTTGCTAAAACCACTATTTCTCAGTAAATACGGCCTTTAGCGGCAAGGTTAGGGGACCTATAGAAAGGTAGCAGCCGCAGCTATCACGGGCTAAAAGCTCGCCCAGAAAGCTTTTAAGCTGTGGGCACACGAGCGAGATGTTCGGGGCCATACCGGTTTTGTTGCCCATGGAATAAACCGTTATTTCTCAGCAAGTACGGCCTCTAGCGGCAAGGTTAGGGTATCTATAGAAAGATAGCAGCCGCAGCTATCACGCGATAAAAGCACACGAGCGAGATGTCCGGGGCCATTACGGTTTTGTTGCCCATGGAATAAACCGTTATTCCTCAGCAAGTATGGCCTCTAGCGGCAAGGTTAAGGCATCTATAGAAAGGTATCAGCCGCAGCTATCACGCGCTGAAAGCTCGTCCAGATAGCTTTAAAGCTGTGGGCACACGAGCGAGATGTTTGATACACATGGAAAAAACCGTTATTTCTCAGCAAGTACGGCCTCTAGCGGCAAGGTTAGGGTACCTATAGAAAGGTAGCAGCCGCAGCTATCACGCGATAAAAAATCGTTCAGAAAGCTTTAAAGCTGTGGGCACACGAGCGAGATGTTCGGGGCCATACCGGTTTTGCTGCCCATGGAATAAACCGTTATTTCTCAGCAAGTACGGCCTCTAGCGGCAAGGTTAAGGTACCCATAGAAAGGTAGCAGCCGCAGCTATCACGCGCTAAAAGCTCGTCCAGATAGCTTTTAAGCTGTGGGAACACGAGCGAGATGTTTGCGGCCATATCAGTTTTGCTAAAACCGTTATTTCTCAGCAAGTACGGCCTCTAGCGGCAAGGTTAGGGTACCTATAGAAAGGCAGCAACCGCAGCTATCACGCGCTAGAAGTTCGTTCAGAAAGCTTTAAAGCTGTGGGCACACGAGCGAGATGTTCGGGGCCATAACGGTTTTGCTTCCCATTGAATAAACCGTTATTTCTCAGCAAGTACGGCCTCTAGCGGCAAAATTAAGGTATCTATAGAAAGGTAGCAGCCGCAGCTATCACGCGCTGAAAGCTCGTCCAGATAGCTTTAAAGCCGTGGGCACACGAGCGAGATGTTCGGGGCCATACCAGTTTTGCTAAAACCATTATTTCTCAGCAAGTACGATCTATAGAAAGGTAGCAGCCGCAGCCATCACGCGCTGAAAGCTCGTCCAGATAGCTTTAAAGCTGTGTGCACACGAGCGAGATGTTTGCTACCCAAGGAAAAAACCGTTAATTCTCAGCAAGTACGGCCTCTAGCGGCAAGAATAGGATACCTATAGAAAGGTAGCAGCCGCAGCTATCACGCGTTTAAAGTTTGTTCAGAAAGCTTTAAAGCTATGGACACACGAGCGAGATTTTCGGGGCCATACAGGTTTTGCTAAAACCGTTATTTCTCAGTAAAAACGGCCTCTAGCGGCAAGATTGGGGTACCTATAGAAAGGTAGCAGCCGCAGCTATCACGGGCTAAAAGCTCGTCCAGAAAGCTTTTAAGCTGTGGGCACACGAGCGAGATGTTCGCGGCCATACCGGTTTTTCTGCCCATGGAATAAACCGTTATTTCTCAACAAGTACGGCCTCTAGCGGCAAGGTTAAGGTATCTATATAAAGGTAGCAGCCGCAGCCATCACGCGCTAAAAGCTCGTCCAGATAGCTTTAAAGCTGTGGGCACACGAGCGAGATGTTTTCTGCCCATGGAAAGATTTTGCTGCCAATGGAAAAAACCGTTATTTCGGAGCAAGTACGGCCTCTAGCGGCAAGGTTAGGGTGTCTATAGAAAGGTAGCAGCCGCAGCTATCACGCGCTGAAAGCTCGTCCAGATATCTTTAAAGCTGTGGGCACACGAGCGAGATGTTTGCTTCACATGGAAAAAACCGTTATTTCTCAGCAAGTACGGCCTCTAGCGGCAAGGTTAGGATACCTATAGAAAGGTAGCAGCCGCAGCTATCACGCGCTAAAAGTTCGTTCAGAAAGCTATAAAGCTGTGGGCACACGAGCGAGATGTTTGATACACATGGAAAAAACCGTTATTTCTCAGCAAGTACGGCCTCTAGCGGCAAGGTTAAGGTATCTATAGAAAGGTAGCAGCCGCAGCTATCACGCGCAAAAAGCACACGAGCGAGATGTTCGGGGACATACAGGTTTTGCTAAAACCACTATTTCTCAGTAAATACGGCCTCTAGCGGCAAGGTTAGGGTACCTATAGAAAGGTAGCAGCCGCAGCTATCACGGGCTAAAAGCTCGCCCAGAAAGCTTTTAAGCTGTGGGCACACGAGCGAGATGTTCGGGGCCATACCGGTTTTGTTGCCCATGGAATAAACCGTTATTTCTCAGCAAGTACGGCCTCTAGCGGCAAGGTTAGGGTATCTATAGAAAGGTAGCAGCCGCAGCTATCACGCGATAAAAGCACACGAGCGAGATGTCCGGGGCCATTACGGTTTTGTTGCCCATGGAATAAACCGTTATTCCTCAGCAAGTACGGCCTCTAGCGGCAAGGTTAAGGCATCTATAGAAAGGTATCAGCCGCAGCTATCACGCGCTGAAAGCTCGTCCAGATAGCTTTAAAGCTGTGGGCACACGAGCGAGATGTTTGATACACATGGAAAAACCGTTATTTCTGAGCAAGTACGGCCTCTAGCGGCAAGGTTAGGGTACCTATAGAAAGGTAGCAGCCGCAGCTATCACGCGATAAAAAATCATTCAGAAAGCTTTAAAGCTGTGGGCACACGAGCGAGATGTTCGGGGCCATACCGGTTTTGCTGCCCATGGAATAAACCGTTATTTCTCAGCAAGTACGGCCTCTAGCGGCAAGGTTAAGGTACCCATAGAAAGGTAGCAGCCGCAGCTATCACGCGCTAAAAGCTCGTCCAGATAGCTTTTAAGCTGTGGGAACACGAGCGAGATGTTTGCGGCCATATCAGTTTTGCTAAAACCGTTATTTCTCAGCAAGTACGGCCCCCTAGCGGCAAGGTTAGGGTACCTATAGAAAGGCAGCAACCGCAGCTATCACGCGCTAGAAGTTCGTTCAGAAAGCTTTAAAGCTGTGGGCACACGAGCGAGATGTTCGGGGCCATAACGGTTTTGCTTCCCATTGAATAAACCGTTATTTCTCAGCAAGTACGGCCTCTAGCGGCAAAATTAAGGTATCTATAGAAAGGTAGCAGCCGCAGCTATCACGCGCTAAAAGTTCGTTCAGAAAGCTTTAAAGCTGTGGGCACACGAGCGAGATGTTCGGGGCCATACCGGTTTTGTTGCCCATGGAATAAACCGTTATTTCTCAGCAAGTACGGCCTCTAGCGGCAAGGTTAGGGTATCTATAGAAAGGTAGCAGCCGCAGCTATCACGCGCTAAAAGTTCGTTCAGAAAGCTTTAAAGCTGTGGGCACACGAGCGAGATGTTTGATTCACATGGAAAAAACCGTTATTTCTCAGCAAGTACGGCCTCTAGCGGCAAGGTTAAGGTATCTATAGAAAGGTAGCAGCCGCAGCTATCACGCGCTAAAAGCACACGAGCGAGATGTTCGGGGACATACAGGTTCTGCTAAAACCGCTATTTCTCAGTAAATACGGCCTCTAGCGGCAAGATTAGGGTACCTATAGAAAGGTAGCAGCCGCAGCTATCACGGGCTAAAAGCTCGTCCAGAAAGCTTTTAAGCTGTGGGCACACGAGCGAGATGTTCGGGGCCATACCGGTTTTGTTGCCCATGGAATAAACCGTTATTTCTCAGCAAGTACGGCCTCTAGCGGCAAGGTTAGGGTACCTATAGAAAGGTAGCAGCCGCAGCTATCACGCGCTAAAAAATCGTTCAGAAAGCTTTAAAGCTGTGGGCACACGAGCGAGATGTTCGCGGAAATTCCAGTTTTCCTAAAACCGTTATTTCTCAGCAAGTACGGCCTCTAGCGGCAAGGTTAGGGTATTTATAGAAAGGTAGCAGCCGCAGCTATCACGCGTTTAAAGTTTGTTCAGAAAGCTTTAAAGCTATGGACACACGAGCGAGATTTTCGGGGCCATACAGGTTTTGCTAAAACCGTTATTTCTCAGTAAAAACGGCCTCTAGCGGCAAGATTGGGGTACCTATAGAAAGGTAGCAGCCGCAGCTATCACGGGCTAAAAGCTCGTCCAGAAAGCTTTTAAGCTGTGGGCACACGAGCGAGATGTTCGCGGCCATACCGGTTTTTCTGCCCATGGAATAAACCGTTATTTCTCAACAAGTACGGCCTCTAGCGGCAAGGTTAAGGTATCTATATAAAGGTAGCAGCCGCAGCCATCACGCGCTAAAAGCTCGTCCAGATAGCTTTAAAGCTGTGGGCACACGAGCGAGATGTTTTCTGCCCATGGAAAGATTTTGCTGCCAATGGAAAAAACCGTTATTTCGGAGCAAGTACGGCCTCTAGCGGCAAGGTTAGGGTATCTATAGAAAGGTAGCAGCCGCAGCTATCACGCGCTGAAAGCTCGTCCAGATATCTTTAAAGCTGTGGGCACACGAGCGAGATGTTTGCTTCACATGGAAAAAACCGTTATTTCTCAGCAAGTACGGCCTCTAGCGGCAAGGTTAGGATACCTATAGAAAGGTAGCAGCCGCAGCTATCACGCGCTAAAAGTTCGTTCAGAAAGCTATAAAGCTGTGGGCACACGAGCGAGATGTTTGATACACATGGAAAAAACCGTTATTTCTCAGCAAGTACGGCCTCTAGCGGCAAGGTTAAGGTATCTATAGAAAGGTAGCAGCCGCAGCTATCACGCGCTAAAAGCACACGAGCGAGATGTTCGGGGACATACAGGTTTTGCTAAAACCACTATTTCTCAGTAAATACGGCCTCTAGCGGCAAGGTTAGGGTACCTGTAGAAAGGTAGCAGCCGCAGCTATCACGGGCTAAAAGCTCGCCCAGAAAGCTTTTAAGCTGTGGGCACACGAGCGAGATGTTCGGGGCCATACCGGTTTTGTTGCCCATGGAATAAACCGTTATTTCTCAGCAAGTACGGCCTCTAGCGGCAAGGTTAGGGTATCTATAGAAAGGTAGCAGCCGCAGCTATCACGCGATAAAAGCACACGAGCGAGATGTCCGGGGCCATTACGGTTTTGTTGCCCATGGAATAAACCGTTATTCCTCAGCAAGTACGGCCTCTAGCGGCAAGGTTAAGGCATCTATAGAAAGGTATCAGCCGCAGCTATCACGCGCTGAAAGCTCGTCCAGATAGCTTTAAAGCTGTGGGCACACGAGCGAGATGTTTGATACACATGGAAAAAACCGTTATTTCTCAGCAAGTACGGCCTCTAGCGGCAAGGTTAGGGTACCTATAGAAAGGTAGCAGCCGCAGCTATCACGCGATAAAAAATCATTCAGAAAGCTTTAAAGCTGTGGGCACACGAGCGAGATGTTCGGGGCCATACCGGTTTTGCTGCCCATGGAATAAACCGTTATTTCTCAGCAAGTACGGCCTCTAGCGGCAAGGTTAAGGTACCCATAGAAAGGTAGCAGCCGCAGCTATCACGCGCTAAAAGCTCGTCCAGATAGCTTTTAAGCTGTGGGAACACGAGCGAGATGTTTGCGGCCATATCAGTTTTGCTAAAACCGTTATTTCTCAGCAAGTACGGCCTCTAGCGGCAAGGTTAGGGTACCTATAGAAAGGCAGCAACCGCAGCTATCACGCGCTAGAAGTTCGTTCAGAAAGCTTCAAAGCTGTGGGCACACGAGCGAGATGTTCGGGGCCATAACGGTTTTGCTTCCCATTGAATAAACCGTTATTTCTCAGCAAGTACGGCCTCTAGCGGCAAAATTAAGGTATCTATAGAAAGGTAGCAGCCGCAGCTATCACTCGCTAAAAGTTCGTTCAGAAAGCTTTAAAGCTGTGGGCACACGAGCGAGATGTTCGGGGCCACACCGGTTTCGTTGCCCATGGAATAAACCGTTATTTCTCAGCAAGTACGGCCTCTAGCGGCAAGGTTAGGGTATCTATAGAAAGGTAGCAGCCGCAGCTATCACGCGCTAAAAGTTCGTTCAGAAAGCTTTAAAGCTGTGGGCACACGAGCGAGATGTTTGATTCACATGGAAAAAACCGTTATTTCTCAGCAAGTACGGCCTCTAGCGGCAAGGTTAGGGTATTTATAGAAAGGTAGCAGCCGCAGCTATCACGCGCTAAAAGTTCGTTCAGAAAGCTATAAAGCTGTGGGCACACGAGCGAGATGTTTGATACACATGGAAAAAACCGTTACTTCTCAGCAAGTACGGCCTCTAGCGGCAAGGTTAAGGTATCTATAGAAAGGTAGCAGCCGCAGCTATCACGCGCTAAAAGCACACGAGCGAGATGTTCGGGGACATACAGGTTTTGCTAAAACCACTATTTCTCAGTAAATACGGCCTCTAGCGGCAAGGTTAGGGTACCTATAGAAAGGTAGCAGCCGCAGCTATCACGGGCTAAAAGCTTGCCCAGAAAGCTTTTAAGCTGTGGGCAAACGAGCGAGATGTTCGGGGCCATACCGGTTTTGTTGCCCATGGAATAAACCGTTATTTCTCAGCAAGTACGGCCTCTAGCGGCAAGGTTAGGGTATCTATAGAAAGGTAGCAGCCGCAGCTATCACGCGATAAAAGCACACGAGCGAGATGTCCGGGGCCATTACGGTTTTGTTGCCCATGGAATAAACCGTTATTCCTCAGCAAGTACGGCCTCTAGCGGCAAGGTTAAGGCATCTATAGAAAGGTATCAGCCGCAGCTATCACGCGCTGAAAGCTCGTCCAGATAGCTTTAAAGCTGTGGGCACACGAGCGAGATGTTTGATACACATGGAAAAAACCGTTATTTCTCAGCAAGTACGGCCTCTAGCGGCAAGGTTAGGGTACCTATAGAAAGGTAGCAGCCGCAGCTATCACGCGATAAAAAATCATTCAGAAAGCTTTAAAGCTGTGGGCACACGAGCGAGATGTTCGGGGCCATACCGGTTTTGCTGCCCATGGAATAAACCGTTATTTCTCAGCAAGTACGGCCTCTAGCGGCAAGGTTAAGGTACCCATAGAAAGGTAGCAGCCGCAGCTATCACGCGCTAAAAGCTCGTCCAGATAGCTTTTAAGCTGTGGGAACACGAGCGAGATGTTTGCGGCCATATCAGTTTTGCTAAAACCGTTATTTCTCAGCAAGTACGGCCTCTTGCGGCAAGGTTAGGGTACCTATAGAAAGGCAGCAACCGCAGCTATCACGCGCTAGAAGTTCGTTCAGAAAGCTTTAAAGCTGTGGGCACACGAGCGAGATGTTCGGGGCCATAACGGTTTTGCTTCCCATTGAATAAACCGTTATTTCTCAGCAAGTACGGCCTCTAGCGGCAAAATTAAGGTATCTATAGAAAGGTAGCAGCCGCAGCTATCACGCGCTAAAAGTTCGTTCAGAAAGCTTTAAAGCTGTGGGCACACGAGCGAGATGTTCGGGGCCATAACGGTTTTGCTTCCCATTGAATAAACCGTTATTTCTCAGCAAGTACGGCCTCTAGCGGCAAGGTTAAGGTACCCATAGAAAGGTAGCAGCCGCAGCTATCACGCGCTAAAAGCTCGTCCAGATAGCTTTTAAGCTGTGGGAACACGAGCGAGATGTTTGCGGCCATATCAGTTTTGCTAAAACCGTTATTTCTCAGCAAGTACGGCCTCTTGCGGCAAGGTTAGGGTACCTATAGAAAGGCAGCAACCGCAGCTATCACGCGCTAGAAGTTCGTTCAGAAAGCTTTAAAGCTGTGGGCACACGAGCGAGATGTTCGGGGCCATACCGGTTTTGTTGCCCATGGAATAAACCGTTATTTCTCAGCAAGTACGGCCTCTAGCGGCAAGGTTAGGGTATCTATAGAAAGGTAGCAGCCGCAGCTATCACGCGCTAAAAGTTCGTTCAGAAAGCTTTAAAGCTGTGGGCACACGAGCGAGATGTTTGATTCACATGGAAAAAACCGTTATTTCTCAGCAAGTACGGCCTCTAGCGGCAAGGTTAAGGTATCTATAGAAAGGTAGCAGCCGCAGCTATCACGCGCTAAAAGCACACGAGCGAGATGTTCGGGGACGTACAGGTTCTGCTAAAACCGCTATTTCTAAGTAAATACGGCCTCTAGCGGCAAGGTTAGGGTACCTATAGAAAGGTAGCAGCCGCAGCTATCACGGGCTAAAAGCTCGTCCAGAAAGCTTTTAAGCTGTGGGCACACGAGCGAGATGTTCGGGGCCATACCGGTTTTGTTGCCCATGGAATAAACCGTTATTTCTCAGCAAGTACGGCCTCTAGCGGCAAGGTTAGGGTATCTATAGAAAGGTAGCAGCCGCAGCTATCACGCGCTAAAAGCACACGAGCGAGATGTTCCTGGCCATTCCGGTTTTGTTGCCCATGGAATAAACCGTTATTCCTCAGCAAGTACAGCCTCTAGCGGCAAGGTTAAGGCATCTATAAAAAGGTAGCAGCCGCAGCTATCACGCGCTGAAAGCTCGTCCAGATAGCTTTAAAGCTGTGGGCACACGAGCGAGATGTTTGATACACATGGAATAAACCGTTAGTTCTCAGCAAGTACGGCCTCTAGCGGCAAGGTTAGGGTACCTATAGAAAGGTAGCAGCCGCAGCTATCACGCGATAAAAAATCATTCAGAAAGCTTTAAAGCTGTGGGCACACGAGCGAGATGTTCGGGGCCATACCGGTTTTGCTGCCCATGGAATAAACCGTTATTTCTCAGCAAGTACGGCCTCTAGCGGCAAGGTTAAGGTACCCATAGAAAGGTAGCAGCCGCAGCTATCACGCGCTAAAAGCTCGTCCAGATAGCTTTTAAGCTGTGGGAACACGAGCGAGATGTTTGCGGCCATATCAGTTTTGCTAAAACCGTTATTTCTCAGCAAGTACGGCCTCTAGCGGCAAGGTTAGGGTACCTATAGAAAGGCAGCAACCGCAGCTATCACGCGCTAGAAGTTCGTTCAGAAAGCTTTAAAGCTGTGGGCACACGAGCGAGATGTTCGGGGCCATAACGGTTTTGCTTCCCATTGAATAAACCGTTATTTCTCAGCAAGTACGGCCTCTAGCGGCAAAATTAAGGTATCTATAGAAAGGTAGCAGCCGCAGCTATCACGCGCTAAAAGTTCGTTCAGAAAGCTTTAAAGCTGTGGGCACACGAGCGAGATGTTTGATTCACATGGAAAAAACCGTTATTTCTCAGCAAGTACGGCCTCTAGCGGCAAGGTTAAGGTATCTATAGAAAGGTAGCAGCCGCAGCTATCACGCGCTACAAGCACACGAGCGAGATGTTCGGGGACATGCAGGTTCTGCTAAAACCGCTATTTCTCAGTAAATACGGCCTCTAGCGGCAAGGTTAGGGTACCTATAGAAAGGTAGCAGCCGCAGCTATCACGGGCTAAAAGCTCGTCCAGAAAGCTTTTAAGCTGTGGGCACACGAGCGAGATGTTCGGGGCCATACCGGTTTTGTTGCCCATGGAATAAACCGTTATTTCTCAGCAAGTACGGCCTCTAGCGGCAAGGTTAGGGTACCTATAGAAAGGTAGCAGCCGCAGCTATCACGCGCTAAAAAATCGTTCAGAAAGCTTTAAAGCTGTGGGCACACGAGCGAGATGTTCGCGGAAATTCCAGTTTTCCTAAAACCGTTATTTCTCAGCAAGTACGGCCTCTAGCGGCAAGGTTAGGGTATTTATAGAAAGGTAGCAGCCGCAGCTATCACGCGTTTAAAGTTTGTTCAGAAAGCTTTAAAGCTATGGACACACGAGCGAGATTTTCGGGGCCATACAGGTTTTGCTAAAACCGTTATTTCTCAGTAAAAACGGCCTCTAGCGGCAAGATTGGGGTACCTATAGAAAGGTAGCAGCCGCAGCTATCACGGACTAAAAGCTCGTCCAGAAAGCTTTTAAGCTGTGGGCACACGAGCGAGATGTTCGCGGCCATACCGGTTTTTCTGCCCATGGAATAAACCGTTATTTCTCAACAAGTACGGCCTCTAGCGGCAAGGTTAAGGTATCTATATAAAGGTAGCAGCCGCAGCCATCACGCGCTAAAAGCTCGTCCAGATAGCTTTAAAGCTGTGGGCACACGAGCGAGATGTTTTCTGCCCATGGAAAGATTTTGCTGCCAATGGAAAAACCGTTATTTCGGAGCAAGTACGGCCTCTAGCGGCAAGGTTAGGGTATCTATAGAAAGGTAGCAGCCGCAGCTATCACGCGCTGAAAGCTCGTCCAGATATCTTTAAAGCTGTGGGCACACGAGCGAGATGTTTGCTTCACATGGAAAAAACCGTTATTTCTCAGCAAGTACGGCCTCTAGCGGCAAGGTTAGGATACCTATAGAAAGGTAGCAGCCGCAGCTATCACGCGCTAAAAGTTCGTTCAGAAAGCTTTAAAGCTGTGGGCACACGAGCGAGATGTTCGGGGCCATACCGGTTTTGTTGCCCATGGAATAAACCGTTATTTCTCAGCAAGTACGGCCTCTAGCGGCAAGGTTAGGGTATCTATAGAAAGGTAGCAGCCGCAGCTATCACGCGCTAAAAGTTCGTTCAGAAAGCTTTAAAGCTGTGGGCACACGAGCGAGATGTTTGATTCACATGGAAAAAACCGTTATTTCTCAGCAAGTACGGCCTCTAGCGGCAAGGTTAAGGTATCTATAGAAAGGTAGCAGCCGCAGCTATCACGCGCTAAAAGCACACGAGCGAGATGTTCGGGGACATACAGGTTCTGCTAAAACCGCTATTTCTCAGTAAATACGGCCTCTAGCGGCAAGGTTAGGGTACCTATAGAAAAATGGCAGCCGCAGCTATCACGGGCTAAAAGCTCGTCCAGAAAGCTTTTAAGCTGTGGGCACACGAGCGAGATGTTCGGGGCCATACCGGTTTTGTTGCCCATGGAATAAACCGTTATTTCTCAGCAAGTACGGCCTCTAGCGGCAAGGTTAGGGTACCTATAGAAAGGTAGCAGCCGCAGCTATCACGCGCTAAAAAATCGTTCAGAAAGCTTTAAAGCTGTGGGCACACGAGCGAGATGTTCGCGGAAATTCCAGTTTTCCTAAAACCGTTATTTCTCAGCAAGTACGGCCTCTAGCGGCAAGGTTAGGGTATTTATAGAAAGGTAGCAGCCGCAGCTATCACGCGTTTAAAGTTTGTTCAGAAAGCTTTAAAGCTATGGACACACGAGCGAGATTTCCGGGGCCATACAGGTTTTGCTAAAACCGTTATTTCTCAGTAAAAACGGCCTCTAGCGGCAAGATTGGGGTACCTATAGAAAGGTAGCAGCCGCAGCTATCACGGGCTAAAAGCTCGTCCAGAAAGCTTTTAAGCTGTGGGCACACGAGCGAGATGTTCGCGGCCATACCGGTTTTTCTGCCCATGGAATAAACCGTTATTTCTCAACAAGTACGGCCTCTAGCGGCAAGGTTAAGGTATCTATATAAAGGTAGCAGCCGCAGCCATCACGCGCTAAAAGCTCGTCCAGATAGCTTTAAAGCTGTGGGCACACGAGCGAGATGTTTTCTGCCCATGGAAAGATTTTGCTGCCAATGGAATAAACCGTTATTTCGGAGCAAGTACGGCCTCTAGCGGCAAGGTTAGGGTATCTATAGAAAGGTAGCAGCCGCAGCTATCACGCGCTGAAAGCTCGTCCAGGATATCTTTAAAGCTGTGGGCACACGAGCGAGATGTTTGCTTCACATGGAAAAAAACCGTTATTTCTCAGCAAGTACGGCCTCTAGCGGCAAGGTTAGGATACCTATAGAAAGGTAGCAGCCGCAGCTATCACGCGCTAAAAGTTCGTTCAGAAAGCTATAAAGCTGTGGGCACACGAGCGAGATGTTTGATACACATGGAAAAAAACCGTTATTTCTCAGCAAGTACGGCCTCTAGCGGCAAGGTTAAGGTATCTAAGAAAGGTAGCAGCCGCAGCTATCACACGCTAAAGCACACGAGCGAGATGTTCGGGGACATACAGGTTTTGCTAAAACCACTATTCTCAGTAAATACGGCCTTTAGCGGCAAGGTTAGGGTACCTATAGAAAGGTAGCAGCCGCAGCTATCACGGGCTAAAAGCTCGCCCAGAAAGCTTTTAAGCTGTGGGCACACGAGCGAGATGTTCGGGGCCATACCGGTCTTGTTGCCCATGGAATAAAACCGTTATTTCTCAGCAAGTACGGCCTCTAGCGGCAAGGTTAGGGTATCTATAGAAAGGTAGCAGCCGCAGCTATCACGCGATAAAAGCACACGAGCGAGATGTCCGGGGCCATTACGGTTTTGTTGCCCATGGAATAAACCGTTATTCCTCAGCAAGTACGGCCTCAGCGGCAAGGTTAAGCATCTATAGAAAGGTATCAGCCGCAGCTATCACGCGCTGAAAGCTCGTCCAGATAGCTTTAAAGCTGTGGGCACACGAGCGAGATGTTTGATACACATGGAAAAAACCGTTATTTCTCAGCAAGTACGGCCTCTAGCGGCAAGGTTAGGGTACTTATAGAAAGGTAGCAGCCGCAGCTATCACGCGATAAAAAATCATTCAGAAAGCTTTAAAGCTGTGGGCACACGAGCGAGATGTTCGGGGCCATACCGGTTTTGCTGCCCATGGAATAAACCGTTATTTCTCAGCAAGTACGGCCTCTAGCGGCAAGGTTAAGGTACCCATAGAAAGGTAGCAGCCGCAGCTATCACGCGCTAAAAGCTCGTCCAGATAGCTTTTAAGCTGTGGGAACACGAGCGAGATGTTTGCGGCCATATCAGTTTTGCTAAAACCGTTATTTCTCAGCAAGTACGGCCTCTAGCGGCAAGCTTAGGGTACCTATAGAAAGGCAGCAACCGCAGCTATCACGCGCTAGAAGTTCGTTCAGAAAGCTTTAAAGCTGTGGGCACACGGAGCGAGATGTTCGGGGCCCATAACGGTTTTTGCTTCCCATTGAATAAACCGTTATTTCTCAGCAAGTACGGCCTCTAGCGGCAAAATTAAGGTATCTATAGAAAGGTAGCAGCCGCAGCTATCACGCGCTAAAAGTTCGTTCAGAAAGCTTTAAAGCTGTGGGCACACGAGCGAGATGTTCGGGGCATAACCGGTTTTGTTGCCCATGGAATAAACCGTTATTTCTCAGCAAGTACGGCTCTAGCGGCAAGGTTAGGGTATCTATAGAAAGGTAGCAGCCGCAGCTATCACGCGCTAAAAGTTCGTTCAGAAAGCTTTAAAGCTGTGGGCACACGAGCGAGATGTTTGATTCACATGGAAAAAACCGTTATTTCTCAGCAAGTACGGCCTCTAGCGGCAAGGTTAAGGTATCTATAGAAGGTAGCAGCCGCAGCTATCACGCGCTAAAAGCACACGAGCGAGATGTTCGGGGACATACAGGTTCTGCTAAAACCGCTATTTCTCAGTAAATACGGCCTCTAGCGGCAAGGTTTAGGGTACCTATAGAAAGGTAGCAGCCGCAGCTATCACGGCTAAAAGCTCGTCCAGAAAGCTTTTAAGCTGTGGGCACACGAGCGAGATGTTCGGGGCCATACCGGTTTTGTTGCCCATGGAATAAACCGTTATTTCTCAGCAAGTACGGCCTCTAGCGGCAAGGTTAGGGTATCTATAGAAAGGTAGCAGCCGCAGCTATCACGCGCTAAAAGCACACGAGCGAGATGTTCCTGGCCATTCCGGTTTTGTTGCCCATGGAATAAACCGTTATTCCTCAGCAAGTACAGCCTCTAGCGGCAAGGTTAAGGCATCTATAAAAGGTAGCAGCCGCAGCTATCACGCGCTGAAATCTCGTCCAGATAGCTTTAAAGCTGTGGGCACACGAGCGAGATGTTTGATGCACATGGAAAAAACCGTTATTTCTCAGCAAGTACGGCCTCTAGCGGCAAGGTTAGGGTAACCTATAGAAAGGTAGCAGCCGCAGCTATCACGCGATAAAAAATCATTCAGAAAAGCTTTAAAGCTGTGGGCACACGAGCGAGATGTTCGGGGCCATACCGGTTTTGCTGCCATGGAATAAACCGTTATTTCTCAGCAAGTACGGCCTCTAGCGGCAAGGTTAAGGTACCCATAGAAAGGTAGCAGCCCGCAGCTATCACGCGCTAAAGCTCGTCCAGATAGCTTTTAAGCTGTGGAACACGAGCGAGATGTTTGCGGCCATATCAGTTTGCTAAAACCGTTATTTCTCAGCAAGTACGGCCTCTAGCGGCAAGGTTAGGGTACCTATAGAAAGGCAGCAACCGCAGCTATCACGCGCTAGAAGTTCGTTCAGAAAGCTTTAAAGCTGTGGGTACACGAGCGAGATGTTCGGGGCCATAACGGTTTTGCTTCCCATTGAATAAACCGTTATTTCTCAGCAAGTACGGCCTCTAGCGGCAAAATTAAGGTATCTATAGAAAGGTAGCAGCCGCAGCTATCACGCGCTAAAAGTTCGTTCAGAAAGCTTTAAAGCTGTGGGCACACGAGCGAGATGTTCGGGGCCATACCGGTTTTGTTGCCCATGGAATAAACCGTTATTTCTCAGCAAGTACGGCCTCTAGCGGCAAGGTTAGGGTATCTATAGAAAGGTAGCAGCCGCAGCTATCACGCGCTAAAAGTTCGTTCAGAAAGCTTTAAAGCTGTGGGCACACGAGCGAGATGTTTGATTCACATGGAAAAAACCGTTATTTCTCAGCAAGTACGGCCTCTAGCGGCAAGGTTAAGGTATCTATAGAAAGGTAGCAGCCGCAGCTATCACGCGCTAAAAGCACACGAGCGAGATGTTCGGGGACATGCAGGTTCTGCTAAAACCGCTATTTCTCAGTAAATACGGCCTCTAGCGGCAAGGTTAGGGTACCTATAGAAAGGTAGCAGCCGCAGCTATCACGGGCTAAAAGCTCGTCCAGAAAGCTTTTAAGCTGTGGGCACACGAGCGAGATGTTCGGGGCCATACCGGTTTTGTTGCCCATGGAATAAACCGTTATTTCTCAGCAAGTACGGCCTCTAGCGGCAAGGTTAGGGTACCTATAGAAAGGTAGCAGCCGCAGCTATCACGCGCTAAAAAATCGTTCAGAAAGCTTTAAAGCTGTGGGCACACGAGCGAGATGTTCGCGGAAATTCCAGTTTTCCTAAAACCGTTATTTCTCAGCAAGTACGGCCTCTAGCGGCAAGGTTAGGGTATTTATAGAAAGGTAGCAGCCGCAGCTATCACGCGTTTAAAGTTTGTTCAGAAAGCTTTAAAGCTATGGACACACGAGCGAGATTTTCGGGGCCATACAGGTTTTGCTAAAACCGTTATTTCTCAGTAAAAACGGCCTCTAGCGGCAAGATTGGGGTACCTATAGAAAGGTAGCAGCCGCAGCTATCACGGGCTAAAAGCTCGTCCAGAAAGCTTTTAAGCTGTGGGCACACGAGCGAGATGTTCGCGGCCATACCGGTTTTTCTGCCCATGGAATAAACCGTTATTTCTCAACAAGTACGGCCTCTAGCGGCAAGGTTAAGGTATCTATATAAAGGTAGCAGCCGCAGCCATCACGCGCTAAAAGCTCGTCCAGATAGCTTTAAAGCTGTGGGCACACGAGCGAGATGTTTTCTGCCCATGGAAAGATTTTGCTGCCAATGGAAAAAACCGTTATTTCGGAGCAAGTACGGCCTCTAGCGGCAAGGTTAGGGTATCTATAGAAAGGTAGCAGCCGCAGCTATCACGCGCTGAAAGCTCGTCCAGATATCTTTAAAGCTGTTGGTACACGAGCGAGATGTTTGCTTCACATGGAAAAAACCGTTATTTCTCAGCAAGTACGGCCTCTAGCGGCAAGGTTAGAATACCTATAGAAAGGTAGCAGCCGCAGCTATCACGCGCTAAAAGTTCGTTCAGAAAGCTTTAAAGCTGTGGGCACACGAGCGAGATGTTCGGGGCCATACCGGTTTTGTTGCCCATGGAATAAACCGTTATTTCTCAGCAAGTACGGCCTCTAGCGGCAAGGTTAGGGTATCTATAGAAAGGTAGCAGCCGCAGCTATCACGCGCTAAAAGTTCGTTCAGAAAGCTATAAAGCTGTGGGCACACGAGCGAGATGTTTGATACACATGGAAAAAACCGTTATTTCTCAGCAAGTACGGCCTCTAGCGGCAAGGTTAAGGTATCTATAGAAAGGTAGCAGCCGCAGCTATCACGCGCTAAAAGCACACGAGCGAGATGTTCGGGGACATACAGGTTTTGCTAAAACCACTATTTCTCAGTAAATACGGCCTCTAGCGGCAAGGTTAGGGTACCTATAGAAAGGTAGCAGCCGCAGCTATCACGGGCTAAAAGCTCGCCCAGAAAGCTTTTAAGCTGTGGGCACACCAGCGAGATGTTCGGGGCCATACCGGTTTTGTTGCCCATGGAATAAACCGTTATTTCTCAGCAAGTACGGCCTCTAGCGGCAAGGTTAGGGTATCTATAGAAAGGTAGCAGCCGCAGCTATCACGCGATAAAAGCACACGAGCGAGATGTCCGGGGCCATTACGGTTTTGTTGCCCATGGAATAAACCGTTATTCCTCAGCAAGTACGGCCTCTAGCGGCAAGGTTAAGGCATCTATAGAAAGGTATCAGCCGCAGCTATCACGCGCTGAAAGCTCGTCCAGATAGCTTTAAAGCTGTGGGCACACGAGCGAGATGTTTGATACACATGGAAAAAACCGTTATTTCTCAGCAAGTACGGCCTCTAGCGGCAAGGTTAGGGTACCTATAGAAAGGTAGCAGCCGCAGCTATCACGCGATAAAAAATCATTCAGAAAGCTTTAAAGCTGTGGGCACACGAGCGAGATGTTCGGGGCCATACCGGTTTTGCTGCCCATGGAATAAACCGTTATTTCTCAGCAAGTACGGCCTCTAGCGGCAAGGTTAAGGTACCCATAGAAAGGTAGCAGCCGCAGCTATCACGCGCTAAAAGCTCGTCCAGATAGCTTTTAAGCTGTGGGAACACGAGCGAGATGTTTGCGGCCATATCAGTTTGGCTAAAACCGTTATTTCTCAGCAAGTACGGCCTCTAGCGGCAAGGTTAGGGTACCTATAGAAAGGCAGCAACCGCAGCTATCACGCGCTAGAAGTTCGTTCAGAAAGCTTTAAAGCTGTGGGCACACGAGCGAGATGTTCGGGGCCATAACGGTTTTGCTTCCCATTGAATAAACCGTTATTTCTCAGCAAGTACGGCCTCTAGCGGCAAAATTAAGGTATCTATAGAAAGGTAGCAGCCGCAGCTATCACGCGCTAAAAGTTCGTTCAGAAAGCTTTAAAGCTGTGGGCACACGAGCGAGATGTTCGGGGCCATACCGGTTTTGTTGCCCATGGAATAAACCGTTATTTCTCAGCAAGTACGGCCTCTAGCGGCAAGGTTAGGGTATCTATAGAAAGGTAGCAGCCGCAGCTATCACGCGCTAAAAGTTCGTTCAGAAAGCTTTAAAGCTGTGGGCACACGAGCGAGATGTTTGATTCACATGGAAAAAACCGTTATTTCTCAGCAAGTACGGCCTCTAGCGGCAAGGTTAAGGTATCTATAGAAAGGTAGCAGCCGCAGCTATCACGCGCTAAAAGCACACGAGCGAGATGTTCGGGGACATACAGGTTCTGCTAAAACCGCTATTTCTCAGTAAATACGGCCTCTAGCGGCAAGGTTAGGGTACCTATAGAAAGGTAGCAGCCGCAGCTATCACGGGCTAAAAGCTCGTCCAGAAAGCTTTTAAGCTGTGGGCACACGAGCGAGATGTTCGGGGCCATACCGGTTTTGTTGCCCATGGAATAAACCGTTATTTCTCAGCAAGTACGGCCTCTAGCGGCAAGGTTAGGTTATCTATAGAAACGTAGCAGCCGCAGCTATCACGCGCTAAAAGCACACGAGCGAGATGTTCCTGGCCATTACGGTTTTGTTGCCCATGGAATAAACCGTTATTCCTCAGCAAGTACGGCCTCTAGCGGCAAGGTTAAGGCATCTATAGAAAGGTATCAGCCGCAGCTATCACGCGCTGAAAGCTCGTCCAGATAGCTTTAAAGCTGTGGGCACACGAGCGAGATGTTTGATACACATGGAAAAAACCGTTATTTCTCAGCAAGTACGGCCTCTAGCGGCAAGGTTAGGGTACCTATAGAAAGGTAGCAGCCGCAGCTATCACGCGATAAAAAATCATTCAGAAAGCTTTAAAGCTGTGGGCACACGAGCGAGATGTTCGGGGCCATACCGGTTTTGCTGCCCATGGAATAAACCGTTATTTCTCAGCAAGTACGGCCTCTAGCGGCAAGGTTAAGGTACCCATAGAAAGGTAGCAGCCGCAGCTATCACGCGCTAAAAGCTCGTCCAGATAGCTTTTAAGCTGTGGGAACACGAGCGAGATGTTTGCGGCCATATCAGTTTTGCTAAAACCGTTATTTCTCAGCAAGTACGGCCTCTAGCGGCAAGCTTAGGGTACCTATAGAAAGGCAGCAACCGCAGCTATCACGCGCTAGAAGTTCGTTCAGAAAGCTTTAAAGCTGTGGGCACACGAGCGAGATGTTCGGGGCCATAACGGTTTTGCTTCCCATTGAATAAACCGTTATTTCTCAGCAAGTACGGCCTCTAGCGGCAAAATTAAGGTATCTATAGAAAGGTAGCAGCCGCAGCTATCACGCGCTAAAAGTTCGTTCAGAAAGCTTTAAAGCTGTGGGCACACGAGCGAGATGTTCGGGGCCATACCGGTTTTGTTGCCCATGGAATAAACCGTTATTTCTCAGCAAGTACGGCCTCTAGCGGCAAGGTTAGGGTACCTATAGAAAGGTAGCAGCCGCAGCTATCACGCGCTAAAAAATCGTTCAGAAAGCTTTAAAGCTGTGGGCACACGAGCGAGATGTTCGCGGAAATTCCAGTTTTCCTAAAACCGTTATTTCTCAGCAAGTACGGCCTCTAGCGGCAAGGTTAGGGTATTTATAGAAAGGTAGCAGCCGCAGCTATCACGCGTTTAAAGTTTGTTCAGAAAGCTTTAAAGCTATGGACACACGAGCGAGATTTTCGGGGCCATACAGGTTTTGCTAAAACCGTTATTTCTCAGTAAAAACGGCCTCTAGCGGCAAGATTGGGGTACCTATAGAAAGGTAGCAGCCGCAGCTATCACGGGCTAAAAGCTCGTCCAGAAAGCTTTTAAGCTGTGGGCACACGAGCGAGATGTTCGCGGCCATACCGGTTTTTCTGCCCATGGAATAAACCGTTATTTCTCAACAAGTACGGCCTCTAGCGGCAAGGTTAAGGTATCTATATAAAGGTAGCAGCCGCAGCCATCACGCGCTAAAAGCTCGTCCAGATAGCTTTAAAGCTGTGGGCACACGAGCGAGATGTTTTCTGCCCATGGAAAGATTTTGCTGCCAATGGAAAAAACCGTTATTTCGGAGCAAGTACGGCCTCTAGCGGCAAGGTTAGGGTATCTATAGAAAGGTAGCAGCCGCAGCTATCACGCGCTGAAAGCTCGTCCAGATATCTTTAAAGCTGTTGGTACACGAGCGAGATGTTTGCTTCACATGGAAAAAACCGTTATTTCTCAGCAAGTACGGCCTCTAGCGGCAAGGTTAGAATACCTATAGAAAGGTAGCAGCCGCAGCTATCACGCGCTAAAAGTTCGTTCAGAAAGCTTTAAAGCTGTGGGCACACGAGCGAGATGTTCGGGGCCATACCGGTTTTGTTGCCCATGGAATAAACCGTTATTTCTCAGCAAGTACGGCCTCTAGCGGCAAGGTTAGGGTATCTATAGAAAGGTAGCAGCCGCAGCTATCACGCGCTAAAAGTTCGTTCAGAAAGCTATAAAGCTGTGGGCACACGAGCGAGATGTTTGATACACATGGAAAAAACCGTTATTTCTCAGCAAGTACGGCCTCTAGCGGCAAGGTTAAGGTATCTATAGAAAGGTAGCAGCCGCAGCTATCACGCGCTAAAAGCACACGAGCGAGATGTTCGGGGACATACAGGTTTTGCTAAAACCACTATTTCTCAGTAAATACGGCCTCTAGCGGCAAGGTTAGGGTACCTATAGAAAGGTAGCAGCCGCAGCTATCACGGGCTAAAAGCTCGCCCAGAAAGCTTTTAAGCTGTGGGCACACGAGCGAGATGTTCGGGGCCATACCGGTTTTGTTGCCCATGGAATAAACCGTTATTTCTCAGCAAGTACGGCCTCTAGCGGCAAGGTTAGGGTATCTATAGAAAGGTAGCAGCCGCAGCTATCACGCGATAAAAGCACACGAGCGAGATGTCCGGGGCCATTACGGTTTTGTTGCCCATGGAATAAACCGTTATTCCTCAGCAAGTACGGCCTCTAGCGGCAAGGTTAAGGCATCTATAGAAAGGTATCAGCCGCAGCTATCACGCGCTGAAAGCTCGTCCAGATAGCTTTAAAGCTGTGGGCACACGAGCGAGATGTTTGATACACATGGAAAAAACCGTTATTTCTCAGCAAGTACGGCCTCTAGCGGCAAGGTTAGGGTACCTATAGAAAGGTAGCAGCCGCAGCTATCACGCGATAAAAAATCATTCAGAAAGCTTTAAAGCTGTGGGCACACGAGCGAGATGTTCGGGGCCATACCGGTTTTGCTGCCCATGGAATAAACCGTTATTTCTCAGCAAGTACGGCCTCTAGCGGCAAGGTTAAGGTACCCATAGAAAGGTAGCAGCCGCAGCTATCACGCGCTAAAAGCTCGTCCAGATAGCTTTTAAGCTGTGGGAACACGAGCGAGATGTTTGCGGCCATATCAGTTTGGCTAAAACCGTTATTTCTCAGCAAGTACGGCCTCTAGCGGCAAGGTTAGGGTACCTATAGAAAGGCAGCAACCGCAGCTATCACGCGCTAGAAGTTCGTTCAGAAAGCTTTAAAGCTGTGGGCACACGAGCGAGATGTTCGGGGCCATAACGGTTTTGCTTCCCATTGAATAAACCGTTATTTCTCAGCAAGTACGGCCTCTAGCGGCAAAATTAAGGTATCTATAGAAAGGTAGCAGCCGCAGCTATCACGCGCTAAAAGTTCGTTCAGAAAGCTTTAAAGCTGTGGGCACACGAGCGAGATGTTCGGGGCCATACCGGTTTTGTTGCCCATGGAATAAACCGTTATTTCTCAGCAAGTACGGCCTCTAGCGGCAAGGTTAGGGTATCTATAGAAAGGTAGCAGCCGCAGCTATCACGCGCTAAAAGTTCGTTCAGAAAGCTTTAAAGCTGTGGGCACACGAGCGAGATGTTTGATTCACATGGAAAAAACCGTTATTTCTCAGCAAGTACGGCCTCTAGCGGCAAGGTTAAGGTATCTATAGAAAGGTAGCAGCCGCAGCTATCACGCGCTAAAAGCACACGAGCGAGATGTTCGGGGACATACAGGTTCTGCTAAAACCGCTATTTCTCAGTAAATACGGCCTCTAGCGGCAAGGTTAGGGTACCTATAGAAAGGTAGCAGCCGCAGCTATCACGGGCTAAAAGCTCGTCCAGAAAGCTTTTAAGCTGTGGGCACACGAGCGAGATGTTCGGGGCCATACCGGTTTTGTTGCCCATGGAATAAACCGTTATTTCTCAGCAAGTACGGCCTCTAGCGGCAAGGTTAGGGTATCTATAGAAACGTAGCAGCCGCAGCTATCACGCGCTAAAAGCACACGAGCGAGATGTTCCTGGCCATTCCGGTTTTGTTGCCCATGGAATAAACCGTTATTCCTCAGCAAGTACAGCCTCTAGCGGCAAGGTTAAGGCATCTATAAAAAGGTAGCAGCCGCAGCTATCACGCGCTGAAAGCTCGTCCAGATAGCTTTAAAGCTGTGGGCACACGAGCGAGATGTTTGATACACATGGAAAAAACCGTTATTTCTCAGCAAGTACGGCCTCTAGCGGCAAGGTTATGGTACCTATAGAAAGGTAGCAGCCGCAGCTATCACGCGCTAAAAAATCGTTCAGAAAGCTTTAAAGCTGTGGGCACACGAGCGAGATGTTCGGGGCCATACCTTTTTTGCTTCCCATTGAATAAACCGTTATTTCTCAGCAAGTACGGCCTCTAGCGGCAAGGTTAAGGTATCTATAGAAAGGTAGCAGCCGCAGCTATCACGCGCTAAAAGCACACGAGCGAGATGTTCGGGGACATACAGGTTTTGCTAAAACCACTATTTCTCAGTAAATACGGCCTCTAGCGGCAAGGTTAGGGTACCTATAGAAAGGTAGCAGCCGCAGCTATCACGGGCTAAAAGCTCGCCCAGAAAGCTTTTAAGCTGTGGGCACACGAGCGAGATGTTCGGGGCCATACCGGTTTTGTTGCCCATGGAATAAACCGTTATTTCTCAGCAAGTACGGCCTCTAGCGGCAAGGTTAGGGTATCTATAGAAAGGTAGCAGCCGCAGCTATCACGCGATAAAAGCACACGAGCGAGATGTCCGGGGCCATTACGGTTTTGTTGCCCATGGAATAAACCGTTATTCCTCAGCAAGTACGGCCTCTAGCGGCAAGGTTAAGGCATCTATAGAAAGGTATCAGCCGCAGCTATCACGCGCTGAAAGCTCGTCCAGATAGCTTTAAAGCTGTGGGCACACGAGCGAGATGTTTGATTCACATGGAAAAAACCGTTATTTCTCAGCAAGTACGGCCTCTAGCGGCAAGGTTAGGGTACCTATAGAAAGGTAGCAGCCGCAGCTATCACGCGATAAAAAATCATTCAGAAAGCTTTAAAGCTGTGGGCACACGAGCGAGATGTTCGGGGCCATACCGGTTTTGTTGCCCATGGAATAAACCGTTATTTCTCAGCAAGTACGGCCTCTAGCGGCAAGGTTAAGGTACCCATAGAAAGGTAGCAGCCGCAGCTATCACGCGCTAAAAGCTCGTCCAGATAGCTTTTAAGCTGTGGGAACACGAGCGAGATGTTTGCGGCCATATCAGTTTTGCTAAAACCGTTATTTCTCAGCAAGTACGGCCTCTAGCGGCAAGGTTAGGGTACCTATAGAAAGGCAGCAACCGCAGCTATCACGCGCTAGAAGTTCGTTCAGAAAGCTTTAAAGCTGTGGGCACACGAGCGAGATGTTCGGGGCCATAACGGTTTTGCTTCCCATTGAATAAACCGTTATTTCTCAGCAAGTACGGCCTCTAGCGGCAAAATTAAGGTATCTATAGAAAGGTAGCAGCCGCAGCTATCACGCGCTAAAAGTTCGTTCAGAAAGCTTTAAAGCTGTGGGCACACGAGCGAGATGTTCGGGGCCATACCGGTTTTGTTGCCCATGGAATAAACCGTTATTTCTCAGCAAGTACGGCCTCTAGCGGCAAGGTTAGGGTATCTATAGAAAGGTAGCAGCCGCAGCTATCACGCGCTAAAAGTTCGTTCAGAAAGCTTTAAAGCTGTGGGCACACGAGCGAGATGTTTGATTCACATGGAAAAAACCGTTATTTCTCAGCAAGTACGGCCTCTAGCGGCAAGGTTAAGATATCTATAGAAAGGTAGCAGCCGCAGCTATCACGCGCTAAAAGCACACGAGCGAGATGTTCGGGGACATACAGGTTCTGCTAAAACCGCTATTTCTCAGTAAATACGGCCTCTAGCGGCAAGGTTAGGGTACCTATAGAAAGGTAGCAGCCGCAGCTATCACGGGCTAAAAGCTCGTCCAGAAAGCTTTTAAGCTGTGGGCACACGAGCGAGATGTTCGGGGCCATACCGGTTTTGTTGCCCATGGAATAAACCGTTATTTCTCAGCAAGTACGGCCTCTAGCGGCAAGGTTAGGGTATCTATAGAAACGTAGCAGCCGCAGCTATCACGCGCTAAAAGCACACGAGCGAGATGTTCCTGGCCATTCCGGTTTTGTTGCCCATGGAATGAACCGTTATTCCTCAGCAAGTACGGCCTCTAGCGGCAAGGTTAAGGCATCTATAGAAAGGTATCAGCCGCAGCTATCACGCGCTGAAAGCTCGTCCAGATAGCTTTAAAGCTGTGGGCACACGAGCGAGATGTTTGATACTCATGGAAAAAACCGTTATTTCTCAGCAAGTACGGCCTCTAGCGGCAAGGTTAGGGTACCTATAGAAAGGTAGCAGCCGCAGCTATCACGCGATAAAAAATCATTCAGAAAGCTTTAAAGCTGTGGGCACACGAGCGAGATGTTCGGGGCCATACCGGTTTTGCTGCCCATGGAATAAACCGTTATTTCTCAGCAAGTACGGCCTCTAGCGGCAAGGTTAAGGTACCCATAGAAAGGTAGCAGCCGCAGCTATCACGCGCTAAAAGCTCGTCCAGATAGCTTTTAAGCTGTGGGAACACGAGCGAGATGTTTGCGGCCATATCAGTTTTGCTAAAACCGTTATTTCTCAGCAAGTACGGCCTCTAGCGGCAAGGTTAGGGTACCTATAGAAAGGCAGCAACCGCAGCTATCACGCGCTAGAAGTTCGTTCAGAAAGCTTTAAAGCTGTGGGCACACGAGCGAGATGTTCGGGGCCATAACGGTTTTGCTTCCCATTGAATAAACCGTTATTTCTCAGCAAGTACGGCCTCTAGCGGCAAAATTAAGGTATCTATAGAAAGGTAGCAGCCGCAGCTATCACGCGCTAAAAGTTCGTTCAGAAAGCTTTAAAGCTGTGGGCACACGAGCGAGATGTTCGGGGCCATACCGGTTTTGTTGCCCATGGAATAAACCGTTATTTCTCAGCAAGTACGGCCTCTAGCGGCAAGGTTAGGGTATCTATAGAAAGGTAGCAGCCGCAGCTATCACGCGCTAAAAGTTCGTTCAGAAAGCTTTAAAGCTGTGGGCACACGAGCGAGATGTTTGATTCACATGGAAAAAACCGTTATTTCTCAGCAAGTACGGCCTCTAGCGGCAAGGTTAAGGTATCTATAGAAAGGTAGCAGCCGCAGCTATCACGAGCTAAAAGCACACGAGCGAGATGTTCGGGGACATACAGGTTCTGCTAAAACCGCTATTTCTCAGTAAATACGGCCTCTAGCGGCAAGGTTAGGGTACCTATAGAAAGGTAGCAGCCGCAGCTATCAAGGGCTAAATGCTCGTCCAGAAAGCTTTTAAGCTGTGGGCACACGAGCGAGATGTTCGGGGCCATACCGGTTTTGTTGCCCATGGAATAAACCGTTATTTCTCAGCAAGTACGGCCTCTAGCGGCAAGGTTAGGGTACCTATAGAAAGGTAGCAGCCGCAGCTATCACGCGATAAAAAATCATTCAGAAAGCTTTAAAGCTGTGGGCACACGAGCGAGATGTTCGGGGCCATACCGGTTTTGTTGCCCATGGAATAAACCGTTATTTCTCAGCAAGTACGGCCTCTAGCGGCAAGGTTAGGGTACCTATAGAAAGGTAGCAGCCGCAGCTATCACGCGCTAAAAAATCGTTCAGAAAGCTTTAAAGCTGTGGGCACACGAGCGAGATGTTCGCGGAAATTCCAGTTTTCCTAAAACCGTTATTTCTCAGCAAGTACGGCCTCTAGCGGCAAGGTTAGGGTATTTATAGAAAGGTAGCAGCCGCAGCTATCACGCGTTTAAAGTTTGTTCAGAAAGCTTTAAAGCTATGGACACACGAGCGAGATTTTCGGGGCCATACAGGTTTTGCTAAAACCGTTATTTCTCAGTAAAAACGGCCTCTAGCGGCAAGATTGGGGTACCTATAGAAAGGTAGCAGCCGCAGCTATCACGGGCTAAAAGCTCGTCCAGAAAGCTTTTAAGCTGTGGGCACACGAGCGAGATGTTCGCGGCCATACCGGTTTTTCTGCCCATGGAATAAACCGTTATTTCTCAACAAGTACGGCCTCTAGCGGCAAGGTTAAGGTATCTATATAAAGGTAGCAGCCGCAGCCATCACGCGCTAAAAGCTCGTCCAGATAGCTTTAAAGCTGTGGGCACACGAGCGAGATGTTTTCTGCCCATGGAAAGATTTTGCTGCCAATGGAATAAACCGTTATTTCGGAGCAAGTACGGCCTCTAGCGGCAAGGTTAGGGTATCTATAGAAAGGTAGCAGCCGCAGCTATCACGCGCTGAAAGCTCGTCCAGATATCTTTAAAGCTGTGGGCACACGAGCGAGATGTTTGCTTCACATGGAAAAAACCGTTATTTCTCAGCAAGTACGGCCTCTAGCGGCAAGGTTAGGATACCTATAGAAAGGTAGCAGCCGCAGCTATCACGCGCTAAAAGTTCGTTCAGAAAGCTATAAAGCTGTGGGCACACGAGCGAGATGTTTGATACACATGGAAAAAACCGTTATTTCTCAGCAAGTACGGCCTCTAGCGGCAAGGTTAAGGTATCTATAGAAAGGTAGCAGCCGCAGCTATCACGCGCTAAAAGCACACGAGCGAGATGTTCGGGGACATACAGGTTTTGCTAAAACCACTATTTCTCAGTAAATACGGCCTTTAGCGGCAAGGTTAGGGTACCTATAGAAAGGTAGCAGCCGCAGCTATCACGGGCTAAAAGCTCGCCCAGAAAGCTTTTAAGCTGTGGGCACACGAGCGAGATGTTCGGGGCCATACCGGTCTTGTTGCCCATGGAATAAACCGTTATTTCTCAGCAAGTACGGCCTCTAGCGGCAAGGTTAGGGTATCTATAGAAAGGTAGCAGCCGCAGCTATCACGCGATAAAAGCACACGAGCGAGATGTCCGGGGCCATTACGGTTTTGTTGCCCATGGAATAAACCGTTATTCCTCAGCAAGTACGGCCTCTAGCGGCAAGGTTAAGGCATCTATAGAAAGGTATCAGCCGCAGCTATCACGCGCTGAAAGCTCGTCCAGATAGCTTTAAAGCTGTGGGCACACGAGCGAGATGTTTGATACACATGGAAAAAACCGTTATTTCTCAGCAAGTACGGCCTCTAGCGGCAAGGTTAGGGTACCTATAGAAAGGTAGCAGCCGCAGCTATCACGCGATAAAAAATCATTCAGAAAGCTTTAAAGCTGTGGGCACACGAGCGAGATGTTCGGGGCCATACCGGTTTTGCTGCCCATGGAATAAACCGTTATTTCTCAGCAAGTACGGCCTCTAGCGGCAAGGTTAAGGTACCCATAGAAAGGTAGCAGCCGCAGCTATCACGCGCTAAAAGCTCGTCCAGATAGCTTTTAAGCTGTGGGAACACGAGCGAGATGTTTGCGGCCATATCAGTTTTGCTAAAACCGTTATTTCTCAGCAAGTACGGCCTCTTGCGGCAAGGTTAGGGTACCTATAGAAAGGCAGCAACCGCAGCTATCACGCGCTAGAAGTTCGTTCAGAAAGCTTTAAAGCTGTGGGCACACGAGCGAGATGTTCGGGGCCATAACGGTTTTGCTTCCCATTGAATAAACCGTTATTTCTCAGCAAGTACGGCCTCTAGCGGCAAAATTAAGGTATCTATAGAAAGGTAGCAGCCGCAGCTATCACGCGCTAAAAGTTCGTTCAGAAAGCTTTAAAGCTGTGGGCACACGAGCGAGATGTTCGGGGCCATACCGGTTTTGTTGCCCATGGAATAAACCGTTATTTCTCAGCAAGTACGGCCTCTAGCGGCAAGGTTAGGGTATCTATAGAAAGGTAGCAGCCGCAGCTATCACGCGCTAAAAGTTCGTTCAGAAAGCTTTAAAGCTGTGGGCACACGAGCGAGATGTTTGATTCACATGGAAAAAACCGTTATTTCTCAGCAAGTACGGCCTCTAGCGGCAAGGTTAAGGTATCTATAGAAAGGTAGCAGCCGCAGCTATCACGCGCTAAAAGCACACGAGCGAGATGTTCGGGGACATACAGGTTCTGCTAAAACCGCTATTTCTCAGTAAATACGGCCTCTAGCGGCAAGGTTAGGGTACCTATAGAAAGGTAGCAGCCGCAGCTATCACGGGCTAAAAGCTCGTCCAGAAAGCTTTTAAGCTGTGGGCACACGAGCGAGATGTTCGGGGCCATACCGGTTTTGTTGCCCATGGAATAAACCGTTATTTCTCAGCAAGTACGGCCTCTAGCGGCAAGGTTAGGGTATCTATAGAAAGGTAGCGGCCGCAGCTATCACGCGCTAAAAGCACACGAGCGAGATGTTCCTGGCCATTCCGGTTTTGTTGCCCATGGAATAAACCGTTATTCCTCAGCAAGGACAGCCTCTAGCGGCAAGGTTAAGGCATCTATAAAAAGGTAGCAGCCGCAGCTATCACGCGCTGAAAGCTCGTCCAGATAGCTTTAAAGCTGTGGGCACACGAGCGAGATGTTTGATACACATGGAAAAAACCGTTATTTCTCAGCAAGTACGGCCTCTAGCGGCAAGGTTAGGGTACCTATAGAAAGGTAGCAGCCGCAGCTATCACGCGCTAAAAAATCGTTCAGAAAGCTTTAAAGCTGTGGGCACACGAGCGAGATGTTCGCGGAAATTCCAGTTTTCCTAAAACCGTTATTTCTCAGCAAGTACGGCCTCTAGCGGCAAGGTTAAGGTATTTATAGAAAGGTAGCAGCCGCAGCTATCACGCGTTTAAAGTTTGTTCAGAAAGCTTTAAAGCTATGGACACACGAGCGAGATTTTCGGGGCCATACAGGTTTTGCTAAAACCGTTATTTCTCAGTAAAAACGGCCTCTAGCGGCAAGATTGGGGTACCTATAGAAAGGTAGCAGCCGCAGCTATCACGGGCTAAAAGCTCGTCCAGAAAGCTTTTAAGCTGTGGGCACACGAGCGAGATGTTCGCGGCCATACCGGTTTTTCTGCCCATGGAATAAACCGTTATTTCTCAACAAGTACGGCCTCTAGCGGCAAGGTTAAGGTATCTATATAAAGGTAGCAGCCGCAGCCATCACGCGCTAAAAGCTCGTCCAGATAGCTTTAAAGCTGTGGGCACACGAGCGAGATGTTTTCTGCCCATGGAAAGATTTTGCTGCCAATGGAAAAAACCGTTATTTCGGAGCAAGTACGGCCTCTAGCGGCAAGGTTAGGGTATCTATAGAAAGGTAGCAGCCGCAGCTATCAGGCGCTGAAAGCTCGTCCAGATATCTTTAAAGCTGTGGGCACACGAGCGAGATGTTTGCTTCACATGGAAAAACCGTTATTTCTCAGCAAGTACGGCCTCTAGCGGCAAGGTTAGGATACCTATAGAAAGGTAGCAGCCGCAGCTATCACGCGCTAAAAGTTCGTTCAGAAAGCTTTAAAGCTGTGGGCACACGAGCGAGATGTTCGGGGCCATACCGGTTTTGTTGCCCATGGAATAAACCGTTATTTCTCAGCAAGTACGGCCTCTAGCGGCAAAGTTAGGGTATCTATAGAAAGGTAGCAGCCGCAGCTATCACGCGCTAAAAGTTCGTTCAGAAAGCTTTAAAGCTGTGGGCACACGAGCGAGATGTTTGATTCACATGGAAAAAACCGTTATTTCTCAGCAAGTACGGCCTCTAGCGGCAAGGTTAAGGTATCTATAGAAAGGTAGCAGCCGCAGCTATCACGCGCCAAAAGCACACGAGCGAGATGTTCGGGGACATACAGGTTCTGCTAAAACCGCTATTTCTCAGTAAATACGGCTTCTAGCGGCAAGGTTAGGGTACCTATAGAAAGGTAGCAGCCGCAGCTATCACGGGCTAAAAGCTCGTCCAGAAAGCTTTTAAGCTGTGGGCACACGAGCGAGATGTTCGGGGCCATACCGGTTTTGTTGCCCATGGAATAAACCGTTATTTCTCAGCAAGTACGGCCTCTAGCGGCAAGGTTAGGGTATCTATAGAAAGGTAGCGGCCGCAGCTATCACGCGCTAAAAGCACACGAGCGAGATGTTCCTGGCCATTCCGGTTTTGTTGCCCATGGAATAAACCGTTATTCCTCAGCAAGGACAGCCTCTAGCGGCAAGGTTAAGGCATCTATAAAAAGGTAGCAGCCGCAGCTATCACGCGCTGAAAGCTCGTCCAGATAGCTTTAAAGCTGTGGGCACACGAGCGAGATGTTTGATACACATGGAAAAAACCGTTATTTCTCAGCAAGTACGGCCTCTAGCGGCAAGGTTAGGGTACCTATAGAAAGGTAGCAGCCGCAGCTATCACGCGCTAAAAAATCGTTCAGAAAGCTTTAAAGCTGTGGGCACACGAGCGAGATGTTCGCGGAAATTCCAGTTTTCCTAAAACCGTTATTTCTCAGCAAGTACGGCCTCTAGCGGCAAGGTTAGGGTATTTATAGAAAGGTAGCAGCCGCAGCTATCACGCGTTTAAAGTTTGTTCAGAAAGCTTTAAAGCTATGGACACACGAGCGAGATTTTCGGGGCCATACAGGTTTTGCTAAAACCGTTATTTCTCAGTAAAAACGGCCTCTAGCGGCAAGATTGGGGTACCTATAGAAAGGTAGCAGCCGCAGCTATCACGGGCTAAAAGCTCGTCCAGAAAGCTTTTAAGCTGTGGGCACACGAGCGAGATGTTCGCGGCCATACCGGTTTTTCTGCCCATGGAATAAACCGTTATTTCTCAACAAGTACGGCCTCTAGCGGCAAGGTTAAGGTATCTATATAAAGGTAGCAGCCGCAGCCATCACGCGCTAAAAGCTCGTCCAGATAGCTTTAAAGCTGTGGGCACACGAGCGAGATGTTTTCTGCCCATGGAAAGATTTTGCTGCCAATGGAAAAAACCGTTATTTCGGAGCAAGTACGGCCTCTAGCGGCAAGGTTAGGGTATCTATAGAAAGGTAGCAGCCGCAGCTATCACGCGCTAAAAGTTCGTTCAGAAAGCTTTTAAGCTGTGGGCACACGAGCGAGATGTTCGGGGCCATACCGGTTTTGTTGCCCATGGAATAAACCGTTATTTCTCAGCAAGTACGGCCTCTAGCGGCAAGGTTAGGGTACCTATAGAAAGGTGGCAGCCGCAGCTATCACGCGCTAAAAAATCGTTCAGAAAGCTTTAAAGCTGTGGGCACACGAGCGAGATGTTTGCGGCCATATCAGTTTTCCTAAAACCGTTATTTCTCAGCAAGTACGGCCTCTAGCGGCAAGGTTAGGGTATTTATAAAAAGGTAGCAGCCGCAGCTATCACGCGTTTAAAGTTTGTTCAGAAAGCTTTAAAGCTATGGACACACGAGCGAGATTTTCGGGGCCATACAGGTTTTGCTAAAACCGTTATTTCTCAGTAAAAACGGCCTCTAGCGGCAAGATTGGGGTACCTATAGAAAGGTAGCAGCCGCAGCTATCACGTGCTAAAAGCTCGTCCAGAAAGCTTTTAAGCTGTGGGCACACGAGCGAGATGTTCGCGGCCATACCGGTTTTTCTGCCCATGGAATAAACCGTTATTTCTCAACAAGTACGGCCTCTAGCGGCAAGGTTAAGGTATCTATATAAAGGTAGCAGCCGCAGCCATCACGCGCTAAAAGCTCGTCCAGATAGCTTTAAAGCTGTGGGCACACGAGCGAGATGTTTTCAGCCCATGGAAAGATTTTGCTGCCAATGGAATAAACCGTTATTTCGGAGCAAGTACGGCCTCTAGCGGCAAGGTTAGGGTATCTATAGAAAGGTAGCAGCCGCAGCTATCACGCGCTGAAAGCTCGTCCAGATATCTTTAAAGCTGTGGGCACACGAGCGAGATGTTTGCTTCACATGGAAAAAACCGTTATTTCTCAGCAAGTACGGCCTCTAGCGGCAAGGTTAGGATACCTATAGAAAGGTAGCAGCCGCAGCTATCACGCGCTAAAAGTTCGTTCAGAAAGCTATAAAGCTGTGGGCACACGAGCGAGATGTTTGATACACATGGAAAAAACCGTTATTTCTCAGCAAGTACGGCCTCTAGCGGCAAGGTTAAGGTACCTATAGAAAGGTAGCAGCCGCAGCTATCACGCGCTAAAAGCACACGAGCGAGATGTTCGGGGACATACAGGTTTTGCTAAAACCACTATTTCTCAGTAAATACGGCCTCTAGCGGCAAGGTTAGGGTACCTATAGAAAGGTAGCAGCCGCAGCTATCACGGGCTAAAAGCTCGCCCAGAAAGCTTTTAAGCTGTGGGCACACGAGCGAGATGTTCGGGGCCATACCGGTTTTGTTGCCCATGGAATAAACCGTTATTTCTCAGCAAGTACGGCCTCTAGCGGCAAGGTTAGGGTATCTATAGAAAGGTAGCAGCCGCAGCTATCACGCGATAAAAGCACACGAGCGAGATGTCCGGGGCCATTACGGTTTTGTTGCCCATGGAATAAACCGTTATTCCTCAGCAAGTACGGCCTCTAGCGGCAAGGTTAAGGCATCTATAGAAAGGTATCAGCCGCAGCTATCACGCGCTGAAAGCTCGTCCAGATAGCTTTAAAGCTGTGGGCACACGAGCGAGATGTTTGATACACAAAAAAAAACCGTTATTTCTCAGCAAGTACGGCCTCTAGCGGCAAGGTTAGGGTATCTATAGAAAGGTAGCAGCCGCAGCTATCACGCGATAAAAAATCATTCAGAAAGCTTTAAAGCTGTGGGCACACGAGCGAGATGTTCGGGGCCATACCGGTTTTGCTGCCCATGGAATAAACCGTTATTTCTCAGCAAGTACGGCCTCTAGCGGCAAGGTTAAGGTACCCATAGAAAGGTAGCAGCCGCAGCTATCACGCGCTAAAAGCTCGTCCAGATAGCTTTTAAGCTGTGGGAACACGAGCGAGATGTTTGCGGCCATATCAGTTTTGCTAAAACCGTTATTTCTCAGCAAGTACGGCCTCTAGCGGCAAGGTTAGGGTACCTATAGAAAGGCAGCAACCGCAGCTATCACGCGCTAGAAGTTCGTTCAGAAAGCTTTAAAGCTGTGGGCACACGAGCGAGATGTTCGGGGCCATAACGGTTTTGCTTCCCATTGAATAAACCGTTATTTCTCAGCAAGTACGGCCTCTAGCGGCAAAATTAAGGTATCTATAGAAAGGTAGCAGCCGCAGCTATCACGCGCTAAAAGCACACGAGCGAGATGTTCGGGGACATACAGGTTCTGCTAAAACCGCTATTTCTCAGTAAATACGGCCTCTAGCGGCAAGGTTAGGGTACCTATAGGAAGGTAGCAGCCGCAGCTATCACTTGCTAAAAGCTCGTCCAGAAAGCTTTTAAGCTGTGGGCGCACGAGCGAGATGTTCGGGGCCATACCGGTTTTGTTGCCCATGGAATAAACCGTTATTTCTCAGCAAGTACGGCCTCTAGCGGCAAGGTTAGGGTATCTATAGAAAGGTAGCAGCCGCAGCCATCTCGCGCTGAAAGTTCGTCCAGATAGCTTTAAAGCTGTGTGCACACGAGCGAGATGTTTGCTACCCAAGGAAAAAACCGTTAATTCTCAGCAAGTACGGCCTCTAGCGGCAAGGTTAGGATACCTATAGAAAGGTAGCAGCCGCAGCTATCACGCGGTAAAAAATCGGTCAGAAAGCTTTAAAGCTGTGGGCACACGAGCGAGATGTTCGCTTCCATACCAGTTTTGATAAAACCGTTATTTCTCAATAAAAACGGCCTCTAGCGGCAAGATTGGGGTACCTAGAGAAAGGTAGCAGCCGCAGCTATCACGGGCTAAAAGCTCGTCCAGAAAGCTTTCAAGCTTTGGGCACACGAGCGAGATGTTCGGGGCCATACCGGTTTTGTTGCCCATGGAATAAACCGTTATTTCTCAGCAAGTACGGCATCTAGCGGCAAGGTTGGGGTATCTATAGAAAGGTAGCAGCGGCAGCTATCACGGGCTAAAAGCTCGTCCAGAAAGCTTTTAAGCTGTGGGCACACGAGCGAGATGTTCGGGGCCATACCGGTTTTGTTGCCCATGGAATAAACCGTTATTTCTCAGCAAGTACGGCCTCTAGCGGCAAGGTTAGGGTATCTATAGAAAGGTAGCAGCCGCAGCTATCACGCGCTAAAAGTTCGTTCAGAAAGCTTTAAAGCTGTGGGCACACGAGCGAGATGTTTGATTCACATGGAAAAAACCGTTATTTCTCAGCAAGTACGGCCTCTAGCGGCAAGGTTAAGGTATCTATAGAAAGGTAGCAGCCGCAGCTATCACGCGCTAAAAGCACACGAGCGAGATGTTCGGGGACATACAGGTTCTGCTAAAACCGCTATTTCTCAGTAAATACGGCCTCTAGCGGCAAGGTTAGGGTACCTATAGAAAGGTAGCAGCCGCAGCTATCACGGGCTAAAAGCTCGTCCAGAAAGCTTTTAAGCTGTGGGCACACGAGCGAGATGTTCGGGGCCATACCGGTTTTGTTGCCCATGGAATAAACCGTTATTTCTCAGCAAGTACGGCCTCTAGCGGCAAGGTTAGGGTATCTATAGAAAGGTAGCAGCCGCAGCTATCACGCGCTAAAAGCACACGAGCGAGATGTTCGGGGCCATTCCGGTTTTGTTGCCCATGGAATAAACCGTTATTCCTCAGCAAGTACGGCCTCTAGCGGCAAGGTTAAGGCATCTATAAAAAGGTAGCAGCCGCAGCTATCACGCGCTGAAAGCTCGTCCAGATAGCTTTAAAGCTGTGGGCACACGAGCGAGATGTTTGATACACATGGAAAAAACCGTTATTTCTCAGCAAGTACGGCCTCTAGCGGCAAGGTTAGGGTACCTATAGAAAGGTAGCAGCCGCAGCTATCACGCGCTAAAAAATCGTTCAGAAAGCTTTAAAGCTGTGGGCACACGAGCGAGATGTTCGGGGCCATACCGGTTTTGCTGCCCATCGAATAAACCGTTATTTCTCAGCAAGTACGGCCTCTAGCGGCAAGGTTAAGTTACCCATAGAAAGGTAGCAGCCGCAGCTATCACGCGCTAGAAGTTCGTTCAGAAAGCTTTAAAGCTGTGGGCGCACGAGCGAGATGTTCGGGGCCATACAGGTTTTGCTAAAACCGCTATTTCTCAGTAGGTACGGCCTCTAGCGGCAAGGTTAGGGTACCTATGGAAAGCTAGCAGCCGCAGCTATCACGTGCTAAAAGCTCGTCCAGAAAGCCTTAAAGCTGTGGGCACACGAGCGAGATGTTCGCGGCCATACCAGTTTTGCTAAAACCGCTATTTCTCAGCAAGTACGGCCTCTAGCGGCAAGGTTAAGCTATCTATAGAAAGGTAGCAGCCGCAGCTATCACGCGCTAAAAAATCGTTCAGAAAGCTTTAAAGCTGTGGGCACACGAGCGAGATGTTCGCGCCCATACCGGTTTTGCTGCCCATGGAATAAACCGTTATTTCTCAGCAAGTACGGCCTCTAGCGGCAAGGTTAAGGTATCTATAGAAAGGTAGCAGCCGCAGCTATCACGCGCTGAAAGCTCGTCCAGATAGCTTTAAAGCTGTGGGCACACGAGCGAGATGTTCGCTGCCATACCAGTTGTGCTAAAACCGTTATTTCTCAGCAAGTACGGCCTCTAGCGGCAAGGTTAAGGTATCTATAGAAAGGTAGCAGCCGCAGCTATCACGCGCTAAAAAATCGTTCAGAAAGCTTTAAAGCTGTGGGCACACGAGCGAGATGTTCGCGGCCATACCGGTTTTGCTGCCAATGGAATAAACCGTTATTTCTCAGCAAGTACGGCCTCTAGCGGCAAGGTTAAGGTATCTATAGAAAGGTAGCAGCCGCAGCTATCACGCGCTGAAAGCTCGTTCAGATAGCTATAAAGCTGTGGGCACACGAGCGAGATGTTCGGGGCCTTACAGGTTTTGCTAAAACCGCTATTTCTCAGTAAGAACGGCCTCTAGCGGCAAGGTTAGGGTACCTATAGAAAGCTAGCAGCCGCAGCTATCACGTGCTAAAAGCTCGTCCAGAAAGCTTTTAAGCTGTGGGCACACGAGCGAGATGTTTGCTTCCCATTGAATAAACCGTTATTTCTCAGCAAGTACGGCCTCTAGCGGCAAGGTTAGGGCATCTATAGAAAGGTAGCAGCCGCAGCTATCACGCGCTGAAAGCTCGTCCAGATAGCTTTAAAGCTGTGGGCACACGAGCGAGATGTTCGGGGCCTTACAGGTTTTGCTAAAACCGCTATTTCTCAGTAAGAACGGCCTCTAGCGGCAAGGTTAGGGTATCTATAGAAAGGTAGCAGCCGCAGCTATCACGCGCTGAAAGCTCGTCCAGATAGCTTTAAAGCTGTGGGCACACGAGCGAGATGTTCGCTTCCCATTGAATAAACCGTTATTTATCAGCAAGTACGGCCTCTAGCGGCAAGGTTAGGGCATCTATAGAAAGGTAGCAGCCGCAGCTATCAGGCGCTAAAAGCTCGTCCAGATAGCTTTAAAGCTGTGGGCACACGAGCGAGATGTTCGGGGCCTTACAGGTTTTGCTAAAACCGCTATTTCTCAGTAAGAACGGTCTCTAGCGGCAAGGTTAGGGTACCTATAGAAAGCTAGCAGCCGCAGCTATCACGTGCTAAAAGCTCGTCCAGAAAGCCTTAAAGCTGTGGGCACACGAGCGAGATGTTCGCGGCCATACCAGTTTTGCTAAAACCGCTATTTCTCAGCAAGTACGGCCTCTAGCGGCAAGGTTAAGGTATCTATAGAAAGGTAGCAGCCGCAGCTATCACGCGCTTAAAAATCGTTCAGAAAGCTTTAAAGCTGTGGGCACACGAGCGAGATGTTCGCGGCCATACCGGTTTTGCTGCCCTTGGAATAAACCGTTATTTCTCAGCAAGTACGGCCTCTAGCGGCAAGGTTAAGGTATCTATAGAAAGGTAGCAGCCGCAGCTATCACGCTTTGAAAGCTCGTCCAGATAGCTTTAAGGCTGTGGGCACACGAGCGAGATGTTCGCGGCCATACCAGTTTTGCTAAAACCGTTATTTCTCAGCAAGTACGGCCTCTAGCGGCAAGGTTAGGGTACCTATAGAAAGGTAGCAGCAGCAGCTATCACGCGCTGAAAGCTCGTCCAGAAAGCTTTAAAGCTGTGGGCACACGAGCGAGATGTTCGCGGCCATACCAGTTTTGCTAAAACCGCTATTTCTCAGCAAGTACGGCCTCTAGCGGCAAGGTTAAGGTATCTATAGAAAGGTAGCAGCCGCAGCTATCAAGCGCTAAAAAATCGTTCAGAAAGCTTTAAAGCTGTGGGCACACGAGCGAGATGTTCGCGGCCATACCGGTTTTGCTGCCCATGGAATAAACCGTTATTTCTCAGCAAGTACGGCCTCTAGCGGCAAGGTTAAGGTATCTATAGAAAGGTAGCAGCCGCAGCTATCACGCGCCGAAAGCTCGTCCAGATAGCTATAAAGCTGTGGGCACACGAGCGAGATGTTCGGGGCCATACAGGTTTTGCTAAAACCGCTATTTCTCAGTAAGAACGGCCTCTAGCGGCAAGGTTAGGGCACCTATAGAAAGCTAGCAGCCGCAGCTATCACGTGCTAAAAGCTCGTCCAGAAAGCTTTTAAGCTGTGGGCACACGAGCGAGATGTTTGCTTCCCATTGAATAAACCGTTATTTCTCAGCAAGTACGGCCTCTAGCGGCAACGTTAGGGTATCTGTAGAAAGGTAGCAGCCGCAGCTATCACGCGCTGAAAGCTCGTCCAGATAGCTTTAAAGCTGTGGGCACACGAGCGAGATGTTCGGGGCCATACAGGTTTTGCTAAAACCGCTATTTCTCAGTAAGAACGGCCTGTAGCGGCAAGGTTAGGGAACATATAGAAAGCTAGCAGCCGCAGCTATCACGCGCTAAAAGCTCGTCCAGAAAGCTTTAAAGCTGTGGGCACACGAGCGAGATGTTCGCGGGAATACCAGTTTTGCTAAAACCGTTATTTCTCAGCAAGTACGGCCTCTAGCGGCAAGGTTAGGGTACCTATAGAAAGCTAGCAGCCGCAGCTATCACGTGCTAAAAGCTCGTCCAGAAAGCTTTTAAGCTGTGGGCACACGAGCGAGATGTTTGCTTCCCATTGAATAAACCGTTATTTCTCAGCAAGTACGGCCTCTAGCGGCAAGGTTAGGGTATCTATAGAAAGGTAGCAGCCGCAGCTATCACGCGCTGAAAGCTCGTCCAGATAGCTTTAAAGCTGTGGGCACACGAGCGAGATGTTCGGGGCCATACAGGTTTTGCTAAAACCGCTATTTCTCAGTAAGAACGGCCTCTAGCGGCAAGGTTAGGGTACCTATAGAAAGCTAGCAGCCGCAGCTATCACGTGCTAAAAGCTCGTCCAGAAAGCTTTTAAGCTGTGGGCACACGAGCGAGATGTTTGCTTCCCATTGAATAAACCGTTATTACTCAGCAAGTACGGCCTCTAGCGGCAAGGTTAGGGTATCTATAGAAAGGTAGCAGCCGCAGCTATCACGCGCTGTAAGCTCGTCCAGATAGCTTGAAAGCTGTGGGCACACGAGCGAGATGTTCGGGGACATACTGGTTTTGCTAAAACCGCTATTTCTCAGTAAGTACGGCCTGTAGCGGCAAGGTTAGGGTACCTATAGAAAGCTAGCAGCCGCAGCTATCACGTGCTAAAAGCTCGTCCAGAAAGCTTTAAAGCTGTGGGCACACGAGCGAGATGTTCGCGGCCATACCGGTTTTGCTGCCCATGGAATAAACCGTTATTTCTCAGCAAGTACGGCCTCCAGCGGCAAGGTTAGGGTATCTATAGAAAGGTAGCAGCCGCAGCTATCACGCGCTGAAAGCTCGTCCAGATAGCTTTAAAGCTGTGGGCACACGAGCGAGATGTTCGGGGCCATACAGGTTTTGCTAAAACCGCTATTTCTCAGTAAGAACGGCCTCTAGCGGCAAGGTTAGGGTACCTATAGAAAGCTAGCAGCCGCAGCTATCACGTGCTAAAAGCTCGTCCAGAAAGCTTTTAAGCTGTGGGCACACGAGCGAGATGTTTGCTTCCCATTGAAAAAACCGTTATTTCTCAGCAAGTACGGCCTCTAGCGGCAACGTTAGGGTATCTGTAGAAAGGTAGCAGCCGCAGCTATCACGCGCTGAAAGCTCGTCTAGATAGCTTTAAAGCTGTGGGCACACGAGCGAGATGTTCGGGGCCATACCTTTTTTGCTTCCCATTGAATAAGCCGTTATTTCTCAGCAAGTACGGCCTCTAGCGGCAAAATTAAGGTATCTATAGAAAGGTAGCAGCCGCAGCTATCACGCGCTGAAAGCTCGTCCAGATAGCTTTAAAGCTGTGGGCACACGAGCGAGATGTTCGGGGCCATACCAGTTTTGCTAAAACCATTATTTCTCAGCAAGTACGATCTATAGAAAGGTAGCAGCCGCAGCCATCTCGCGCTGAAAGTTCGTCCAGATAGCTTTAAAGCTGTGTGCACACGAGCGAGATGTTTGCTACCCAAGGAAAAACCGTTAATTCTCAGCAAGTACGGCCTCTAGCGGCAAGGTTAGGATACCTATAGAAAGGTAGCAGCCGCAGCTATCACGCGGTAAAAAATCGGTCAGAAAGCTTTAAAGCTGTGGGCACACGAGCGAGATGTTCGCGGCCATACCAGTTTTGATAAAACCGTTATTTCTCAATAAAAACGGCCTCTAGCGGCAAGATTGGGGTACCTAGAGAAAGGTAGCAGCCGCAGCTATCACGGGCTAAAAGCTCGTCCAGAAAGCTTTCAAGCTTTGGGCACACGAGCGAGATGTTCGGGGCCATACCGGTTTTGTTGCCCATGGAATAAACCGTTATTTCTCAGCAAGTACGGCATCTAGCGGCAAGGTTAGGGTATCTATAGAAAGGTAGCAGCGGCAGCTATCACGGGCTAAAAGCTCGTCCAGAAAGCTTTTAAGCTGTGGGCACACGAGCGAGATGTTCGGGGCCATACCGGTTTTGTTGCCCATGGAATAAACCGTTATTTCTCAGCAAGTACGGCCTCTAGCGGCAAGGTTAGGGTATCTATAGAAAGGTAGCAGCCGCAGCTATCACGCGCTAAAAGTTCGTTCAGAAAGCTTTAAAGCTGTGGGCACACGAGCGAGATGTTTGATTCACATGGAAAAAACCGTTATTTCTCAGCAAGTACGGCCTCAAGCGGCAAGGTTAAGGTATCTATAGAAAGGTAGCAGCCGCAGCTATCACGCGCTAAAAGCACACGAGCGAGATGTTCGGGGACATACAGGTTCTGCTAAAACCGCTATTTCTCAGTAAATACGGCCTCTAGCGGCAAGGTTAGGGTACCTATAGAAAGGTAGCAGCCGCAGCTATCACGGGCTAAAAGCTCGTATAGAAAGCTTTTAAGCTGTGGGCACACGAGCGAGATGTTCGGGGCCATACCGGTTTTGTTGCCCATGGAATAAACCGTTATTTCTCAGCAAGTACGGCCTCTAGCGGCAAGGTTAGGGTATCTATAGAAAGGTAGCAGCCGCAGCTATCACGCGCTAAAAGCACACGAGCGAGATTTTCGGGGCCATTCCGGTTTTGTTGCCCATGGAATAAACCGTTATTCCTCAGCAAGTACGGCCTCTAGCGGCAAGGTTAAGGCATCTATAAAAAGGTAGCAGCCGCAGCTATCACGCGCTGAAAGCTCGTCCAGATAGCTTTAAAGCTGTGGGCACACGAGCGAGATGTTTGATACACATGGAAAAAACCGTTATTTCTCAGCAAGTACGGCCTCTAGCGGCAAGGTTAGGGTACCTATAGAAAGGTAGCAGCCGCAGCTATCACGCGCTAAAAAATCGTTCAGAAAGCTTTAAAGCTGTGGGCACACGAGCGAGATGTTCGGGGCCATACCGGTTTTGCTGCCCATGGAATAAACCGTTATTTCTCAGCAAGTACGGCCTCTAGCGGCAAGGTTAAGTTACCCATAGAAAGGTAGCAGCCGCAGCTATCACGCGCTAGAAGTTCGTTCAGAAAGCTTTAAAGCTGTGGGCACACGAGCGAGATGTTCGGGGCCATACAGGTTTTGCTAAAACCGCTATTTCTCAGTAGGTACGGCATCTAGCGGCAAGGTTAGGGTACCTATGGAAAGCTAGCAGCCGCAGCTATCACGTGCTAAAAGCTCGTCCAGAAATCCTTAAAGCTGTGGGCACACGAGCGAAATGTTCGCGGCCATACCAGTTTTGCTAAAACCGCTATTTCTCAGCAAGTACGGCCTCTAGCGGCAAGGTTAAGGTATCTATAGAAAGGTAGCAGCCGCAGCTATCACGCGCTAAAAAATCGTTCAGAAAGCTTTAAAGCTGTGGGCACACGAGCGAGATGTTCGCGGCCACACCGGTTTTGCTGCCCATGGAATAAACCGTTATTTCTCAGCAAGTACGGCCTCTAGCGGCAAGGTTAAGGTATCTATAGAAAGGTAGCAGCCGCAGCTATCACGCGCTGAAAGCTCGTCCAGATAGCTTTAAAGCTGTGGGCACACGAGCGAGATGTTCGCTGCCATACCAGTTGTGCTAAAACCGTTATTTCTCAGCAAGTACGGCCTCTAGCGGCAAGGTTAAGGTATCTATAGAAAGGTAGCAGCCGCAGCTATCAGGCGCTAAAAAATCGTTCAGAAAGCTTTAAAGCTGTGGGCACACGAGCGAGATGTTCGCGGCCATACCGGTTTTGCTGCCCATGGAATAAACCGTTATTTCTCAGCAAGTACGGCCTCTAGCGGCAAGGTTAAGGTATCTATAGAAAGGTAGCAGCCGCAGCTATCACGCGCTGAAAGCTCGTCCAGATAGCTATAAAGCTGTGGGCACACGAGCGAGATGTTCGGGGCCTTACAGGTTTTGCTAAAACCGCTATTTCTCAGTAAAAACGGCCTCTAGCGGCAAGGTTAGGGTACCTATAGAAAGCTAGCAGCCGCAGCTATCACGTGCTAAAAGCTCGTCCAGAAAGCTTTTAAGCTGTGGGCACACGAGCGAGATGTTTGCTTCCCATTGAATAAACCGTTATTTCTCAGCAAGTACGGCCTCTAGCGGCAAGGTTAGGGCATCTATAGAAAGGTAGCAGCCGCAGCTATCACGCGCTGAAAGCTCGTCCAGATAGCTTTAAAGTTGTGGGCACACGAGCGAGATGTTCGGGGCCTTACAGGTTTTGCTAAAACCGCTATTTCTCAGTAAGAACGGCCTCTAGCGGCAAGGTTAGGGTATCTATAGAAAGGTAGCAGCCGCAGCTATCACGCGCTGAAAGCTCGTCCAGATAGCTTTAAAGCTGTGGGCACACGAGCGAGATGTTCGGGGCCATACCTTTTTTGCTTCCCATTGAATAAGCCGTTATTTCTCAGCAAGTACGGCCTCTAGCGGCAAAATTAAGGTATCTATAGAAAGGTAGCAGCCACAGCTATCACGCGCTGAAAGCTCGTCCAGATAGCTTTAAAGCTGTGGGCACACGAGCGAGATGTTCGGGGCCATACCAGTTTTGCTAAAACCATTATTTCTCAGCAAGTACGATCTATAGAAAGGTAGCAGCCGCAGCCATCTCGCGCTGAAAGTTCGTCCAGATAGCTTTAAAGCTGTGTGCACACGAGCGAGATGTTTGCTACCCAAGGAAAAACCGTTAATTCTCAGCAAGTACGGCCTCTAGCGGCAAGGTTAGGATACCTATAGAAAGGTAGCAGCCGCAGCTATCACGCGGTAAAAAATCGGTCAGAAAGCTTTAAAGCTGTGGGCACACGAGCGAGATGTTCGCGGCCATACCAGTTTTGATAAAACCGTTATTTCTCAATAAAAACGGCCTCTAGCGGCAAGATTGGGGTACCTAGAGAAAGGTAGCAGCCGCAGCTATCACGGGCTAAAAGCTCGTCCAGAAAGCTTTCAAGCTTTGGGCACACGAGCGAGATGTTCGGGGCCATACCGGTTTTGTTGCCCATGGAATAAACCGTTATTTCTCAGCAAGTACGGCATCTAGCGGCAAGGTTAGGGTATCTATAGAAAGGTAGCAGCGGCAGCTATCACGGGCTAAAAGCTCGTCCAGAAAGCTTTTAAGCTGTGGGCACACGAGCGAGATGTTCGGGGCCATACCGGTTTTGTTGCCCATGGAATAAACCGTTATTTCTCAGCAAGTACGGCCTCTAGCGGCAAGGTTAGGGTATCTATAGAAAGGTAGCAGCCGCAGCTATCACGCGCTAAAAGTTCGTTCAGAAAGCTTTAAAGCTGTGGGCACACGAGCGAGATGTTTGATTCACATTGAAAAAACCGTTATTTCTCAGCAAGTACGGCCTCAAGCGGCAAGGTTAAGGTATCTATAGAAAGGTAGCAGCCGCAGCTATCACGCGCTAAAAGCACACGAGCGAGATGTTCGGGGACATACAGGTTCTGCTAAAACCGCTATTTCTCAGTAAATACGGCCTCTAGCGGCAAGGTTAGGGTACCTATAGAAAGGTAGCAGCCGCAGCTATCACGGGCTAAAAGCTCGTCTAGAAAGCTTTTAAGCTGTGGGCACACGAGCGAGATGTTCGGGGCCATACCGGTTTTGTTGCCCATGGAATAAACCGTTATTTCTCAGCAAGTACGGCCTCTAGCGGCAAGGTTAGGGTATCTATAGAAAGGTAGCAGCCGCAGCTATCACGCGCTAAAAGCACACGAGCGAGATGTTCGGGGCCATTCCGGTTTTGTTGCCCATGGAATAAACCGTTATTCCTCAGCAAGTACGGCCTCTAGCGGCAAGGTTAAGGCATCTATAAAAAGGTAGCAGCCGCAGCTATCACGCGCTGAAAGCTCGTCCAGATAGCTTTAAAGCTGTGGGCACACGAGCGAGATGTTTGATACACATGGAAAAAACCGTTATTTCTCAGCAAGTACGGCCTCTAGCGGCAAGGTTAGGGTACCTATAGAAAGGTAGCAGCCGCAGCTATCACGCGCTAAAAAATCGTTCAGAAAGCTTTAAAGCTGTGGGCACACGAGCGAGATGTTCGGGGCCATACCGGTTTTGCTGCCCATGGAATAAACCGTTATTTCTCAGCAAGTACGGCCTCTAGCGGCAAGGTTAAGTTACCCATAGAAAGGTAGCAGCCGCAGCTATCACGCGCTAGAAGTTCGTTCAGAAAGCTTTAAAGCTGTGGGCACACGAGCGAGATGTTCGGGGCCATACAGGTTTTGCTAAAACCGCTATTTCTCAGTAGGTACGGCATCTAGCGGCAAGGTTAGGGTACCTATGGAAAGCTAGCAGCCGCAGCTATCACGTGCTAAAAGCTCGTCCAGAAAGCCTTAAAGCTGTGGGCACACGAGCGAAATGTTCGCGGCCATACCAGTTTTGCTAAAACCGCTATTTCTCAGCAAGTACGGCCTCTAGCGGCAAGGTTAAGGTATCTATAGAAAGGTAGCAGCCGCAGCTATCACGCGCTAAAAAATCGTTCAGAAAGCTTTAAAGCTGTGGGCACACGAGCGAGATGTTCGCGGCCACACCGGTTTTGCTGCCCATGGAATAAACCGTTATTTCTCAGCAAGTACGGCCTCTAGCGGCAAGGTTAAGGTATCTATAGAAAGGTAGCAGCCGCAGCTATCACGCGCTGAAAGCTCGTCCAGATAGCTTTAAAGCTGTGGGCACACGAGCGAGATGTTCGCTGCCATACCAGTTGTGCTAAAACCGTTATTTCTCAGCAAGTACGGCCTCTAGCGGCAAGGTTAAGGTATCTATAGAAAGGTAGCAGCCGCAGCTATCAGGCGCTAAAAAATCGTTCAGAAAGCTTTAAAGCTGTGGGCACACGAGCGAGATGTTCGCGGCCATACCGGTTTTGCTGCCCATGGAATAAACCGTTATTTCTCAGCAAGTACGGCCTCTAGCGGCAAGGTTAAGGTATCTATAGAAAGGTAGCAGCCGCAGCTATCACGCGCTGAAAGCTCGTCCAGATAGCTATAAAGCTGTGGGCACACGAGCGAGATGTTCGGGGCCTTACAGGTTTTGCTAAAACCGCTATTTCTCAGTAAGAACGGCCTCTAGCGGCAAGGTTAGGGTACCTATAGAAAGCTAGCAGCCGCAGCTATCACGTGCTAAAAGCTCGTCCAGAAAGCTTTTAAGCTGTGGGCACACGAGCGAGATGTTTGCTTCCCATTGAATAAACCGTTATTTCTCAGCAAGTACGGCCTCTAGCGGCAAGGTTAGGGCATCTATAGAAAGGTAGCAGCCGCAGCTATCACGCGCTGAAAGCTCGTCCAGATAGCTTTAAAGCTGTGGGCACACGAGCGAGATGTTCGGGGCCTTACAGGTTTTGCTAAAACCGCTATTTCTCAGTAAGAACGGCCTCTAGCGGCAAGGTTAGGGTATCTATAGAAAGGTAGCAGCCGCAGCTATCACGCGCTGAAAGCTCGTCCAGATAGCTTTAAAGCTGTGGGCACACGAGCGAGATGTTCGCTTCCCATTGAATAAACCGTTATTTATCAGCAAGTACGGCCTCTAGCGGCAAGGTTAGGGCATCTATAGAAAGGTAGCAGCCGCAGCTATCACGCGCTAAAAGCTCGTCCAGATAGCTTTAAAGCTGTGGGCACACGAGCGAGATGTTCGGGGCCATACAGGTTTTGCTAAAACCGCTATTTCTCAGTAAGAACGGCCTCTAGCGGCAAGGTTAGGGTACTTATAGAAAGCTAGCAGCCGCAGCTATCACGTGCTAAAAACTCGTCCAGAAAGCCTTAAAGCTGTGGGCACACGAGCGAGATGTTCGCGGCCATACCAGTTTTGCTAAAACCGCTATTTCTCAGCAAGTACGGCCTCTAGCGGCAAGGTTAAGGTATCTATAGAAAGGTAGCAGCCGCAGCTATCACGCGCTAAAAAATCGTTCAGAAAGCTTCAAAGCTGTGGGCACACGAGCGAGATGTTCGCGGCCATACCGGTTTTGCTGCCCATGGAATAAACCGTTATTTCTCAGCAAGTACGGCCTCTAGCGGCAAGGTTAAGGTATCTATAGAAAGGTAGCAGCCGCAGCTATCACGCGCTGAAAGCTCGTCCAGATAGCTTTAAAGCTGTGGGCACACGAGCGAGATGTTCGCTGCCATACCAGTTTTGCTAAAACCGTTATTTCTCAGCAAGTACGGCCTCTAGCGGCAAGGTTAAGGTATCTATAGAAAGGTAGCAGTCGCAGCTATCACGCGCTAAAAAATCGTTCAGAAAGCTTTAAAGCTGTGGGCACACGAGCGAGATGTTCGCGGCCATACCGGTTTTGCTGCCCATGGAATAAACCGTTATTTCTCAGCAAGTACGGCCTCTAGCGGCAAAGTTAAGGTATCTATAGAAAGGTAGCAGCCGCAGCTATCACGCGCTGAAAGCTCGTCCAGATAGCTATAAAGCTGTGGGCACACGAGCGAGATGTTCGGGGCCATACAGGTTTTGCTAAAACCGCTATTTCTCAGTAAGAACGGCCTCTAGCGGCAAGGTTAGGGTACCTATAGAAAGCTAGCAGCCGCAGCTATCACGTGCTAAAAGCTCGTCCAGAAAGCTTTTAAGCTGTGGGCACACGAGCGAGATGTTTGCTTCCCATAGAAAAAACCGTTATTTCTCAGCAAGTACGGCCTCTAGCGGCAACGTTACGGTATCTGTAGAAAGGTAGCAGCCGCAGCTATCACGCGCTGAAAGCTCGTCCAGATAGCTTTAAAGCTGTGGGCACACGAGCGAGATGTTCGGGGCCATACAGGTTTTGCTAAAACCGCTATTTCTCAGTAAGAACGGCCTCTAGCGGCAAGGTTAGGGAACCTATAGAAAGCTAGCAGCCGCAGCTATCACGTGCTAAAAGCTCGTCCAGAAAGCTTTAAAGCTGTGGGCACACGAGCGAGACGTTCGCGGGAATACCAGTTTTGCTAAAACCGTTATTTCTCAGCAAGTACGGCCTCTAGCGGCAAGGTTAGGGTACCTATAGAAAGCTAGCAGCCGCAGCTATCACGTGCTAAAAGCTCGTCCAGAAAGCTTTTAAGCTGTGGGCACACGAGCGAGATGTTTGCTTCCCATTGAATAAACCGTTATTTCTCAGCAAGTACGGCCTCTAGCGGCAAGGTTAGGGTATCTATAGAAAGGTAGCAGCCGCAGCTATCACGCGCTGAAAGCTCGTCCAGATAGCTTTAAAGCTGTGGGCACACGAGCGAGATGTTCGGGGCCATACAGGTTTTGCTAAAACCGCTATTTCTCAGTAAGAACGGCCTCTAGCGGCAAGGTTAGGGTACCTATAGAAAGCTAGCAGCCGCAGCTATCACGTGCTAAAAGCTCGTCCAGAAAGCTTTAAAGCTGTGGGCACACGAGCGAGATGTTTTCTTCCCATTGAATAAACCGTTATTTCTCAGCAAGTACGGCCTCTAGCGGCAACGTTAGGGTATCTATAGAAAGGTAGCAGCCGCAGCTATCACGCGCTGTAAGCTCGTCCAGATAGCTTTAAAGCTGTGGGCACACGAGCGAGATGTTCGGGGACATACTGGTTTTGCTAAAACCGCTATTTCTCAGTAAGTACGGCCTGTAGCGGCAAGGTTAGGGTACCTATAGAAAGCTAGCAGCCGCAGCTATCACGTGCTTAAAGCTCGTCCAGAAAGCTTTAAAGCTGTGGGCACACGAGCGAGATGTTCGCGGCCATTCCGGTTTTGCTGCCCATGGAATAAACCGTTATTTCTCAGCAAGTACGGCCTCCAGCGGCAAGGTTAGGGTATCTATAGAAAGGTAGCAGCCGCAGCTATCACGCGCTGTAAGCTCGTCCAGATAGCTTTAAAGCTGTGGACACACGAGCGAGATGTTCGGGGACATACTGGTTTTGCTAAAACCGCTATTTCTCAGCAAGTACGGCCTCTAGCGGCAAGGTTAAGGTATCTATAGAAAGGTAGCAGCCGCAGCTATCACGCGCTAAAAAATCGTTCAGAAAGCTTTAAAGCTGTGGGCACACGAGCGAGATGTTCGCGGCCATACCGGTTTTGCTGCCCATGGAATAAACCGTTATTTCTCAGCAAGTACGGCCTCTAGCGGCAAGGTTAAGGTATCTATAGAAAAGTAGCAGCCGCAGCTATCACGCGCTGAAAGCTCGTCCAGATAGCTTTAAAGCTGTGGGCACACGAGCGAGATGTTCGCTGCCATACCAGTTTTGCTAAAACCGTTATTTCTCAGCAAGTACGGCATCTAGCGGCAAGGTTAAGGTATCTATAGAAAGGTAGCAGCCGCAGCTATCACGCGCTAAAAAATCGTTCAGAAAGCTTTAAAGCTGTGGGCACACGAGCGAGATGTTCGCGGCCATACCGGTTTTGCTGCCCATGGAATAAACCGTTATTTCTCAGCAAGTACGGCCTCTAGCGGCAAGGTTAAGGTATCTATAGAAAGGTAGCAGCCGCAGCTATCACGCGCTGAAAGCTCGTCCAGATAGCTTTAAAGCTGTGGGCACACGAGCGAGATGTTCGGGGCCATACAGGTTTTGCTAAAACCGCTATTTCTCAGTAAGAACGGCCTCTAGCGGCAAGGTTAGGGTACCTATAGAAAGCTAGCAGCCGCAGCTATCACGTGCTAAAAGCTCGTCCAGAAAGCTTTTAAGCTGTGGGCACACGAGCGAGATGTTTGCTTCCCATTGAATAAACCGTTATTTCTCAGCAAGTACGGCCTCTAGCGGCAACGTTAGGGTATCTGTAGAAAGGTAGCAGCCGCAGCTATCACGCGCTGAAAGCTCGTCTAGATAGCTTTAAAGCTGTGGGCACACGAGCGAGATGTTCGGGGCCATACAGGTTTTGCTAAAACCGCTATTTCTCAGTAAGAATGGCCTCTAGCGGCAAGGTTAGGGAACCTATAGAAAGCTAGCAGCCGCAGCTATCACGTGCTAAAAGCTCGTCCAGAAAGCTTTAAAGCTGTGGGCACACGAGCGAGATGTTCGCGGCCATACCAGTTTTGCTAAAACCTGTTATTTCTCAGCAAGTACGGCCTCTAGCGGCAAGGTTAGGGTACCTATAGAAAGCTAGCAGCCGCAGCTATCACGTGCTAAAAGCTCGTCCAGAAAGCTTTTAAGCTGTGGGCACACGAGCGAGATGTTTGCTTCCCATTGAATAAACCGTTATTTCTCAGCAAGTACGGCCTCTAGCGGCAAGGTTAGGGTATCTATAGAAAGGTAGCAGCCGCAGCTATCACGCTTTGAAAGCTCGTCCAGATAGCTTTAAGGCTGTAAGCACACGAGCGAGATGTTCGCGGCCATACCAGTTTTGCTAAAACCGTTATTTCTCAGCAAGTACGGCCTCTAGCGGCAAGGTTAGGGTACCTATAGAAAGGTAGCAGCAGCAGCTATCACGCGCTGAAAGCTCGTCCAGAAAGCTTTAAAGCTGTGGGCACACGAGCGAGATGTTCGCGGCCATACCAGTTTTGCTAAAACCGCTATTTCTCAGCAAGTACGGCCTCTAGCGGCAAGGTTAAGGTATCTATAGAAAGGTAGCACCCGCAGCTATCACGCGCTAAAAAATCGTTCAGAAAGCTTTAAAGCTGTGGGCACACGAGCGAGATGTTCGCGGCCATACCGTTTTTGCTGCCCATGGAATAAACCGTTATTTCTCAGCAAGTACGGCCTCTAGCGGCAAGGTTAGGGTATCTATAGAAAGGTAGCAGCCGCAGCTATCACGCGCTGAAAGCTCGTCCAGATAGCTTTAAAGCTGTGGGCACACGAGCGAGATGTTCGGGGCCTTACAGGTTTTGCTAAAACCGCTATTTCTCAGTAAGAACGGCCTCTAGCGGCAAGGTTAGGGTATCTATAGAAAGGTAGCAGCCGCAGCTATCACGCGCTGAAAGCTCGTCCAGATAGCTTTAAAGCTGTGGGCACACGAGCGAGATGTTCGCTTCCCATTGAATAAACCGTTATTTATCAGCAAGTACGGCCTCTAGCGGCAAGGTTAGGGCATCTATAGAAAGGTAGCAGCCGCAGCTATCACGTGCTAAAAGCTCGTCCAGATAGCTTTAAAGCTGTGGGCACACGAGCGAGATGTTCGCTTCCCATTGAATAAACCGTTATTTATCAGCAAGTACGGCCTCTAGCGGCAAGGTTAGGGCATCTATAGAAAGGTAGCAGCCGCAGCTATCACGCGCTAAAAGCTCGTCCAGATAGCTTTAAAGCTGTGGGCACACGAGCGAGATGTTCGGGGCCATACAGGTTTTGCTAAAACCGCTATTTCTCAGTAAGAACGGCCTCTAGCGGCAAGGTTAGGGTACCTATAGAAAGCTAGCAGCCGCAGCTATCACGTGCTAAAAGCTCGTCCAGAAAGCCTTAAAGCTGTGGGCACACGAGCGAGATGTTCGCGGCCATACCAGTTTTGCTAAAACCGCTATTTCTCAGCAAGTACGGCCTCTAGCGGCAAGGTTAAGGTATCTATAGAAAGGTAGCAGCCGCAGCTATCACGCGCTAAAAAATCGTTCAGAAAGCTTTAAAGCTGTGGGCACACGAGCGAGATGTTCGCGGCCATACCGTTTTTGCTGCCCATGGAATAAACCGTTATTTCTCAGCAAGTACGGCCTCTAGCGGCAAGGTTAATGTATCTATAGAAAGGTAGCAGCCGCAGCTATCAAGCGCTGAAAGCTCGTCCAGATAGCTTTAAAGCTGTGGGCACACGAGCGAGATGTTCGTGGCCATACTGGTTTTTGTAAAACCGCTATTTCTCAGTAAGAACGGCCTCTAGCGGCAAGGTGAGGGTACCTATAGAAAGCTAGCAGCCGCAGCTATCACGTGCTAAAAGCTCGTCCAGAAAGCTTTAAAGCTGTGGGCACACGAGCGAGATGTTCGCGGGAATACCAGTTTTGCTAAAACCGTTATTTCTCAGCAAGTACGGCCTCTAGTGGCAAGGTTAGGGTACCTATAGAAAGCTAGCAGCCGCAGCTATCACGTGCTAAAAGCTCGTCCAGAAAGCTTTTAAGCTGTGGGCACACGAGCGAGATGTTTGCTTCCCATTGAATAAACCGTTATTTCTCAGCAAGTACGGCCTCTAGCGGCAAGGTTAGGGTATCTATAGAAAGGTAGCAGCCGCAGCTATCACGCGCTGAAAGCTCGTCCAGATAGCTTTAAAGCTGTGGGCACACGAGCGAGATGTTCGGGGCCATACAGGTTTTGCTAAAACCGCTATTTCTCAGTAAGAACGGCTCTAGCGGCAAGGTTAGGGTACCTATAGAAAGCTAGCAGCCGCAGCTATCACGTGCTAAAAGCTCGTCCAGAAAGCTTTTAAGCTGTGGGCACACGAGCGAGATGTTTGCTTCCCATTGAATAAACCGTTATTACTCAGCAAGTACGGCCTCTAGCGGCAAGGTTAGGGTATCTATAGAAAGGTAGCAGCCGCAGCTATCACGCGCTGTAAGCTCGTCCAGATAGCTTTAAAGCTGTGGGCACACGAGCGAGATGTTCGGGGACATACTGGTTTTGCTAAAACCGCTATTTCTCAGTAAGTACGGCCTGTAGCGGCAAGGTTAGGGTACCTATAGAAAGCTAGCAGCCGCAGCTATCACGTGCTTAAAGCTCGTCCAGAAAGCTTTAAAGCTGTGGGCACACGAGCGAGATGTTCGCGGCCATACCGGTTTTGCTGCCCATGGAATAAACCGTTATTTCTCAGCAAGTACGGCCTCCAGCGGAGAGGTTAGGGTATCTATAGAAAGGTAGCAGCCGCAGCTATCACGCGCTGTAAGCTCGTCCAGATAGCTTTAAAGCTGTGGGCACACGAGCGAGATGTTCGGGGACATACTGGTTTTGCTAAAACCGCTATTTCTCAGCAAGTACGGCCTCTAGCGGCAAGGTTAAGGTATCTATAGAAAGGTAGCAGCCGCAGCTATCACGCGCTAAAAAATCGTCCAGAAAGCTTTAAAGCTGTGGGCACACGAGCGAGATGTTCGCGGCCATACCGGTTTTGCTGCCCATGGAATAAACCGTTATTTCTCAGCAAGTACGGCCTCTAGCGGCAAGGTTAAGGTATCTATAGAAAGGTAGCAGCCGCAGCTATCACGCGCTGAAAGCTCGTCCAGATAGCTTTAAAGCTGTGGGCACACGAGCGAGATGTTCGCTGCCATACCAGTTTTGCTAAAACCGTTATTTCTCAGCAAGTACGGCCTCTAGCGGCAAGGTTAAGGTATCTATAGAAAGGTAGCAGCCGCAGCTATCACGCGCTAAAAAATCGTTCAGAAAGCTTTAAAGCTGTGGGCACACGAGCGAGATGTTCGCGGCCATTCCGGTTTTGCTGCCCATGGAATAAACCGTTATTTCTCAGCAAGTACGGCCTCTAGCGGCAAGGTTAAGGTATCTATAGAAAGGTAGCAGCCGCAGCTATCACGCGCTGAAAGCTCGTCCAGATAGCTTTAAAGCTGTGGGCACACGAGCGAGATGTTCGGGGCCATACAGGTTTTGCTAAAACCGCTATTTCTCAGTAAGAACGGCCTCTAGCGGCAAGGTTAGGGTACCTGTAGAAAGCTAGCAGCCGCAGCTATCACGTGCTAAAAGCTCGTCCAGAAAGCTTTTAAGCTGTGGGCACACGAGCGAGATGTTTGCTTCCCATTGAATAAACCGTTATTTCTCAGCAAGTACGGCCTCTAGCGGCAACGTTAGGGTATCTGTAGAAAGGTAGCAGCCGCAGCTATCACGCGCTGAAAGCTCGTCCAGATAGCTTTAAAGCTGTGGGCACACGAGCGAGTTGTTCCGGGCCATACAGGTTTTGCTAAAACCGCTATTTCTCAGTAAGAACGGCCTCTAGCGGCAAGGTTAGGGAACCTATGGAAAGCTAGCAGCCGCAGCTATCACGTGCTAAAAGCTCGTCCAGAAAGCTTTAAAGCTGTGGGCACACGAGCGAGATGTTCGCGGGAATACCAGTTTTGCTAAAACCGTTATTTCTCAGCAAGTACGGCCTCTAGCGGCAAGGTTAGGGTACCTATAGAAAGCTAGCAGCCGCAGCTATCACGTGCTAAAAGCTCGTCCAGAAAGCTTTTAAGCTGTGGGCACACGAGCGAGATGTTTGCTTCCCATTGAATAAACCGTTATTTCTCAGCAAGTACGGCCTCTAGCGGCAAGGTTAGGGTATCTATAGAAAGGTAGCAGCCGCAGCTATCACGCGCTGAAAGCTCGTCCAGATAGCTTTAAAGCTGTGGGCACACGAGCGAGATGTTCGGGGCCATACAGGTTTTGCTAAAACCGCTATTTCTCAGTAAGAACGGCCTCTAGCGGCAAGGTTAGGGTACCTATAGAAAGCTAGCAGCCGCAGCTATCACGTGCTAAAAGCTCGTCCAGAAAGCTTTTAAGCTGTGGGCACACGAGCGAGATGTTTGCTTCCCATTGAATAAACCGTTATTACTCAGCAAGTACGGCCTCTAGCGGCAAGGTTAGGGTATCTATAGAAAGGTAGCAGCCGCAGCTATCACGCGCTGTAAGCTCGTCCAGATAGCTTTAAAGCTGTGGGCACACGAGCGAGATGTTCGGGGACATACTGGTTTTGCTAAAACCGCTATTTCTCAGTAAGTACGGCCTGTAGCGGCAAGGTTAGGGTACCTATAGAAAGCTAGCAGCCGCAGCTATCACGTGCTAAAAGCTTGTCCAGAAAGCTTTAAAGCTGTGGGCACACGAGCGAGATGTTCGCGGCCATACCGGTTTTGCTGCCCATGGAATAAACCGTTATTTCTCAGCAAGTACGGCCTCTAGCGGCAAGGTTAAGGTATCTATAGAAAGGTAGCAGCCGCAGCTATCACGCGCTGAAAGCTCGTCCAGATAGCTTTAAAGCTGTGGGCACACGAGCGAGATGTTCGGGGCCATACAGGTTTTGCTAAAACCGCTATTTCTCAGTAAGAACGGCCTCTAGCGGCAAGGTTAGGGTACCTATAGAAAGCTAGCAGCCGCAGCTATCACGTGCTAAAAGCTCGTCCAGAAAGCTTTTAAGCTGTGGGCACACGAGCGAGATGTTTGCTTCCCATTGAATAAACCGTTATTTCTCAGCAAGTACGGCCTCTAGCGGCAACGTTAGGGTATCTGTAGAAAGGTAGCAGCCGCAGCTATCACGCGCTGAAAGCTCGTCCAGATAGCTTTAAAGCTGTGGGCACACGAGCGAGATGTTCGGGGCCATACAGGTTTTGCTAAAACCGCTATTTCTCAGTAAGAACGGCCTCTAGCGGCAAGGTTAGGGAACCTATGGAAAGCTAGCAGCCGCAGCTATCACGTGCTAAAAGCTCGTCCAGAAAGCTTTAAAGCTGTGGGCACACGAGCGAGATGTTCGCGGGAATACCAGTTTTGCTAAAACCGTTATTTCTCAGCAAGTACGGCCTCTAGCGGCAAGGTTAGGGTACCTATAGAAAGCTAGCAGCCGCAGCTATCACGTGCTAAAAGCTCGTCCAGAAAGCTTTTAAGCTGTGGGCACACGAGCGAGATGATTGCTTCCCATTGAATAAACCGTTATTTCTCAGCAAGTACGGCCTCTAGCGGCAAGGTTAGGGTATCTATAGAAAGGTAGCAGCCGCAGCTATCACGCGCTGAAAGCTCGTCCAGATAGCTTTAAAGCTGTGGGCACACGAGCGAGATGTTCGGGGCCATACAGGTTTTGCTAAAACCGCTATTTCTCAGTAAGAACGGCCTCTAGCGGCAAGGTTAGGGTACCTATAGAAAGCTAGCAGCCGCAGCTATCACGTGCTAAAAGCTCGTCCAGAAAGCTTTTAAGCTGTGGGCACACGAGCGAGATGTTTGCTTCCATTGAATAAACCGTTATTACTCAGCAAGTACGGCCTCTAGCGGCAAGGTTAGGGTATCTGTAGAAAGGTAGCAGCCGCAGCTATCACGCGCTGTAAACTCGTCCAGATAGCTTTAAAGCTGTGGGCACACGAGCGAGATGTTCGGGGACATACTGGTTTTGCTAAAACCGCTATTTCTCAGCAAGTACGGCCTCTAGCGGCAAGGTTAAGGTATCTATAGAAAGGTAGCAGCCGCAGCTATCACGCGCTAAAAAATCGTCCAGAAAGCTTTAAAGCTGTGGGCACACGAGCGAGATGTTCGCGGCCATACCGGTTTTGCTGCCCATGGAATAAACCGTTATTTCTCAGCAAGTACGGCCTCCAGCGGAGAGGTTAGGGTATCTATAGAAAGGTAGCAGCCGCAGCTATCACGCGCTGTAAGCTCGTCCAGATAGCTTTAAAGCTGTGGGCACACGAGCGAGATGTTCGGGGACATACTGGTTTTGCTAAAACCGCTATTTCTCAGCAAGTACGGCCTCTAGCGGCAAGGTTAAGGTATCTATAGAAAGGTAGCAGCCGCAGCTATCACGCGCTGAAAGCTCGTCCAGATAGCTTTAAAGCTGTGGGCACACGAGCGAGATGTTCGGGGCCATACAGGTTTTGCTAAAACCGCTATTTCTCAGTAAGAACGGCCTCTAGCGGCAAGGTTAGGGTACCTATAGAAAGCTAGCAGCCGCAGCTATCACGTGCTAAAAGCTCGTCCAGAAAGCTTTTAAGCTGTGGGCACACGAGCGAAATGTTTGCTTCCCATTGAATAAACCGTTATTTCTCAGCAAGTACGGCCTCTAGCGGCAACGTTAGGGTATCTGTAGAAAGGTAGCAGCCGCAGCTATCACGCGCTGAAAGCTCGTCTAGATAGCTTTAAAGCTGTGGGCACACGAGCGAGATGTTCGGGGCCATACAGGTTTTGCTAAAACCGCTATTTCTCAGTAAGAACGGCCTCTAGCGGCAAGGTTAGGGAACCTATAGAAAGCTAGCAGCCGCAGCTATCACGTGCTAAAAGCTCGTCCAGAAAGCTTTAAAGCTGTGGGCACACGAGCGAGATGTTCGCGGCATACCAGTTTTGCTAAAACCTGTTATTTCTCAGCAAGTACGGCCTCTAGCGGCAAGGTTAGGGTACCTATAGAAAGCTAGCAGCCGCAGCTATCACGTGCTAAAAGCTCGTCCAGAAAGCTTTTAAGCTGTGGGCACACGAGCGAGATGTTTGCTTCCCATTGAATAAACCGTTATTTCTCAGCAAGTACGGCCTCTAGCGGCAAGGTTAGGGTATCTATAGAAAGGTAGCAGCCGCAGCTATCACGCGCTGAAAGCTCGTCCAGATAGCTTTAAAGCTGTGGGCACACGAGCGAGATGTTCGGGGCCATACAGGTTTTGCTAAAACCGCTATTTCTCAGTAAGAACGGCCTCTAGCGGCAAGGTTAGGGTACCTATAGAAAGCTAGCAGCCGCAGCTATCACGTGCTAAAAGCTCGTCCAGAAAGCTTTTAAGCTGTGGGCACACGAGCGAGATGTTTGCTTCCCATTGAATAAACCGTTATTACTCAGCAAGTACGGCCTCTAGCGGCAAGGTTAGGGTATCTATAGAAAGGTAGCAGCCGCAGCTATCACGCGCTGTAAGCTCGTCCAGATAGCTTTAAAGCTGTGGGCACACGAGCGAGATGTTCGGGGACATACTGGTTTTGCTAAAACCGCTATTTCTCAGTAAGTACGGCCTGTAGCGGCAAGGTTAGGGTACCTATAGAAAGCTAGCAGCCGCAGCTATCACGTGCTAAAAGCTCGTCCAGAAAGCTTTAAAGCTGTGGGCACACGAGCGAGATGTTCGCGGCCATACCAGTTTTGCTGCCCATGGAATAAACCGTTATTTCTCAGCAAGTACGGCCTCCAGCGGAGAGGTTAGGGTATCTATAGAGAGGTAGCAGCCGCAGCTATCACGCGCTGTAAGCTCGTCCAGATAGCTTTAAAGCTGTGGGCACACGAGCGAGATGTTCGGGGACGTACTGGTTTTGCTAAAACCGCTATTTCTCAGCAAGTACGGCCTCTAGCGGCAAGGTTAAGGTATCTATAGAAAGGTAGCAGCCGCAGCTATCACGCGCTAAAAAATCGTTGAGAAAGCTTTAAAGCTGTGGGAACACGAGCGAGATGTTCGCGGCCATACCGGTTTTGCTGCCCATGGAATAAACCGTTATTTCTCAGCAAGTACGGCCTCTAGCGGCAAGGTTAAGGTATCTATAGAAAGGTAGCAGCCGCAGCTATCACGCGCTGAAAGCTCGTCCAGATAGCTTTAAAGCTGTGGGCACACGAGCGAGATGTTCGCTGCCATACCAGTTTTGCTAAAACCGTTATTTCTCAGCAAGTACGGCCTCTAGCGGCAAGGTTAAGGTATCTATAGACAGGTAGCAGCCGCAGCTATCACGCGCTAAAAAATCGTTCAGAAAGCTTTAAAGCTGTGGGCACACGAGCGAGATGTTCGCGGCCATTCCGGTTTTGCTGCCCATGGAATAAACCGTTATTTCTCAGCAAGTACGGCCTCTAGCGGCAAGGTTAAGGTATCTATAGAAAGGTAGCAGCCGCAGCTATCACGCGCTGAAAGCTCGTCCAGATAGCTTTAAAGCTGTGGGCACACGAGCGAGATGTTCGGGGCCATACAGGTTTTGCTAAAACCGCTATTTCTCAGTAAGAACGGCCTCTAGCGGCAAGGTTAGGGTACCTATAGAAAGCTAGCAGCCGCAGCTATCACGTGCTAAAAGCTCGTCCAGAAAGCTTTTAAGCTGTGGGCACACGAGCGAGATGTTTGCTTCCCATTGAATAAACCGTTATTTCTCAGCAAGTACGGCCTCTAGCGGCAACGTTAGGGTATCTGTAGAAAAGTAGCAGCCGCAGCTATCACGCGCTGAAAGCTCGTCCAGATAGCTTTAAAGCTGTGGGCACACGAGCGAGATGTTCCGGGCCATACAGGTTTTGCTAAAACCGCTATTTCTCAGTAAGAACGGCCTCTAGCGGCAAGGTTAGGGAACCTATGGAAAGCTAGCAGCCGCAGCTATCACGTGCTAAAAGCTCGTCCAGAAAGCTTTAAAGCTGTAGGCACACGAGCGAGATGTTCGCGGGAATACCAGTTTTGCTAAAACCGTTATTTCTCAGCAAGTACGGCCTCTAGCGGCAAGGTTAGGGTACCTATAGAAAGCTAGCAGCCGCAGCTATCACGTGCTAAAAGCTCGTCCAGAAAGCTTTTAAGCTGTGGGCACACGAGCGAGATGTTTGCTTCCCATTGAATAAACCGTTATTTCTCAGCAAGTACGGCCTCTAGCGGCAAGGTTAGGGTATCTATAGAAAGGTAGCAGCCGCAGCTATCACGCGCTGAAAGCTCGTCCAGATAGCTTTAAAGCTGTGGGCACACGAGCGAGATGTTCGGGGCCATACAGGTTTTGCTAAAACCGCTATTTCTCAGTAAGAACGGCCTCTAGCGGCAAGGTTAGGGTACCTATAGAAAGCTAGCAGCCGCAGCTATCACGTGCTAAAAGCTTGTCCAGAAAGCTTTTAAGCTGTGGGCACACGAGCGAGATGTTTGCTTCCCATTGAATAAACCGTTATTACTCAGCAAGTACGGCCTCTAGCGGCAAGGTTAGGGTATCTATAGAAAGGTAGCAGCCGCAGCTATCACGCGCTGTAAGCTCGTCCAGATAGCTTTAAAGCTGTGGGCACACGAGCGAGATGTTCGGGGACATACTGGTTTTGCTAAAACCGCTATTTCTCAGTAAGTACGGCCTGTAGCGGCAAGGTTAGGGTACCTATAGAAAGCTAGCAGCCGCAGCTATCACGTGCTAAAAGCTTGTCCAGAAAGCTTTAAAGCTGTGGGCACACGAGCGAGATGTTCGCGGCCATACCGGTTTTGCTGCCCATGGAATAAACCGTTATTTCTCAGCAAGTACGGCCTCTAGCGGCAAGGTTAAGGTATCTATAGAAAGGTAGCAGCCGCAGCTATCACGCGCTGAAAGCTCGTCCAGATAGCTTTAAAGCTGTGGGCACACGAGCGAGATGTTCGGGGCCATACAGGTTTTGCTAAAACCGCTATTTCTCAGTAAGAACGGCCTCTAGCGGCAAGGTTAGGGTATCTATAGAAAGGTAGCAGCCGCAGCTATCACGCGCTGAAAGCTCGTCCAGATAGCTTTAAAGCTGTGGGCACACGAGCGAGATGTTCGCTTCCCATTGAATAAACCGTTATTTCTCAGCAAGTACGGCCTCTAGCGGCAAGGTTAAGGTATCTATAGAAAGGTAGCAGCCGCAGCTATCACGCGCTGAAAGCTCGTCCAGATAGCTATAAAGCTGTGGGCACACGAGCGAGATGTTCGGGGCCATACAGGTTTTGCTAAAACCGCTATTTCTCAGTAAGAACGGCCTCTAGCGGCAAGGTTAGGGTACCTATAGAAAGCTAGCAGCCGCAGCTATCACGTGCTAAAAGCTCGTCCAGAAAGCTTTTAAGCTGTGGGCACACGAGCGAGATGTTTGCTTCCCATTGAATAAACCGTTATTTCTCAGCAAGTACGGCCTCTAGCGGCAACGTTAGGGTATCTGTAGAAAGGTAGCAGCCGCAGCTATCACGCGCTGAAAGCTCGTCCAGATAGCTTTAAAGCTGTGGGCACACGAGCGAGATGTTCGGGGCCATACAGGTTTTGCTAAAACCGCTATTTCTCAGTAAGAACGGCCTCTAGCGGCAAGGTTAGGGAACCTATGGAAAGCTAGCAGCCGCAGCTATCACGTGCTAAAAGCTCGTCCAGAAAGCTTTAAAGCTGTGGGCACACGAGCGAGATGTTCGCGGGAATACCAGTTTTGCTAAAACCGTTATTTCTCAGCAAGTACGGCCTCTAGCGGCAAGGTTAGGGTACCTATAGAAAGCTAGCAGCCGCAGCTATCACGTGCTAAAAGCTCGTCCAGAAAGCTTTTAAGCTGTGGGCACACGAGCGAGATGATTGCTTCCCATTGAATAAACCGTTATTTCTCAGCAAGTACGGCCTCTAGCGGCAAGGTTAGGGTATCTATAGAAAGGTAGCAGCCGCAGCTATCACGCGCTGAAAGCTCGTCCAGATAGCTTTAAAGCTGTGGGCACACGAGCGAGATGTTCGGGGCCATACAGGTTTTGCTAAAACCGCTATTTCTCAGTAAGAACGGCCTCTAGCGGCAAGGTTAGGGTACCTATAGAAAGCTAGCAGCCGCAGCTATCACGTGCTAAAAGCTCGTCCAGAAAGCTTTTAAGCTGTGGGCACACGAGCGAGATGTTTGCTTCCCATTGAATAAACCGTTATTACTCAGCAAGTACGGCCTCTAGCGGCAAGGTTAGGGTATCTATAGAAAGGTAGCAGCCGCAGCTATCACGCGCTGTAAGCTCGTCCAGATAGCTTTAAAGCTGTGGGCACACGAGCGAGATGTTCGGGGACATACTGGTTTTGCTAAAACCGCTATTTCTTAGCAAGTACGGCCTCTAGCGGCAAGGTTAAGGTATCTATAGAAAGGTAGCAGCCGCAGCTATCACGCGCTAAAAAATCGTCCAGAAAGCTTTAAAGCTGTGGGCACACGAGCGAGATGTTCGCGGCCATACCGGTTTTGCTGCCCATGGAATAAACCGTTATTTCTCAGCAAGTACGGCCTCCAGCGGAGAGGTTAGGGTATCTATAGAAAGGTAGCAGCCGCAGCTATCACGCGCTGTAAGCTCGTCCAGATAGCTTTAAAGCTGTGGGCACACGAGCGAGATGTTCGGGGACATACTGGTTTTGCTAAAACCGCTATTTCTCAGCAAGTACGGCCTCTAGCGGCAAGGTTAAGGTATCTATAGAAAGGTAGCAGCCGCAGCTATCACGCGCTGAAAGCTCGTCCAGATAGCTTTAAAGCTGTGGGCACACGAGCGAGATGTTCGGGGCCATACAGGTTTTGTTAAAACCGCTATTTCTCAGTAAGAACGGCCTCTAGCGGCAAGGTTAGGGTACCTATAGAAAGCTAGCAGCCGCAGCTATCACGTGCTAAAAGCTCGTCCAGAAAGCTTTTAAGCTGTGGGCACACGAGCGAGATGTTTGCTTCCCATTGAATAAACCGTTATTTCTCAGCAAGTACGGCCTCTAGCGGCAACGTTAGGGTATCTGTAGAAAGGTAGCAGCCGCAGCTATCACGCGCTGAAAGCTCGTCTAGATAGCTTTAAAGCTATGGGCACACGAGCGAGATGTTCGGGGCCATACAGGTTTTGCTAAAACCGCTATTTCTCAGTAAGAACGGCCTCTAGCGGCAAGGTTAGGGAACCTATAGAAAGCTAGCAGCCGCAGCTATCACGTGCTAAAAGCTCGTCCAGAAAGCTTTAAAGCTGTGGGCACACGAGCGAGATGTTCGCGGCCATACCAGTTTTGCTAAAACCTGTTATTTCTCAGCAAGTACGGCCTCTAGCGGCAAGAATAGGGTACCTATAGAAAGCTAGCAGCCGCAGCTATCACGTGCTAAAAGCTCGTCCAGAAAGCTTTTAAGCTGTGGGCACACGAGCGAGATGTTTGCTTCCCATTGAATAAACCGTTATTTCTCAGCAAGTACGGAATCTAGCGGCAAGGTTAGGGTATCTATAGAAAGGTAGCAGCCGCAGCTATCACGCTTTGAAAGTTCGTCCAGATAGCTTTAAGGCTGTGGGCACACGAGCGAGATGTTCGCGGCCATACCAGTTTTGCTAAAACCGTTATTTCTCAGCAAGTACGGCCTCTAGCGGCAAGGTTAGGGCATCTATAGAAAGGTAGCAGCCGCAGCTATCACGCGCTAAAAGCTCGTCCAGATAGCTTTAAAGCTGTGGGCACACGAGCGAGATGTTCGGGGCCATACAGGTTTTGCTAAAACCGCTATTTCTCAGTAAGAACGGCCTCTAGCGGCAAGGTTGGGGTACCTATAGAAAGCTAGCAGCCGCAGCTATCACGTGCTAAAAGCTCGTCCAGAAAGCTTTTAAGCTGTGGGCACACGAGCGAGATGTTTGCTTCCCATTGAATAAACCGTTATTACTCAGCAAGTACGGCATCTAGCGGCAACGTTAGGGTATCTGTAGAAAGGTAGCAGCCGCAGCTATCACGCGCTGAAAGCTCGTCCAGATAGCTTTAAAGCTGTGGGCACACGAGCGAGATGTTCGGGGCCATACAGGTTTTGCTAAAACCGCTATTTCTCAGTAAGAACGGCCTCTAGCGGCAAGGTTAGGGAACCTATAGAAAGCTAGCAGCCGCAGCTATCACGTGCTAAAAGCTCGTCCAGAAAGCTTTAAAGCTGTGGGCACACGAGCGAGATGTTCGCGGCCATACCAGTTTTGCTAAAACCTGTTATTTCTCAGCAAGTACGGCCTCTAGCGGCAAGAATAGGGTACCTATAGAAAGCTAGCAGCCGCAGCTATCACGTGCTAAAAGCTCGTCCAGAAAGCTTTTAAGCTGTGGGCACACGAGCGAGATGTTTGCTTCCCATTGAATAAACCGTTATTTCTCAGCAAGTACGGAATCTAGCGGCAAGGTTAGGGTATCTATAGAAAGGTAGCAGCCGCAGCTATCACGCGCTGAAAGCTCGTCCAGATAGCTTTAAAGCTGTGGGCACACGAGCGAGATGTTCGCTTCCCATTGAATAAACCGTTATTTCTCAGCAAGTACGGCCTCTAGCGGCAAGGTTAAGGTATCTATAGAAAGGTAGCAGCCGCAGCTATCACGCGCTGAAAGCTCGTCCAGATAGCTTTAAAGCTGTGGGCACACGAGCGAGATGTTCGGGGCCATACAGGTTTTGCTAAAACCGCTATTTCTCAGTAAGAACGGCCTCTAGCGGCAAGGTTAGGGAACCTATGGAAAGCTAGCAGCCGCAGCTATCACGTGCTAAAAGCTCGTCCAGAAAGCTTTAAAGCTGTGGGCACACGAGCGAGATGTTCGCGGGAATACCAGTTTTGCTAAAACCGTTATTTCTCAGCAAGTACGGCCTCTAGCGGCAAGGTTAGGGTACCTATAGAAAGCTAGCAGCCGCAGCTATCACGTGCTAAAAGCTCGTCCAGAAAGCTTTTAAGCTGTGGGCACACGAGCGAGATGATTGCTTCCCATTGAATAAACCGTTATTTCTCAGCAAGTACGGCCTCTAGCGGCAAGGTTAGGGTATCTATAGAAAGGTAGCAGCCGCAGCTATCACGCGCTGAAAGCTCGTCCAGATAGCTTTAAAGCTGTGGGCACACGAGCGAGATGTTCGGGGCCATACAGGTTTTGCTAAAACCGCTATTTCTCAGTAAGAACGGCCTCTAGCGGCAAGGTTAGGGTACCTATAGAAAGCTAGCAGCCGCAGCTATCACGTGCTAAAAGCTCGTCCAGAAAGCTTTTAAGCTGTGGGCACACGAGCGAGATGTTTGCTTCCCATTGAATAAACCGTTATTACTCAGCAAGTACGGCCTCTAGCGGCAAGGTTAGGGTATCTATAGAAAGGTAGCAGCCGCAGCTATCACGCGCTGTAAGCTCGTCCAGATAGCTTTAAAGCTGTGGGCACACGAGCGAGATGTTCGGGGACATACTGGTTTTGCTAAAACCGCTATTTCTCAGCAAGTACGGCCTCTAGCGGCAAGGTTAAGGTATCTATAGAAAGGTAGCAGCCGCAGCTATCACGCGCTAAAAAATCGTCCAGAAAGCTTTAAAGCTGTGGGCACACGAGCGAGATGTTCGCGGCCATACCGGTTTTGCTGCCCATGGAATAAACCGTTATTTCTCAGCAAGTACGGCCTCCAGCGGAGAGGTTAGGGTATCTATAGAAAGGTAGCAGCCGCAGCTATCACGCGCTGTAAGCTCGTCCAGATAGCTTTAAAGCTGTGGGCACACGAGCGAGATGTTCGGGGACATACTGGTTTTGCTAAAACCGCTATTTCTCAGCAAGTACGGCCTCTAGCGGCAAGGTTAAGGTATCTATAGAAAGGTAGCAGCCGCAGCTATCACGCGCTGAAAGCTCGTCCAGATAGCTTTAAAGCTGTGGGCACACGAGCGAGATGTTCGGGGCCATACAGGTTTTGCTAAAACCGCTATTTCTCAGTAAGAACGGCCTCTAGCGGCAAGGTTAGGGTACCTATAGAAAGCTAGCAGCCGCAGCTATCACGTGCTAAAAGCTCGTCCAGAAAGCTTTTAAGCTGTGGGCACACGAGCGAGATGTTTGCTTCCCATTGAATAAACCGTTATTTCTCAGCAAGTACGGCCTCTAGCGGCAACGTTAGGGTATCTGTAGAAAGGTAGCAGCCGCAGCTATCACGCGCTGAAAGCTCGTCTAGATAGCTTTAAAGCTGTGGGCACACGAGCGAGATGTTCGGGGCCATACAGGTTTTGCTAAAACCGCTATTTCTCAGTAAGAACGGCCTCTAGCGGCAAGGTTAGGGAACCTATAGAAAGCTAGCAGCCGCAGCTATCACGTGCTAAAAGCTCGTCCAGAAAGCTTTAAAGCTGTGGGCACACGAGCGAGATGTTCGCGGCCATACCAGTTTTGCTAAAACCTGTTATTTCTCAGCAAGTACGGCCTCTAGCGGCAAGAATAGGGTACCTATAGAAAGCTAGCAGCCGCAGCTATCACGTGCTAAAAGCTCGTCCAGAAAGCTTTTAAGCTGTGGGCACACGAGCGAGATGTTTCCTTCCCATTGAATAAACCGTTATTTCTCAGCAAGTACGGAATCTAGCGGCAAGGTTAGGGTATCTATAGAAAGGTAGCAGCCGCAGCTATCACGCTTTGAAAGCTCGTCCAGATAGCTTTAAGGCTGTGGGCACACGAGCGAGATGTTCGCGGCCATACCAGTTTTGCTAAAACCGTTATTTCTCAGCAAGTACGGCCTCTAGCAGCAAGGTTAGGGCATCTATAGAAAGGTAGCAGCCGCAGCTATCACGCGCTAAAAGCTCGTCCAGATAGCTTTAAAGCTGTGGGCACACGAGCGAGATGTTCGGGGCCATACAGGTTTTGCTAAAACCGCTATTTCTCAGTAAGAACGGCCTCTAGCGGCAAGGTTAGGGTACTTATAGAAAGCTAGCAGCCGCGGCTATCACGTTCTAAAAGCTCGTCCAGAAAGCCTTAAAGCTGTGGGTACACGAGCGAGATGTTCGCGGCCATACCAGTTTTGCTAAAACCGCTATTTCTCAGCAAGTACGGCCTCTAGCGGCAAGGTTAAGGTATCTATAGAAAGGTAGCAGCCGCAGCTATCACGCGCTAAAAAATCGTTCAGAAAGCTTTAAAGCTGTGGGCACACGAGCGAGATGTTCGGGGACATACCGTTTTTGCTGCCCATGGAATAAACCGTTATTTCTCAGCAAGTACGGCCTCTAGCGGCAAGGTTAATGTATCTATAGAAAGGTAGCAGCCGCAGCTATCAAGCGCTGAAAGCTCGTCCAGATAGCTTTAAAGCTGTGGGCACACGAGCGAGATGTTCGCTTCCCATTGAATAAACCGTTATTTCTCAGCAAGTACGGCCTCTAGCGGCAAGGTTAGGGCATCTATAGAAAGGCAGCAGCCGCAGCTATCACGCGCTAAAAGCTCGTCCAGAAAGCTTTAAAGCTGTGGGCACACGAGCGAGATGTTCGGGGCCATACAGGTTTTGCTAAAACCGCTATTTCTCAGTAAGTACGGCCTCTAGCGGCAAGGTTAGGGTACTTTTAGAAAGCTAGCAGCCGCAGCTATCACGTGCTAAAAGCTCGTCCAGAAAGCTTTTAAGCTGTGGGCACACGAGCGAGATGTTTGCTTCCCATTGAATAAACCATTATTTCTCAGCAAGTACGGCCTCTAGCGGCAAGGTTAGGGTATCTATAGAAAGGTAGCAGCCGCAGCTATCACGCGCTGAAAGCTCGTCCAGATAGCTTTAAAGCTGTGGGCACACGAGCGAGATGTTCGCTTCCCATTGAATAAACCGTTATTTCTCAGCAAGTACGGCCTCTAGCGGCAAGGTTAGGGCATCTATAGAAAGGCAGCAGCCGCAGCTATCACGCGCTAAAAGCTCGTCCAGATAGTTTTAAAGCTGTGGGCACACGAGCGAGATGTTCGGGGCCATACAGGTTTTGCTAAAACCGCTATTTCTCAGTAAGTACGGCCTCTAGCGGCAAGGTTAGGGTACTTTTAGAAAGCTAGCAGCCGCTGCTATCACGTGCTAAAAGCTCGTCCAGAAAGCTTTTAAGCTGTGGGCACACGAGCGAGATGTTCGGGGCCATATAGGTTTTGCTAAAACCGCTATTTCTCAGTAAGTACGGCCTCTAGCGGCAAGGTAAGGGCACCTATAGAAAGGTAGCAGCCGCAGCTATCACGTGCTAAAAGCTCGTCCAGAAAGCTTTAAAGCTGTGGGCACACGAGCGAGATGTTCGCGGCCATACCGGTTTTGCTGCCCATGGAATAAACCGTTATTTCTCAGCAAGTACGGCCTCTAGCGGCAAGGTTGGGGTATCTATAGAAAGGTAGCAGCCGCAGCTATCACGCGCTGAAAGCTCGTCCAGATAGCTTTAAAGCTGTGGGCACACGAGCGAGATGTTCGGGGCCTTACAGGTTTTGCTAAAACCGCTATTTCTCAGTAAGGACGGCCTCTAGCGGCAAGGTTAGGGTACCTATAGAAAGCTAGCAGCCGCAGCTATCACGTGCTAAAAGTTCGTCCAGAAAGCTTTTAAGCTGTGGGCACACGAGCGAGATGTTCGCGGCCATACCAGTTTTGCTAAAACCGTTATTTCTCAGCAAGTACGGCCTCTAGCGGCAAGGTTAAGGTATCTATAGAAAGGTAGCAGCCGCAGCTATCACGCGCTAAAAAATCGTTCAGAAAGCTTTAAAGCTGTGGGCACACGAGCGAGATGTTCGCGGCCATACCGGTTTTGCTGCCCATGGAATAAACCGTTATTTCTCAGCAAGTACGGCCTCTAGCGGCAAGGTTAAGAAATCTATAGAAAGGTAGCAGCCGCAGCTATCACGCGCTAAAAAATCGTTCAGAAAGATTTAAAGCTGTGGGCACACGAGCGAGATGTTCGCGGCCATACCGTTTTTGCTGCCCATGGAATAAACCGTTATTTCTCAGCAAGTACGGCCTCTAGCGGCAAGGTTAGGGCATCTATAGAAAGGTAGCAGCCGCAGCTATCACGCGCTGAAAGCTCGTCCAGATAGCTTTAAAGCTGTGGGCACACGAGCGAGATGTTCGGGGCCATACAGGTTTTGCTAAAACCGCTATTTCTCAGTAAGAACGGCTCTAGCGGCAAGGTTAGGGTATCTATAGAAAGCTAGCAGCCGCTGCTATCACGTGCTAAAAGCTCGACCAGAAAGCTTTTAAGCTGTGGGCACACGAGCGAGATGTTTGCTTCCCATTGAATAAACCGTTATTTCTCAGCAAGTACGGCCTCTAGCGGCAAGGTTAGGGTATCTATAGAAAGGTAGCAGCCGCAGTTATCACGCGCTAAAAGCTCGTCCAGATAGCTTTAAAGCTGTGGGCACACGAGCGAGATGTTCGGGGCCATACAGGTTTTGCTAAAACCGCTATTTCTCAGTAAGTGCGGCCTCTAGCGGCAAGGTTAGGACACCTATAGAAAGGTAGCAGCCGCAGCTATCACGCGCTGAAAGCTCGTCCAGATAGCTTTAAAGCTGTGGGCACACGAGCGAGATGTTCGATACGCATTGAAAAAACCGTTATATCTCAGCAAGTACGGCCTCTAGCGGCAAGGTTAAGGCATCTATAGAAAGGTAGCAGCCGCAGCTATCACGCGCTAAAAGCTCGTCCAGATAGCTTTAAAGCTGTGGGCACACGAGCGAGATGTTCGGGGCTATACAGGTGTTTGCTAAAACCGCTATTTCTCAGTAAGTACGGCCTCTAGCGGCAAGGCTAGGGTACTTTTAGAAAGCTAGCAGCCACTGCTATCACGTGCTAAAAGCTCGTCCAGATAGCTTTAAAGCTGTGGGCACACGAGCGAGAAGTTTGTTTCCCATTGATTAAACCGTTATTTCTCAGCAAGTACGGCCTCTAGCGGCAACGTTAGGGTATCTATAGAAAGCTAGCAGCCGCAGCTATCACGTGCTAAAAGCTCGTCCAGAAAGCTTTAAAGCTGTGGGCACACGAGCGAGATGTTCGCGGCCATACCAGTTTTGCTAAAACCGTTATTTCTCAGCAAGTACGGCCTCTAGCGGCAAGGTTAAGGTATCTATAGAAAGGTAGCAGCCGCGGCTATCACGTGCTAAAAGCTCGTCCAGAAAGCTTTTAAGCTGTGGGCACACGAGCGAGATGTTTGCTTCCCATTGAATAAACCGTTATTTCTCAGCAAGTACGGCCTCTAGCGGCAAGGTTAGAGTATCTATAGAAAGGTAGCAGCCGCAGCTATCACGCGCTGTAAGCTCGTCCAGATAGCTTTAAAGCTGTGGGCACACGAGCGAGATGTTCGGGGCCATACAGGTTTTGCTAAAACCGCTATTTCTCAGTAAGAACGGCCTCTAGCGGCAAGGTTAGGGTACCTATAGAAAGCTAGCAGCCGCAGCTATCACGTGCTAAAAGCTCGACCAGAAAGCTTTTAAGCTGTGGGCACACGAGCGAGATGTTTGCTTCCCATTGAATAAACCGTTATTTCTCAGCAAGTACGGCCTCTAGCGGCAAGGTTAGGGCACCTATAGAAAAATGGCAGCCGCAGCTATCACGTGCTAAAAGCTCGTCCAGAAAGCTTTAAAGCTGTGGGCACACGAGCGAGATGTTCGGGGCCATACAGGTTTTTCTAAAACCGCTATTTCTCAGTAAGAACGGCCTCTAGCGGCAAGGTTAGGGTACCTATAGAAAGCTAGCAGCCGCTGCTATCACGTGCTAAAAGCTCGACCAGAAAGCTTTTAAGCTGTGGGCACACGAGCGAGATGTTTGCTTCCCATTGAATAAACCGTTATTTCTCAGCAAGTACGGCCTCTAGCGGCAAGGTTAGGGTATCTATAGAAAGGTAGCAGCCGCAGTTATCACGCGCTGAAAGCTCGTCCAGATAGCTTTAAAGCTGTGGGCACACGAGCGAGATGTTCGCTTCCCATTGAATAAACCGTTGTTTCTCAGCAAGTACGGCCTCTAGCGGCAAGGTTAGGGCATCTATAGAAAGGCAGCAGCCGCAGCTATCACGCGCTAAAAGCTCGTCCAGATAGCTTTAAAGCTGTGGGCACACGAGCGAGATGTTCGGGGCCATACAGGTTTTGCTAAAACCGCTATTTCTCAGTAAGTGCGGCCTCTAGCGGCAAGGTTAGGACACCTATAGAAAGGTAGCAGCCGCAGCTATCACGCGCTGAAAGCTCGTCCAGATAGCTTTAAAGCTGTGGGCACACGAGCGAGATGTTCGATACGCATTGAAAAAACCGTTATATCTCAGCAAGTACGGCCTCTAGCGGCAAGGTTAAGGCATCTATAGAAAGGTAGCAGCCGCAGCTATCACGCGCTAAAAGCTCGTCCAGATAGCTTTAAAGCTGTGGGCACACGAGCGAGATGTTCGGGGCTATACAGGTGTTTGCTAAAACCGCTATTTCTCAGTAAGTACGGCCTCTAGCGGCAAGGCTAGGGTACTTTTAGAAAGCTAGCAGCCACTGCTATCACGTGCTAAAAGCTCGTCCAGATAGCTTTAAAGCTGTGGGCACACGAGCGAGAAGTTTGTTTCCCATTGATTAAACCGTTATTTCTCAGCAAGTACGGCCTCTAGCGGCAACGTTAGGGTATCTATAGAAAGCTAGCAGCCGCAGCTATCACGTGCTAAAAGCTCGTCCAGAAAGCTTTAAAGCTGTGGGCACACGAGCGAGATGTTCGCGGCCATACCAGTTTTGCTAAAACCGTTATTTCTCAGCAAGTACGGCCTCTAGCGGCAAGGTTAAGGTATCTATAGAAAGGTAGCAGCCGCGGCTATCACGTGCTAAAAGCTCGTCCAGAAAGCTTTTAAGCTGTGGGCACACGAGCGAGATGTTTGCTTCCCATTGAATAAACCGTTATTTCTCAGCAAGTACGGCCTCTAGCGGCAAGGTTAGAGTATCTATAGAAAGGTAGCAGCCGCAGCTATCACGCGCTGTAAGCTCGTCCAGATAGCTTTAAAGCTGTGGGCACACGAGCGAGATGTTCGGGGCCATACAGGTTTTGCTAAAACCGCTATTTCTCAGTAAGAACGGCCTCTAGCGGCAAGGTTAGGGTACCTATAGAAAGCTAGCAGCCGCAGCTATCACGTGCTAAAAGCTCGTCCAGAAAGCTTTTAAGCTGTGGGCACACGAGCGAGATGTTTGCTTCCCATTGAATAAACCGTTATTACTCAGCAAGTACGGCCTCTAGCGGCAAGGTTAGGGTATCTATAGAAAGGCAGCAGCCGCAACTATCACGCGCTGTAAGCTCGTCCAGATAGCTTTAAAGCTGTGGGCACACGAGCGAGATGTTCGGGGACATACTGGTTTTGCTAAAACCGCTATTTCTCAGCAAGTACGGCCTCTAGCGGCAAGGTTAAGGTATCTATAGAAAGGTAGCAGCCGCAGCTATCACGCGCTAAAAAATCGTCCAGAAAGCTTTAAAGCTGTGGGCACACGAGCGAGATGTTCGCGGCCATACCGGTTTTGCTGCCCGTGGAATAAACCGTTATTTCTCAGCAAGTACGGCCTCCAGCGGAGAGGTTAGGGTATCTATAGAAAGGTAGTAGCCGCAGCTATCACGCGCTGTAAGCTCGTCCAGATAGCTTTAAAGCTGTGGGCACACGAGCGAGATGTTCGGGGACATACTGGTTTTGCTAAAACCGCTATTTCTCAGCAAGTACGGCCTCTAGCGGCAAGGTTAAGGTATCTATAGAAAGGTAGCAGCCGCAGCTATCACGCGCTGAAAGCTCGTCCAGATAGCTTTAAAGCTGTGGGCACACGAGCGAGATGTTCGGGGCCATACAGGTTTTGCTAAAACCGCTATTTCTCAGTAAGAACGGCCTCTAGCGGCAAGGTTAGGGTACCTATAGAAAGCTAGCAGCCGCAGCTATCACGTGCTAAAAGCTCGTCCAGAAAGCTTTTAAGCTGTGGGCACACGAGCGAGATGTTTGCTTCCCATTGAATAAACCGTTATTTCTCAGCAAGTACGGCCTCTAGCGGCAACGTTAGGGTATCTGTAGAAAGGTAGCAGCCGCAGCTATCACGCGCTGAAAGCTCGTCTAGATAGCTTTAAAGCTGTGGGCACACGAGCGAGATGTTCGGGGCCATACAGGTTTTGCTAAAACCGCTATTTCTCAGTAAGAACGGCCTCTAGCGGCAAGGTTAGGGAACCTATAGAAAGCTAGCAGCCGCAGCTATCACGTGCTAAAAGCTCGTCCAGAAAGCTTTAAAGCTGTGGGCACACGAGCGAGATGTTCGCGGCCATACCAGTTTTGCTAAAACCTGTTATTTCTCAGCAAGTACGGCCTCTAGCGGCAAGAATAGGGTACCTATAGAAAGCTAGCAGCCGCAGCTATCACGTGCTAAAAGCTCGTCCAGAAAGCTTTTAAGCTGTGGGCACACGAGCGAGATGTTTGCTTCCCATTGAATAAACCGTTATTTCTCAGCAAGTACGGAATCTAGCGGCAAGGTTAGGGTATCTATAGAAAGGTAGCAGCCGCAGCTATCACGCTTTGAAAGCTCGTCCAGATAGCTTTAAGGCTGTGGGCACACGAGCGAGATGTTCGCGGCCATACCAGTTTTGCTAAAACCGTTATTTCTCAGCAAGTACGGCCTCTAGCAGCAAGGTTAGGGCATCTATAGAAAGGTAGCAGCCGCAGCTATCACGCGCTAAAAGCTCGTCCAGATAGCTTTAAAGCTGTGGGCACACGAGCGAGATGTTCGGGGCCATACAGGTTTTGCTAAAACCGCTATTTCTCAGTAAGAACGGCCTCTAGCGGCAAGGTTAGGGTACTTATAGAAAGCTAGCAGCCGCGGCTATCACGTGCTAAAAGCTCGTCCAGAAAGCCTTAAAGCTGTGGGCACACGAGCGAGATGTTCGCGGCCATACCAGTTTTGCTAAAACCGCTATTTCTCAGCAAGTACGGCCTCTAGCGGCAAGGTTAAGGTATCTATAGAAAGGTAGCAGCCGCAGCTATCACGCGCTAAAAAATCGTTCAGAAAGCTTTAAAGCTGTGGGCACACGAGCGAGATGTTCGGGGACATACCGTTTTTGCTGCCCATGGAATAAACCGTTATTTCTCAGCAAGTACGGCCTCTAGCGGCAAGGTTAATGTATCTATAGAAAGGTAGCAGCCGCAGCTATCAAGCGCTGAAAGCTCGTCCAGATAGCTTTAAAGCTGTGGGCACACGAGCGAGATGTTCGGGGCCATACAGGTTTTTGTAAAACCGCTATTTCTCAGTAAGAACGGCCTCTAGCGGCAAGGTTAGGGTACCTATAGAAAGCTAGCAGCCGCAGCTATCACGTGCTAAAAGCTCGTCCAGAAAGCTTTTAAGCTGTGGGCACACGAGCGAGATGTTTGCTTCCCATTGAATAAACCATTATTTCTCAGCAAGTACGGCCTCTAGCGGCAAGGTTAGGGTATCTATAGAAAGGTAGCAGCCGCAGCTATCACGCGCTGAAAGCTCGTCCAGATAGCTTTAAAGCTGTGGGCACACGAGCGAGATGTTCGCTTCCCATTGAATAAACCGTTATTTCTCAGCAAGTACGGCCTCTAGCGGCAAGGTTAGGGCATCTATAGAAAGGCAGCAGCCGCAGCTATCACGCGCTAAAAGCTCGTCCAGATAGCTTTAAAGCTGTGGGCACACGAGCGAGATGTTCGGGGCCATACAGGTTTTGCTAAAACCGCTATTTCTCAGTAAGTACGGCCTCTAGCGGCAAGGTTAGGGTACTTTTAGAAAGCTAGCAGCCGCTGCTATCACGTGCTAAAAGCTCGTCCAGAAAGCTTTTAAGCTGTGGGCACACGAGCGAGATGTTCGGGGCCATATAGGTTTTGCTAAAACCGCTATTTCTCAGTAAGTACGGCCTCTAGCGGCAAGGTAAGGGCACCTATAGAAAGGTAGCAGCCGCAGCTATCACGTGCTAAAAGCTCGTCCAGAAAGCTTTAAAGCTGTGGGCACACGAGCGAGATGTTCGCGGCCATACCGGTTTTGCTGCCCATGGAATAAACCGTTATTTCTCAGCAAGTACGGCCTCTAGCGGCAAGGTTGGGGTATCTATAGAAAGGTAGCAGCCGCAGCTATCACGCGCTGAAAGCTCGTCCAGATAGCTTTAAAGCTGTGGGCACACGAGCGAGATGTTCGGGGCCTTACAGGTTTTGCTAAAACCGCTATTTCTCAGTAAGGACGGCCTCTAGCGGCAAGGTTAGGGTACCTATAGAAAGCTAGCAGCCGCAGCTATCACGTGCTAAAAGTTCGTCCAGAAAGCTTTTAAGCTGTGGGCACACGAGCGAGATGTTCGCGGCCATACCAGTTTTGCTAAAACCGTTATTTCTCAGCAAGTACGGCCTCTAGCGGCAAGGTTAAGGTATCTATAGAAAGGTAGCAGCCGCAGCTATCACGCGCTAAAAAATCGTTCAGAAAGCTTTAAAGCTGTGGGCACACGAGCGAGATGTTCGCGGCCATACCGGTTTTGCTGCCCATGGAATAAACCGTTATTTCTCAGCAAGTACGGCCTCTAGCGGCAAGGTTAAGGTATCTATAGAAAGGTAGCAGCCGCAGCTATCACGCGCTAAAAAATCGTTCAGAAAGATTTAAAGCTGTGGGCACACGAGCGAGATGTTCGCGGCCATACCGTTTTTGCTGCCCATGGAATAAACCGTTATTTCTCAGCAAGTACGGCCTCTAGCGGCAAGGTTAGGGCATCTATAGAAAGGTAGCAGCCGCAGCTATCACGCGCTGAAAGCTCGTCCAGATAGCTTTAAAGCTGTGGGCACACGAGCGAGATGTTCGGGGCCATACAGGTTTTGCTAAAACCGCTATTTCTCAGTAAGAACGGCTCTAGCGGCAAGGTTAGGGTATCTATAGAAAGGTAGCAGCCGCAGCTATCACGCGCTGAAAGCTCGTCCAGATAGCTTTAAAGCTGTGGGCACACGAGCGAGATGTTCGCTTCCCCTGAATAAACCGTTATTTATCAGCAAGTACGGCCTCTAGCGGCAAGGTTAAGGCATCTATAGAAAGGTAGCAGCCGCAGCTATCACGCGCTAAAAGCTCGTCCAGATAGCTTTAAAGCTGTGGGCACACGAGCGAGATGTTCGGGGCCATACAGGTTTTGCTAAAACCGCTATTTCTCAGTAAGAGCGGCCTCTAGCGGCAAGGTTAGGGTACCTATAGAAAGCTAGAAGCCGCAGCTATCACGTGCTAAAAGCTCGTCCAGAAAGCCTTAAAGCTGTGGGCACACGAGCGAGATGTTCGGGGCCATACAGGTTTTTCTAAAACCGCTATTTCTCAGTAAGAACGGCCTCTAGCGGCAAGGTTAGGGTACCTATAGAAAGCTAGCAGCCGCTGCTATCACGTGCTAAAAGCTCGACCAGAAAGCTTTTAAGCTGTGGGCACACGAGCGAGATGTTTGCTTCCCATTGAATAAACCGTTATTTCTCAGCAAGTACGGCCTCTAGCGGCAAGGTTAGGGTATCTATAGAAAGGTAGCAGCCGCAGTTATCACGCGCTGAAAGCTCGTCCAGATAGCTTTAAAGCTGTGGGCACACGAGCGAGATGTTCGCTTCCCATTGAATAAACCGTTGTTTCTCAGCAAGTACGGCCTCTAGCGGCAAGGTTAGGGCATCTATAGAAAGGCAGCAGCCGCAGCTATCACGCGCTAAAAGCTCGTCCAGATAGCTTTAAAGCTGTGGGCACACGAGCGAGATGTTCGGGGCCATACAGGTTTTGCTAAAACCGCTATTTCTCAGTAAGTACGGCCTCTAGCGGCAAGGTTAGGGCACTTTTAGAAAGCTAGCAGCCGCTGCTATCACGTGCTAAAAGCTCGTCCAGAAAGCTTTTAAGCTGTGGGCACACGAGCGAGATGTTCGGGGCCATATAGGTTTTGCTAAAACCGCTATTTCTCAGTAAGTACGGCCTCTAGCGGCAAGGTAAGGGCACCTATAGAAAAATAGCAGCCGCAGCTATCACGTGCTAAAAGCTCGTCCAGAAAGCTTTAAAGCTGTGGGCACACGAGCGAGATGTTCGCGGCCATACCGGTTTTGCTGCCCATGGAATAAACCGTTATTTCTCAGCAAGTACGGCCTCTAGCGGCAAGGTTAAGGTACCTATAGAAAGCTAGCAGCTGCAGCTATAACGTGCTAAAAGCTCGTCCAGAAAGCTTTAAAGCTGTGGGCACACGAGCGAGATGTTCGCGGCCATACCAGTTTTGCTAAAACCGTTATTTCTCAGCAAGTACGGCCTCTAGCGGCAAGGTTAAGGTATCTATAGAAAGGTAGCAGCCGCAGCTATCACGCGCTAAAAAATCGTTCAGAAAGCTTTAAAGCTGTGGGCACACGAGCGAGATGTTCGCGGCCATACCGGTTTTGCTGCCCATGGAATAAACCGTTATTTCTCAGCAAGTACGGCCTCTAGCGGCAAGGTTAAGGTATCTATAGAAAGGTAGCAGCCGCAGCTATCACGCGCTGAAAGCTCGTCCAGATAGCTTTAAAGCTGTGGGCACACGAGCGAGATGTTCGGGGCCATACAGGTTTTGCTAAAACCGCTATTTCTCAGTAAGTGCGGCCTCTAGCGGCAAGGTTAGGACACCTATAGAAAGGTAGCAGCCGCAGCTATCACGCGCTGAAAGCTCGTCCAGATAGCTTTAAAGCTGTGGGCACACGAGCGAGATGTTCGATACGCATTGAAAAAACCGTTATATCTCAGCAAGTACGGCCTCTAGCGGCAAGGTTAAGGCATCTATAGAAAGGTAGCAGCCGCAGCTATCACGCGCTAAAAGCTCGTCCAGATAGCTTTAAAGCTGTGGGCACACGAGCGAGATGTTCGGGGCTATACAGGTGTTTGCTAAAACCGCTATTTCTCAGTAAGTACGGCCTCTAGCGGCAAGGCTAGGGTACTTTTAGAAAGCTAGCAGCCACTGCTATCACGTGCTAAAAGCTCGTCCAGATAGCTTTAAAGCTGTGGGCACACGAGCGAGAAGTTTGTTTCCCATTGATTAAACCGTTATTTCTCAGCAAGTACGACCTCTAGCGGCAAGGTTAGGGTATCTATAGAAAGCTAGCAGCCGCAGCTATCACGTGCTAAAAGCTCGTCCAGAAAGCTTTTAAGCTGTGGGCACACGAGCGAGATGTTTGCTTCCCATTGAATAAACCGTTATTTCTCAGCAAGTACGACCTCTAGCGGCAAGGTTAGGGTATCTATAGAAAGGTAGCAGCCGCAGCTATCACGCGCTGTAAGCTCGTCCAGATAGCTTTAAAGCTGTGGGCACACGAGCGAGATGTTCGGGGACATACTGGTTTTGCTAAAACCGCTATTTCTCAGTAAGTACGGCCTGTAGCGGCAAGATTAGGGTACCTATGGAAAGCTAGCAGCCGCAGCTATCACGTGCTAAAAGCTCGTCCAGAAAGCTTTAAAGCTGTGGGCACACGAGCGAGATGTTCGCGGCCATACCGGTTTTGCTGCCCATGGAATAAACCGTTATTTCTCAGCAAGTACGGCCTCCAGCGGCAAGGTTAGAATATCTATAGAAAGGTAGCAGCCGCAGCTATCACGCGCTGAAAGCTCGTCCAGATAGCTTTAAAGCTGTGGGCACACGAGCGAGAAGTTTGTTTCCCATTGATTAAACCGTTATTTCTCAGCAAGTACGACCTCTAGCGGCAAGGTTAGGGTATCTATAGAAAGCTAGCAGCCGCAGCTATCACGTGCTAAAAGCTCGTCCAGAAAGCTTTTAAGCTGTGGGCACACGAGCGAGATGTTTGCTTCCCATTGAATAAACCGTTATTTCTCAGCAAGTACGACCTCTAGCGGCAAGGTTAGGGTATCTATAGAAAGGTAGCAGCCGCAGCTATCACGCGCTGTAAGCTCGTCCAGATAGCTTTAAAGCTGTGGGCACACGAGCGAGATGTTCGGGGACATACTGGTTTTGCTAAAACCGCTATTTCTCAGTAAGTACGGCCTGTAGCGGCAAGATTAGGGTACCTATGGAAAGCTAGCAGCCGCAGCTATCACGTGCTAAAAGCTCGTCCAGAAAGCTTTAAAGCTGTGGGCACACGAGCGAGATGTTCGCGGCCATACCGGTTTTGCTGCCCATGGAATAAACCGTTATTTCTCAGCAAGTACGACCTCTAGCGGCAAGGTTAGGGTATCTATAGAAAGGTAGCAGCCGCAGCTATCACGCGCTGTAAGCTCGTCCAGATAGCTTTAAAGCTGTGGGCACACGAGCGAGATGTTCGGGGACATACTGGTTTTGCTGCCCATGGAATAAACCGTTATTTCTCAGCAAGTACGGCCTCTAGCGGCAAGGTTAAGGTATCTATAGAAAGGTAGCAGCCGCAGCTATCACGTGCTAAAAGCTCGTCCAGAAAGCTTTAAAGCTGTGGGCACACGAGCGAGATGTTCGCGGCCATACCGGTTTTGCTGCCCATGGAATAAACCGTTATTTCTCAGCAAGTACGACCTCTAGCGGCAAGATTAGGGTACCTATGGAAAGCTAGCAGCCGCAGCTATCACGTGCTAAAAGCTCGTCCAGAAAGCTTTAAAGCTGTGGGCACACGAGCGAGATGTTCGCGGCCATACCGGTTTTGCTGCCCATGGAATAAACCGTTATTTCTCAGCAAGTACGGCCTCTAGCGGCAAGGTTAAGGTATCTATAGAAAGGTAGCAGCCGCAGCTATCACGCGCTAAAAAATCGTTCAGAAAGCTTTAAAGCTGTGGGCACACGAGCGAGATGTTCGCGGCCATACCGGTTTTGCTGCCCATGGAATAAACCGTTATTTCTCAGCAAGTACGGCCTCTAGCGGCAAGGTTAAGGTATCTATAGAAAGGTAGCAGCCGCAGCTATCACGCGCTGAAAGCTCGTCCAGATAGCTTTAAAGCTGTGGGCACACGAGCGAGATGTTCGCTGCCATACCAGTTTTGCTAAAACCGTTATTTCTCAGCAAGTACGGCCTCTAGCGGCAAGGTTAAGGTATCTATAGAAAGGTAGCAGCCGCAGCTATCACGCGCTAAAAAATCGTTCAGAAAGCTTTAAAGCTGTGGGCACACGAGCGAGATGTTCGCGGCCATACCGGTTTTGCTGCCCATGGAATAAACCGTTATTTCTCAGCAAGTACGGCCTCTAGCGGCAAGGTTAGGGTATCTATAGAAAGGTAGCAGCCGCAGCTATCACGCTTTGAAAGCTCGTCCAGATAGCTTTAAGGCTGTGGGCACACGAGCGAGATGTTCGGGGCCATACAGGTTTTGCTAAAACCGCCATTTCTCAGTAAGAACGGCCTCTAGCGGCAAGGTTAGGGTACCTATAGAAAGCTAGCAGCCGCAGCTATCACGTGCTAAAAGCTCGTCCAGAAAGCCTTAAAGCTGTGGGCACACGAGCGAGATGTTCGCGGCCATACCAGTTTTGCTAAAACCGCTATTTCTCAGCAAGTACGGACTCTAGCGGCAAGGTTAAGGTATCTATAGAAAGGTAGCAGCCGCAGCTATCACGCGCTAAGAAATCGTTCAGAAAGCTTTAAAGCTGTGGGCACACGAGCGAGATGTTCGGGGCCATACCGTTTTTGCTGCCCATGGAATAAACCGTTATTTCTCAGCAAGTACGGCCTCTAGCGGCAAGGTTAATGTATCTATAGAAAGGTAGCAGCCGCAGCTATCAAGCCCTGAAAGCTCGTCCAGATAGCTTTAAAGCTGTGGGCACACGAGCGAGATGTTCGGGGCCATACAGGTTTTTGTAAAACCGCTATTTCTCAGTAAGAACGGCCTCTAGCGGCAAGGTTAGGGTACCTATAGAAAGCTAGCAGCCGCAGCTATCACGTGCTAAAAGCTCGTCCAGAAAGCTTTTAAGCTGTGGGCACACGAGCGAGATGTTTGCTTCCCATTGAATAAACCCTTATTTCTCAGCAAGTACGGCCTCTAGCGGCAAGGTTAGGGTATCTATAGAAAGGTAGCAGCCGCAGCTATCACGCGCTGAAAGCTCGTCCAGATAGCTTTAAAGCTGTGGGCACACGAGCGAGATGTTTGCTTTCTTTTGAATAAACCGTTATTTCTCAGCAAGTACGGCCTCTAGCGGCAAGGTTAGGGCATCTATAGAAAGGCAGCAGCCGCAGCTATCACGCGCTAAAAGCTCGTCCAGATAGCTTTAAAGCTGTGGGCACACGAGCGAGATGTTCGGGGCCATACAGGTTTTGCTAAAACCGCTATTTCTCAGTAAGTACGGCCTCAAGCGGCAAGGTTAGGGTACTTTTAGAAAGCTAGCAGCCGCTGCTATCACGTGCTAAAAGCTCGTCCAGAAAGCTGTTAAGCTGTGGGCACACGAGCGAGATGTTCGGAACCATATAGGTTTTGCTAAAACCGCTATTTCTCAGTAAGTACGGCCTCTAGCGGCAAGGTAAGGGCACCTATAGAAAGGTAGCAGCCGCAGCTATCACGTGCTAAAAGCTCGTCCAGAAAGCTTTAAAGCTGTGGGCACACGAGCGAGATGTTCGCGGCCATACCGGTTTTGCTGCCCATGGAATAAACCGTTATTTCTCAGCAAGTACGGCCTCTAGCGGCAAGGTTAGGGTATCTATAGAAAGGTAGCAGCCGCAGCTATCACGCGCTGAAAGCTCGTCCAGATAGCTTTAAAGCTGTGGGCACACGAGCGAGATGTTCGGGGCCTTACAGGTTTTGCTAAAACCGCTATTTCTCAGTAAGGACGGCCTCTAGCGGCAAGGTTAGGGTACCTATAGAAAGCTAGCAGCCGCAGCTATCACGTGCTAAAAGCTCGTCCAGAAAGCTTTTAAGCTGTGGGCACACGAGCGAGATGTTCGCGGCCATACCAGTTTTGCTTAAACCGTTATTTCTCAGCAAGTACGGCCTCTACCGGCAAGGTTAAGGTATCTATAGAAAGGTAGCAGCCGCAGCTATCACGCGCTAAAAAATCGTTTAGAAAGCTTTAAAGCTGTGGGCACACGAGCGAGATGTTCGCGGCCATACCGGTTTTGCTGCCCATGGAATAAACCGTTATTTCTCAGCAAGTACGGCCTCTAGCGGCAAGGTTAAGGTATCTATAGAAAGGTAGCAGCCGCAGCTATCACGCGCTAAAAAATCGTTCAGAAAGATTTAAAGCTGTGGGCACACGAGCGAGATGTTCGCGGCCATACCGTTTTTGCTGCCCATGGAATAAACCGTTATTTCTCAGTAAGAACGGCCTCTAGCGGCAAGGTAAGGGTACTTTTAGAACGCTAGCAGCCGCTGCTATCACGTGCTAAAAGCTCGACCAGAAAGCTTTTAAGCTGTGGGCACACGAGCGAGATGTTTGCTTCCCATTGAATAAACCGTTATTTCTCAGCAAGTACGGCCTCTAGCGGCAAGGTTAGGGTATCTATAGAAAGGTAGCAGCCGCAGCTATCACGCGCTGAAAGCTCGTCCAGATAGCTTTAAAGCTGTGGGCACACGAGCGAGATGTTCGGGGCCATACAGGTTTTGCTAAAACCGCTATTTCTCAGTAAGTACGGCCTCTAGCGGCAAGGTTAGGGTACTTTTAGAAAGCTAGCAGCCGCTGCTATCACGTGCTAAAAGCTCGTCCAGAAAGCTTTTAAGCTGTGGGCACACGAGCGAGATGTTCGGGGCCATATAGGTTTTGCTAAAACCGCTATTTCTCAGTAAGTACGGCCTCTAGCGGCAAGGTAAGGGCACCTATAGAAAAATAGCAGCCGCAGCTATCACGTGCTAAAAGCTCGTCCAGAAAGCTTTAAAGCTGTGGGCACACGAGCGAGATGTTCGCGGCCATACCGGTTTTGCTGCCCATGGAATAAACCGTTATTTCTCAGCAAGTACGGCCTCTAGCGGCAAGGTTAAGGTACCTGTAGAAAGCTAGCAGCCGCAGCTATAACGTGCTAAAAGCTCGTCCAGAAAGCTTTAAAGCTGTGGGCACACGAGCGAGATCTTCGCGGCCATACCAGTTTTGCTAAAACCGTTATTTCTCAGCAAGTACGGCCTCTAGCGGCAAGGTTAAGGTATCTATAGAAAGGTAGCAGCCGCAGCTATCACGCGCTAAAAAATCGTTCAGAAAGCTTTAAAGCTGTGGGCACACGAGCGAGATGTTCGCGGCTTACCGGTTTTGCTGCCCATGGAATAAACCGTTATTTCTCAGCAAGTACGGCCTCTAGCGGCAAGGTTAAAGTATCTATAGAAAGGTAGCAGCTGCAGCTATCACGCGCTGAAAGCTCGTCCAGATAGCTTTAAAGCTGTGGGCACACGAGCGAGATGTTCGGGGCCATACAGGTTTTGCTAAAACCGCTATTTCTCAGTAAGTACGGCCTCTAGCGGCAAGGTTAGGGTACCTATAGAAAGGTAGCAGCCGCAGCTATCACGCGCTGAAAGCTCGTCCAGATAGCTTTAAAGCTGTGGGCACACGAGCGAGATGTTTGATACGCATTGAAAAAACCGTTATATCTCAGCAAGTACGGCCTCTAGCGGCAAGGTTAAGGCATCTATAGAAAGGTAGCAGCCGCAGCTATCACGCGCTAAAAGCTCGTCCAGATAGCTTTAAAGCTGTGGGCACACGAGCGAGATGTTCGGGGCCATACAGGTGTTTGCTAAAACCGCTATTTCTCAGTAAGTACGGCCTCTAGCGGCAAGGTTAGGGTACTTTTAGAAAGCTAGCAGCCGCTGCTATCACGTGCTAAAAACTCGTCCAGAAAGCTTTAAAGCTGTGGGCACACGAGCGAGATGTTTGTTTCCCATTGAATAAACCGTTATTCCTCAGCAAGTACGGCCTCTAGCGGCAACGTTAGGGTATCTATAGAAAGCTAGCAGCCGCAGCTATCACGTGCTAAAAGCTCGTCCAGAAAGCTTTAAAGCTGTGGGCACACGAGCGAGATGTTCCCGGCCATACCAGTTTTGCTAAAACCGTTATTTCTCAGCAAGTACGGCCTCTAGCGGCAAGGTTAAGGTATCTATAGAAAGGTAGCAGCCGCAGCTATCACGTGCTAAAAGCTCGTCCAGAAAGCTTTTAAGCTGTGGGCACACGAGCGAGATGTTTGCTTCCCATTGAATAAACCGTTATTTCTCAGCAAGTACGGCCTCTAGCGGCAAGGTTAGAGTATCTATAGAAAGGTAGCAGCCGCAGCTATCACGCGCTGTAAGTTCGTCCAGATAGCTTTAAAGCTGTGGGCACACGAGCGAGATGTTCGGGGACATACTGGTTTTGCTAAAACTGCTATTTCTCAGTAAGTACGGCCTCTAGCGGCAATGTTAGGGTATTTATAGAAAGGCAGCAGCGGCAGCTATCACGCGCTAAAAGCTTTTCCAAATAGCTTTAAATTTGTGGGCACACGAGCGAGATGTTCGCGACCATACCAGTTTTGCTAAAACCGTTATTTCTCAGCAAGTACGGCCTCTAGCGGCAAGGCTAGGATACTTGAAGAAAGGTAGCAGCAGCAGCTATCACGCGCTGAAAGCTCGTCCAGATAGCTTTAAAGCTGTGGGCACACGAGCGAGATGTTCGGGGCCATACAGGTTTTGCTAAAACCGCTATTTCTCAGTAAGTACGGCCTCTAGCGGCAAGGTTAGGGTACCTATAGAAAGGTAGCAGCCGCAGCTATCACGCGCTGAAAGCTCGTTCAGATAGCTTTAAAGCTGTGGGCACACGAGCGAGATGTTTGATACGCATTGAAAAAACCGTTATATCTCAGCAAGTACGGCCTCTAGCGGCAAGGTTAAGGCATCTATAGAAAGGTAGCAGCCGCAGCTATCACGCGCTGAAAGCTCGTCCAGATAGCTTTAAGGCTGTGGGCACACGAGCGAGATGTTTGATACGCATGGAAAAAACCGTTATATCTCAGCAAGTACGGCCTCTAGCGGCAAGGTTAAGGTATCTATAGAAAGGTAGCAGCCGCAGCTATCACGCGCTAAAAGCTCGTCCAGATAGCTTTAAAGCTGTGGGCACACGAGCGAGATGTTCGCGGCCATACCAGTTTTGCTAAAACCGTTATTTCTCAGCTATTACGGCCTCTAGCGGCAAGGTTAAGGTATCTATAGAAAGGTAGCAGCCGCAGCTATCACGCACTAAAAAATCGTTCAGAAAGCTTTAAAGCTGTGGGCACACGAGCGAGATGTTCGCGGCCATTCCGGTTTTGCTGCCCATGGAATAAACCGTTATTTCTCAGCAAGTACGGCCTCTAGCGGCAAGGTTAAGGTATCTATAGAAAGGTAGCAGCCGCAGCTATCACGTGCTAAAAGCTCGTCCAGATAGCTTTAAAGCTGTGGGCACACGAGCGAGATGTTCGGGGCCATACAGGTTTTGCTAAAACCGCTATTTCTCAGTAAGAACGGCCTCTAGCGGCAAGGTTAGGGTACCTATAGAAAGCTAGCAGCCGCAGCTATCACGTGCTAAAAGCTCGTCCAGAAAGCTTTTAAGCTGTGGGCACACGAGCGAGATGTTTGCTTCCCATTGAATAAACCGTTATTTCTCAGCAAGTACGGCCTCTAGCGGCAACGTTAGCGTATCTGTAGAAAGGTAGCAGCCGCAGCTATCACGCGCTGAAAGCTCGTCTAGATAGCTTTAAAGCTGTGGGCACACGAGCGAGATGTTCGGGGCCATACAGGTTTTGCTAAAACCGCTATTTCTCAGTAAGAACGGCCTCTAGCGGCAAGGTTAGGGAACCTATAGAAAGCTAGCAGCCGCAGCTATCACGTGCTAAAAGCTCGTCCAGAAAGCTTTAAAGCTGTGGGCACACGAGCGAGATGTTCGCGGCCATACCAGTTTTGCTAAAACCTGTTATTTCTCAGCAAGTACGGCCTCTAGCGGCAAGGTTAGGGTACCTATAGAAAGCTAGCAGCCGCAGCTATCACGTGCTAAAAGTTCGTCCAGAAAGCTTTTAAGCTGTGGGCACACGAGCGAGATGTTTGCTTCCCATTGAATAAACCGTTATTTCTCAGCAAGTACGGAATCTAGCGGCAAGGTTAGGGTATCTATAGAAAGGTAGCAGCCGCAGCTATCACGCTTTGAAAGCTCGTCCAGATAGCTTTAAGGCTGTGGGCACACGAGCGAGATGTTCGCGGCCATACCAGTTTTGCTAAAACCGTTATTTCTCAGCAAGTACGGCCTCTATCGGCAAGGTTAGGGTACCTATAGAAAGGTAGCAGCAGCAGCTATCACGCGCTGAAAGCTCGTCCAGAAAGCTTTAAAGCTGTGGGCACACGAGCGAGATGTTCGCGGCCATACCAGTTTTGCTAAAACCGCTATTTCTCAGCAAGTACGGCCTCCAGCGGCATGGTTAAGGTATTTATGGAAAGGTAGCACCCGCAGCTATCACGCGCTAAAAAATCGTTCAGAAAGCTTTAAAGCTGTGGGCACACGAGCGAGATGTTCGCGGCCATACCGTTTTTGCTGCCCATGGAATAAACCGTTATTTCTCAGCAAGTACGGCCTCTAGCGGCAAGGTTAGGGTATCTATAGAAAGGTAGCAGCCGCAGCTATCACGCGCTGAAAGCTCGTCCAGATAGCTTTAAAGCTGTGGGCACACGAGCGAGATGTTCGGGGCCATACAGGTTTTGCTAAAACCGCTATTTCTCAGTAAGAACGGCCTCTAGCGGCAAGGTTAGGGTACCTATAAAAAGCTAGCAGCCGCAGCTATCACGTGCTAAAAGCTCGTCCAGAAAGCTTTTAAGCTGTGGGCACACGAGCGAGATGTTTGCTTCCCATTGAATAAACCGTTATTTCTCAGCAAGTACGGCCTCTAGCGGCAACGTTAGGGTATCTGTAGAAAGGTAGCAGCCGCAGCTATCACGCGCTGAAAGCTCGTCCAGATAGCTTTAAAGCTGTGTTCACACGAGCGAGATGTTCCGGGCCATACAGGTTTTGCTAAAACCGCTATTTCTCAGTAAGAACGGCCTCTAGCGGCAAGGTTAGGGAACCTATGGAAAGCTAGCAGCCGCAGCTATCACGTGCTAAAAGCTCGTCCAGAAAGCTTTAAAGCTGTGGGCACACGAGCGAGATGTTCGCGGGAATACCAGTTTTGCTAAAACCGTTATTTCTAAGCAAGTACGGCCTCTAGCGGCAAGGTTAGGGTACCTATAGAAAGCTAGCAGCCGCAGCTATCACGTGCTAAAAGCTCGTCCAGAAAGCTTTTAAGCTGTGGGCACACGAGCGAGATGTTTGCTTCCCATTGAATAAACCGTTATTTCTCAGCAAGTACGGCCTCTAGCGGCAAGGTTAGGGTATCTATAGAAAGGTAGCAGCCGCAGCTATCACGCGCTGTAAGCTCGTCCAGATAGCTTTAAAGCTGTGGGCACACGAGCGAGATGTTCGGGGACATACTGGTTTTGCTAAAACCGCTATTTCTCAGTAAGTACGGCCTGTAGCGGCAAGGTTAGGGTACCTATAGAAAGCTAGCAGCCGCAGCTATCACGTGCTAAAAGCTCGTCCAGAAAGCTTCAAAGCTGTGGGTACACGAGCGAGATGTTCGCGGCCAAACCGGTTTTGCTGCCCATGGAATAAACCGTTATTTCTCAGCAAGTACGGCCTCTAGCGGCAAGGTTAGGGTATCTATAGAAAGGTAGCAGCCGCAGCTATCACGCGCTGAAAGCTCGTCCAGATAGCTTTAAAGCTGTGGGCACACGAGCGAGATGTTCGGGGCCATACATGTTTTGCTAAAACCGCTATTTCTCAGTAAGAACGGCCTCTAGCGGCAAGGTTAGGGTATCTATAGAAAGGTAGCAGCCGCAGCTATCACGCGCTGAAAGCTCGTCCAGATAGCTTTAAAGCTGTGGGCACACGAGCGACATGTTCGCTTCCCATTGAATAAACCGTTATTTCTCAGCAAGTACGGCCTCTAGCGGCAAGGTTAAGGTATCTATAGAAAGGTAGCAGCCGCAGCTATCACGCGCTGAAAGCTCGTCCAGATAGCTATAAAGCTGTGGGCACACGAGCGAGATGTTCGGGGCCATACAGGTTTTGCTAAAACCGCTATTTCTCAGTAAGAACGGCCTCTAGCGGCAAGGTTAGGGTACCTATAGAAAGCTAGCAGCCGCAGCTATCACGTGCTAAAAGCTCGTCCAGAAAGCTTTTAAGCTGTGGGCACACGAGCGAGATGTTTGCTTCCCATTGAATAAACCGTTATTTCTCAGCAAGTACGGCCTCTAGCGGCAACTTTAGGGTATCTGTAGAAAGGTAGCAGCCGCAGCTATCACGCGCTGAAAGCTCGTCCAGATAGCTTTAAAGCTGTGGGCACACGAGCGAGATGTTCGGGGCCATACAGGTTTTGCTTAAACCGCTATTTCTCAGTAAGAACGGCCTCTAGCGGCAAGGTTAGGGAACCTATGGAAAGCTAGCAGCCGCAGCTATCACGTGCTAAAAGCTCGTCCAGAAAGCTTTAAAGCTGTGGGCACACGAGCGAGATGTTCGCGGGAATACCAGTTTTGCTAAAACCGTTATTTCTCAGCAAGTACGGCCTCTAGCGGCAAGGTTAGGGTACCTATAGAAAGCTAGCAGCCGCAGCTATCACGTGCTAAAAGGTCGTCCAGAAAGCTTTTAAGCTGTGGGCACACGAGCGAGATGTTTGCTTCCCATTGAATAAACCGTTATTTCTCAGCAAGTACGGCCTCTAGCGGCAAGGTTAGGGTATCTATAGAAAGGTAGCAGCCGCAGCTATCACGCGCTGAAAGCTCGTCCAGATAGCTTTAAAGCTGTGGGCACACGAGCGAGATGTTCGGGGCCATGCAGGTTTTGCTAAAACCGCTATTTCTCAGTAAGAACGGCCTCTAGCGGCAAGGTTAGGGTACCTATAGAAAGCTAGCAGCCGCAGCTATCACGTGCTAAAAGCTCGTCCAGAAAGCTTTTAAGCTGTGGGCACACGAGCGAGATGTTTGCTTCCCATTGAATAAACCGTTATTACTCAGCAAGTACGGCCTCTAGCGGCAAGGTTAGGGTATCTATAGAAAGGTAGCAGCCGCAGCTATCACGCGCTGTAAGCTCGTCCAGATAGCTTTAAAGCTGTGGGCACACGAGCGAGATGTTCGGGGACATACTGGTTTTGCTAAAACCGCTATTTCTCAGTAAGAACGGCCTCTAGCGGCAAGGTTAGGGTACCTATAGAAAGCTAGCAGCCGCAGCTATCACGTGCTAAAAGCTCGTCCAGAAAGCTTTTAAGCTGTGGGCACACGAGCGAGATGTTTGCTTCCCATTGAATAAACCGTTATTTCTCAGCAAGTACGGCCTCTAGCGGCAACGTTAGGGTATCTGTAGAAAGGTAGCAGCCGCAGCTATCACGCGCTGAAAGCTCGTCCAGATAGCTTTAAAGCTGTGTTCACACGAGCGAGATGTTCCGGGCCATACAGGTTTTGCTAAAACCGCTATTTCTCAGTAAGAACGGCCTCTAGCGGCAAGGTTAGGGAACCTATGGAAAGCTAGCAGCCGCAGCTATCACGTGCTAAAAGCTCGTCCAGAAAGCTTTAAAGCTGTGGGCACACGAGCGAGATGTTCGCGGGAATACCAGTTTTGCTAAAACCGTTATTTCTAAGCAAGTACGGCCTCTAGCGGCAAGGTTAGGGTACCTATAGAAAGCTAGCAGCCGCAGCTATCACGTGCTAAAAGCTCGTCCAGAAAGCTTTTAAGCTGTGGGCACACGAGCGAGATGTTTGCTTCCCATTGAATAAACCGTTATTTCTCAGCAAGTACGGCCTCTAGCGGCAAGGTTAGGGTATCTATAGAAAGGTAGCAGCCGCAGCTATCACGCGCTGTAAGCTCGTCCAGATAGCTTTAAAGCTGTGGGCACACGAGCGAGATGTTCGGGGACATACTGGTTTTGCTAAAACCGCTATTTCTCAGTAAGTACGGCCTGTAGCGGCAAGGTTAGGGTACCTATAGAAAGCTAGCAGCCGCAGCTATCACGTGCTAAAAGCTCGTCCAGAAAGCTTCAAAGCTGTGGGTACACGAGCGAGATGTTCGCGGCCAAACCGGTTTTGCTGCCCATGGAATAAACCGTTATTTCTCAGCAAGTACGGCCTCTAGCGGCAAGGTTAGGGTATCTATAGAAAGGTAGCAGCCGCAGCTATCACGCGCTGAAAGCTCGTCCAGATAGCTTTAAAGCTGTGGGCACACGAGCGAGATGTTCGGGGCCATACAGGTTTTGCTAAAACCGCTATTTCTCAGTAAGAACGGCCTCTAGCGGCAAGGTTAGGGTATCTATAGAAAGGTAGCAGCCGCAGCTATCACGCGCTGAAAGCTCGTCCAGATAGCTTTAAAGCTGTGGGCACACGAGCGACATGTTCGCTTCCCATTGAATAAACCGTTATTTCTCAGCAAGTACGGCCTCTAGCGGCAAGGTTAAGGTATCTATAGAAAGGTAGCAGCCGCAGCTATCACGCGCTGAAAGCTCGTCCAGATAGCTATAAAGCTGTGGGCACACGAGCGAGATGTTCGGGGCCATACAGGTTTTGCTAAAACCGCTATTTCTCAGTAAGAACGGCCTCTAGCGGCAAGGTTAGGGTACCTATAGAAAGCTAGCAGCCGCAGCTATCACGTGCTAAAAGCTCGTCCAGAAAGCTTTTAAGCTGTGGGCACACGAGCGAGATGTTTGCTTCCCATTGAATAAACCGTTATTTCTCAGCAAGTACGGCCTCTAGCGGCAACTTTAGGGTATCTGTAGAAAGGTAGCAGCCGCAGCTATCACGCGCTGAAAGCTCGTCCAGATAGCTTTAAAGCTGTGGGCACACGAGCGAGATGTTCGGGGCCATACAGGTTTTGCTTAAACCGCTATTTCTCAGTAAGAACGGCCTCTAGCGGCAAGGTTAGGGAACCTATGGAAAGCTAGCAGCCGCAGCTATCACGTGCTAAAAGCTCGTCCAGAAAGCTTTAAAGCTGTGGGCACACGAGCGAGATGTTCGCGGGAATACCAGTTTTGCTAAAACCGTTATTTCTCAGCAAGTACGGCCTCTAGCGGCAAGGTTAGGGTACCTATAGAAAGCTAGCAGCCGCAGCTATCACGTGCTAAAAGGTCGTCCAGAAAGCTTTTAAGCTGTGGGCACACGAGCGAGATGTTTGCTTCCCATTGAATAAACCGTTATTTCTCAGCAAGTACGGCCTCTAGCGGCAAGGTTAGGGTATCTATAGAAAGGTAGCAGCCGCAGCTATCACGCGCTGAAAGCTCGTCCAGATAGCTTTAAAGCTGTGGGCACACGAGCGAGATGTTCGGGGCCATGCAGGTTTTGCTAAAACCGCTATTTCTCAGTAAGAACGGCCTCTAGCGGCAAGGTTAGGGTACCTATAGAAAGCTAGCAGCCGCAGCTATCACGTGCTAAAAGCTCGTCCAGAAAGCTTTTAAGCTGTGGGCACACGAGCGAGATGTTTGCTTCCCATTGAATAAACCGTTATTACTCAGCAAGTACGGCCTCTAGCGGCAAGGTTAGGGTATCTATAGAAAGGTAGCAGCCGCAGCTATCACGCGCTGTAAGCTCGTCCAGATAGCTTTAAAGCTGTGGGCACACGAGCGAGATGTTCGGGGACATACTGGTTTTGCTAAAACCGCTATTTCTCAGCAAGTACGGCCTCTAGCGGCAAGGTTAAGGTATCTATAGAAAGGTAGCAGCCGCAGCTATCACGCGCTAAAAAATCGTCCAGAAAGCTTTAAAGCTGTGGGCACACGAGCGACATGTTCGCGGCCATACCGGTTTTGCTGCCCATGGAATAAACCGTTATTTCTCAGCAAGTACGGCCTCCAGCGGAGAGGTTAGGGTATCTATAGAAAGGTAGCAGCCGCAGCTATCACGCGCTGAAAGCTCGTCCAGATAGCTTTAAAGCTGTGGGCACACGAGCGAGATGTTCGCTGCCATACCAGTTTTGCTAAAACCGTTATTTCTCAGCAAGTACGGCCTCTAGCGGCAAGGTTAAGGTATCTATAGAAAGGTAGCAGCCGCAGCTATCACGCGCTAAGAAATCGTTCAGAAAGCTTTAAAGCTGTGGGCACACGAGCGAGATGTTCGCGGCCATACCGGTTTTGCTGCCCAAGGAATAAACCGTTATTTCTCAGCAAGTACGACCTCTAGCGGCAAGGTTAGGGTATCTATAGAAAGGTAGCAGCCGCAGCTATCACGCGCTGAAAGCTCGTCCAGATAGCTTTAAAGCTGTGGGCACACGAGCGAGATGTTCGGGGCCATACAGGTTTTGCTAAAACCGCTATTTCTCAGTAAGTGCGGCCTCTAGCGGCAAGGTTAGGACACCTATAGAAAGGTAGCAGCCGCAGCTATCACGCGCTGAAAGCTCGTCCAGATAGCTTTAAAGCTGTGGGCACACGAGCGAGATGTTTGATACGCATTGAAAAAACCGTTATATCTCAGCAAGTACGGCCTCTAGCGGCAAGGTTAAGGCATCTATAGAAAGGTAGCAGCCGCAGCTATCACGCGCTAAAAGCTCGTCCAGATAGCTTTAAAGCTGTGGGCACACGAGCGAGATGTTCGGGGCCATACAGGTGTTTGCTAAAACCGCTATTTCTCAGTAAGTACGGCCTCTAGCGGCAAGGTTAGGGTACTTTTAGAAAGCTAGCAGCCGCTGCTATCACGTGCTAAAAGCTCGTCCAGAAAGCTTTTAAGCTGTGGGCACACGAGCGAGATGTTTGTTTCCCATTGAATAAACCGTTATTTCTCAGCAAGTACGGCCTCTAGCGGCAACGTTAGGGTATCTATAGAAAGCTAGCAGCCGCAGCTATCACGTGCTAAAAGCTCGTCCAGAAAGCTGTAAAGCTGTGGGCACACGAGCGAGATGTTCGCGGCCATACCAGTTTTGCTAAAACCGTTATTTCTCAGCAAGTACGGCCTCTAGCGGCAAGGTTAAGGTATCTATAGAAAGGTAGCAGCCGCGGCTATCACGTGCTAAAAGCTCGTCCAGAAAGCTTTTAAGCTGTGGGCACACGAGCGAGATGTTCGGGGACTTACTGGTTTTGCTAAAACCGCTATTTCTCAGTAAGTACGGCCTGTAGCGGCAAGGTTAGGGTACCTATAGAAAGCTAGCAGCCGCAGCTATCACGTGCTAAAAGCTCGTCCAGAAAGCTTTAAAGCTGTGGGCACACGAGCGAGATGTTCGCGGCCATACCGGTTTTGCTGCCCATGGAATAAACCGTTATTTCTCAGCAAGTACGGCCTCCAGCGGCAAGGTTAGGGTATCTATAGAAAGGTAGCAGCCGCAGCTATCACGCGCTGTAAGCTCGTCCAGATAGCTTTAAAGCTGTGGGCACACGAGCGAGATGTTCGCTGCCATACCAGTTTTGCTAAAACCGTTATTTCTCAGCAAGTACGGCCTCTAGCGGCAAGGTTAAGGTATCTATAGAAAGGTAGCAGCCGCAGCTATCACGCGCTAAAAAATCGTTCAGAAAGCTTTAAAGCTGTGGGCACACGAGCGAGATGTTCGCGGCCATACCGGTTTTGCTGCCCATGGAATAAACCGTTATTTCTCAGCAAGTACGGCCTCTAGCGGCAAGGTTAGGGTATCTATAGAAAGGTAGCAGCCGCAGCTATCACGCTTTGAAAGCTCGTCCAGATAGCTTTAAGGCTGTGGGCACACGAGCGAGATGTTCGGGGCCATACAGGTTTTGCTAAAACCGCTATTTCTCAGTAAGAACGGCCTCTAGCGGCAAGGTTAGGGTACCTATAGAAAGCTAGCAGCCGCAGCTATCACGTGATAAAAGCTCGTCCAGAAAGCCTTTAAGCTGTGGGCACACGAGCGAGATGTTCGCGGCCATACCAGTTTTGCTAAAACCGCTATTTCTCAGCAAGTACGGACTCTAGCGGCAAGGTTAAGGTATCTATAGAAAGGTAGCAGCCGCAGCTATCACGCGCTAAAAAATCGTTCAGAAAGCTTTAAAGCTGTGGGCACACGAGCGAGATGTTCGGGGCCATACCGTTTTTGCTGCCCATGGAATAAACCGTTATTTCTCAGCAAGTACGGCCTCTAGCGGCAAGGTTAATGTATCTATAGAAAGGTAGCAGCCGCAGCTATCAAGCGCTGAAAGCTCGTCCAGATAGCTTTAAAGCTGTGGGCACACGAGCGAGATGTTCGGGGCCATACAGGTTTTTGTAAAACCGCTATTTCTCAGTAAGAACGGCCTCTAGCGGCAAGGTTAGGGTACCTATAGAAAGCTAGCAGCCGCAGCTATCACGTGCTAAAAGCTCGTCCAGAAAGCTTTTAAGCTGTGGGCACACGAGCGAGATGTTTGCTTCCCATTGAATAAACCCTTATTTCTCAGCAAGTACGGCCTCTAGCGGCAAGGTTAGGGTATCTATAGAAAGGTAGCAGCCGCAGCTATCACGCGCTGAAAGCTCGTCCAGATAGCTTTAAAGCTGTGGGCACACGAGCGAGATGTTTGCTTCCCATTGAATAAACCGTTATTTCTCAGCAAGTACGGCCTCTAGCGGCAAGGTTAGGGCATCTATAGAAAGGCAGCAGCCGCAGCTATCACGCGCTAAAAGCTCGTCCAGATAGCTTTAAAGCTGTGGGCACACGAGCGAGATGTTCGGGGCCATACAGGGTTTGCTAAAACCGCTATTTCTCAGTAAGTACGGCCTCAAGCGGCAAGGTTAGGGTACTTTTAGAAAGCTAGCAGCCGCTGCTATCACGTGCTAAAAGCTCGTCCAGAAAGCTGTTAAGCTGTGGGCACACGAGCGAGATGTTCGGGGCCATATAGGTTTTGCTAAAACCGCTATTTCTCAGTAAGTACGGCCTCTAGCGGCAAGGTAAGGGCACCTATAGAAAGGTAGCAGCCGCAGCTATCACGTGCTAAAAGCTCGTCCAGAAAGCTTTAAAGCTGTGGGCACACGAGCGAGATGTTCGCGGCCATACCGGTTTTGCTGCCCATGGAATAAACCGTTATTTCTCAGCAGTACGGCCTCTAGCGGCAAGGTTAGGGTATCTATAGAAAGGTAGCAGCCGCAGCTATCACGCGCTGAAAGCTCGTCCAGATAGCTTTAAAGCTGTGGGCACACGAGCGAGATGTTCGGGCCTTACAGGTTTTGCTAAAACCGCTATTTCTCAGTAAGGACGGCCTCTAGCGGCAAGGTTAGGGTACCTATAGAAAGCTAGCAGCCGCAGCTATCACGTGCTAAAAGCTCGTCCAGAAAGCTTTTAAGCTGTGGGCACACGAGCGAGATGCCATTACCAGTTTTTCTAAAACCGTTATTTCTCAGCAAGTACGGCCTCTAGCGGCAAGGTTAAGGTATCTATAGAAAGGCAGCAGCCGCAGCTATCACGCGCTAAAAAATCGTTCAGAAAGCTTTAAAGCTGTGGGCACACGAGCGAGATGTTCGCGGCCATACCGGTTTTGCTGCCCATGGAATAAACCGTTATTTCTCAGCAAGTACGGCCTCTAGCGGCAAGGTTAAGGTATCTATAGAAAGGTAGCAGCCGCAGCTATCACGCGCTAGAAAAATCGTTCAGAAAGATTTAAAGCTGTGGGCACACGAGCGAGATGTTCGCGGCCATACCGTTTTTGCTGCCCATGGAATAAACCGTTATTTCTCAGTAAGAACGGCCTCTAGCGGCAAGGTTAGGGTACTTTTAGAACGCTAGCAGCCGCTGCTATCACGTGCTAAAAGCTCGACCAGAAAGCTTTTAAGCTGTGGGCACACGAGCGAGATGTTTGCTTCCCATTGAATAAACCGTTATTTCTCAGCAAGTACGGCCTCTAGCGGCAAGGTTAGGGTATCTATAGAAAGGTAGCAGCCGCAGCTATCACGCGCTGAAAGCTCGTCCAGATAGCTTTAAAGCTGTGGGCACACGAGCGAGATGTTCGCTTCCCATTGAATAAACCGTTGTTTCTCAGCAAGTACGGCCTCTAGCGGCAAGGTTAGGGCATCTATAGAAAGGCAGCAGCCGCAGCTATCACACGCTAAAAGCTCGTCCAGATAGCTTTAAAGCTGTGGGCACACGAGCGAGATGTTCGGGGCCATACAGGTTTTGCTAAAACCGCTATTTCTCAGTAAGTACGGCCTCTAGCGGCAAGGCTAGGGTACTTTTAGAAAGCTAGCAGCCGCTGCTATCACGTGCTAAAAGCTCGTCCAGAAAGCTTTTAAGCTGTGGGCACACGAGCGAGATGTTCGGGGCCATATAGGTTTTGCTAAAACCGCTATTTCTCAGTAAGTACGGCCTCTAGCGGCAAGGTAAGGGCACCTATAGAAAGGTAGCAGCCGCAGCTATCACGCGCTAAAAGCTCGTCCAGAAAGCTTTAAAGCTGTGGGCACACGAGCGAGATGTTCGCGGCCATACCGGTTTTGCTGCCCATGGAATAAACCGTTATTTCTCAGCAAGTACGGCCTCTAGCGGCAAGGTTAAGGTACCTATAGAAAGCTAGCAGCCGCAGCTATAACGTGCTAAAAGCTCGTCCAGAAAGCTTTAAAGCTGTGGGCACACGAGCGAGATGTTCGCGGCCATACCAGTTTTGCTAAAACCGTTATTTCTCAGCAAGTACGGCCTCTAGCGGCAAGGTTAAGGTATCTATAGAAAGGTAGCAGCCGCAGCTATCACGCGATAAAAAATCGTTCAGAAAGCTTTAAAGCTGTGGGCACACGAGCGAGATGTTCGCGGCTTACCGGTTTTGCTGCCCATGGAATAAACCGTTATTTCTCAGCAAGTACGGCCTCTAGCGGCAAGGTTAAGGTATCTATAGAAAGGTAGCAGCCGCAGCTATCACGCGCTGAAAGCTCGTCCAGATAGCTTTAAAGCTGTGGGCACACGAGCGAGATGTTCGGGGCCATACAGGTTTTGCTAAAACCGCTATTTCTCAGTAAGTACGGCCTCTAGCGGCAAGGTTAGGGTACCTATAGAAAGGTAGCAGCCGCAGCTATCACGCGCTGAAAGCTCGTCCAGATAGCTTTAAAGCTGTGGGCACACGAGCGAGATGTTTGATACGCATTGAAAAAACCGTTATATCTCAGCAAGTACGGCCTCTAGCGGCAAGGTTAAGGCATCTATAGAAAGGTAGCAGCCGCAGCTATCACGCGCTAAAAGCTCGTCCAGATAGCTTTAAAGCTGTGGGCACACGAGCGAGATGTTCGGGGCCATACAGGTGTTTGCTAAAACCGCTATTTCTCAGTAAGTACGGCCTCTAGCGGCAAGGTTAGGGTACTTTTAGAAAGCTAGCAGCCGCTGCTATCACGTGCTAAAAGCTCGTCCAGAAAGCTTTAAAGCTGTGGGCACACGAGCGAGATGTTTGTTTCCCATTGAATAAACCGTTATTCCTCAGCAAGTACGGCCTCTAGCGGCAACGTTAGGGTATCTATAGAAAGCTAGCAGCCGCAGCTATCACGTGCTAAAAGCTCGTCCAGAAAGCTTTAAAGCTGTGGGCACACGAGCGAGATGTTCCCGGCCATACCAGTTTTGCTAAAACCGTTATTTCTCAGCAAGTACGGCCTCTAGCGGCAAGGTTAGAGTATCTATAGAAAGGTAGCAGCCGCAGCTATCACGTGCTAAAAGCTCGTCCAGAAAGCTTTTAATCTGTGGGCACACGAGCGAGATGTTTGCTTCCCATTGAATAAACCGTTATTTCTCAGCAAGTACGGCCTCTAGCGGCAAGGTTAGAGTATCTATAGAAAGGTAGCAGCCGCAGCTATCAAGCGCTGTAAGTTCGTCCAGATAGCTTTAAAGCTGTGGGCACACGAGCGAGATGTTCGCGACCATACCAGTTTTGCTAAAACCGTTATTTCTCAGCAAGTACGGCCTCTAGCGGCAAGGCTAGGGTACTTGAAGAAAGGTAGCAGCAGCAGCTATCACGCGCTGAAAGCTCGTCCAGATAGCTTTAAAGCTGTGGGCACACGAGCGAGATGTTCGGGGCCATACAGGTTTTGCTAAAACCGCTATTTCTCAGTAAGTACGGCCTCTAGCGGCAAGGTTAGGGTACCTATAGAAAGGTAGCAGCCGCAGCTATCACGCGCTGAAAGCTCGTCCAGATAGCTTTAAAGCTGTGGGCACACGAGCGAGATGTTTGATACGCATTGAAAAAACCGTTATATCTCAGCAAGTACGGCCTCTAGCGGCAAGGTTAAGGCATCTATAGAAAGGTAGCAGCCGCAGCTATCACGCGCTAAAAGCTCGTCCAGATAGCTTTAAAGCTGTGGGCACACGAGCGAGATGTTCGGGGCCATACAGGTTTTGCTAAAACCGCTATTTCTCAGTAAGAACGGTGTCTAACGGCAAGGTTAGGGTACCTATAGAAAGCTAGCAGCCGCAGCTATCACGTGCTAAAAGCTCGTCCAGAAAGCTTTTAAGCTGTTGGCACACGAGCGAGATGTTTGCTTCCCATTGAATAAACCGTTATTTCTCAGCAAGTACGGCCTCTAGTGGCAAGGTTAGGGTATTTATAGAAAGGTAGCAGCCGCAGCTATCACGCGCTGAAAGCTCGTCCAGATAGCTTTAAAGCTGTGGGCACACGAGCGAGATGTTCGCTTCCCATTGAATAAACCGTTATTTCTCAGCAAGTACGGCCTCTAGCGGCAAGGTTAGGGCATCTATAGAAAGGTAGCAGCCGCAGCTATCACGCGCTAAAAGCTCGTCCAGATAGCTTTAAAGCTGTGGGCACACGAGCGAGATGTTCGAGGCCATACAGGTTTTGCTAAAACCGCTATTTCTCAGTAAGTACGGCCTTTAGCGGCAAGGTTAGGGTACCTATAGAAAGGTAGCAGCCGCAGCTATCACGCGCTGAAAGCTCGTCCAGATAGCTTTAAGGCTGTGGGCACACGAGCGAGATGTTTGATACGCATGGAAAAAACCGTTATATCTCAGCAAGTACGGCCTCTAGCGGCAAGGTTAAGGTATCTATAGAAAGGTAGCAGCCGCAGCTATCACGCGCTAAAAGCTCGTCCAGATAGCTTCAAAGCTGTGGGCACACGAGCGACATGTTCGGGGCCATACAGGTTTTGCTAAAACCGCTATTTCTCAGTAAGTACGGCCTCTAGCGGCAAGGTTAGGGTACTTTTAGAAAGCTAGCAGCCGCTGCTATCACGTGCTAAAAGCTCGTCCAGAAAGCTTTAAAGCTGTGGGCACACGAGCGAGATGTTCGGGGCCATATAGGTTTCGCTAAAACCCTTATTTCTCAGCTATTACGGCCTCTAGCGGCAAGGTTAAGGTATCTGTAGAAAGGTAGCAGCCGCAGCTATCACGCGCTAAAAAATCGTTCAGAAAGCTTTAAAGCTGTGGGCACACGAGCGAGATGTTCGCGGCCATACCGGTTTTGCTGCCCATGGAATAAACCGTTATTTCTCAGCAAGTACGGCCTCTAGCGGCAAGGTTAAGATATCTATAGAAAGGTAGCAGCCGCAGCTATCACGCGCTGAAAGCTCGTCCAGATAGCTTTAAAGCTGTGGGCACACGAGCGAGATGTTCGGGGCCATACAGGTTTTGCTAAAACCGCTATTTCTCAGTAAGAACGGCCTCTGGCGGCAAGGTTAGGGTACCTATAGAAAGCTAGCAGCCGCAGCTATCACGCGCTGAAAGCTCGTCCAGATAGCTTTAAACCTGTGGGCACACGAGCGAGATGTTCCGGGCCATATAGGTTTCGCTAAAACCGCTATTTCTCAGTAAGTACGGCCTCTAGCGGCAATGTAAGGGCACCTATAGAAAGGTAGCAGCCGCAGCTATCACGCCCTAAAAGCTCGTCCAGAAAGCTTTAAAGCTGTGGGCACACGAGCGAGATGTTCGCGGCCATACCAGTTTTGCTAAAACCGTTATTTCTCAGCTATTACGGCCTCTAGCGGCAAGGTTAAGGTATCTATAGAAAGGTAGCAGCCGCAGCTATCACGCACTAAAAAATCGTTCAGAAAGCTTTAAAGCTGTGGGCACACGAGCGAGATGTTCGCGGCCATTCCGGTTTTGCTGCCCATGGAATAAACCGTTATTTCTCAGCAAGTACGGCCTCTAGCGGCAAGGTTAAGGTATCTATAGAAAGGTAGCAGCCGCAGCTATCACGCGCTGAAAGCTCGTCCAGATAGCTTTAAAGCTGTGGGCACACGAGCGAGATGTTCGGGGCCATACAGGTTTTGCTAAAACCGCTATTTCTCAGTAAGAACGGCCTCTAGCGGCAAGGTTAGGGTACCTATAGAAAGCTAGCAGCCGCAGCTATCACGTGCTAAAAGCTCGTCCAGAAAGCTTTTAAGCTGTGGGCACACGAGCGAGATGTTTGCTTCCCATTGAATAAACCGTTATTTCTCAGCAAGTACGGCCTCTAGCGGCAACGTTAGGGTATCTGTAGAAAGGTAGCAGCCGCAGCTATCACGCGCTGAAAGCTCGTCTAGATAGCTTTAAAGCTGTGGGCACACGAGCGAGATGTTCGGGGCCTTACAGGTTTTGCTAAAACCGCTATTTCTCAGTAAGGACGGCCTCTAGCGGCAAGGTTAGGGTACCTATAGAAAGCTAGCAGCCGCAGCTATCACGTGCTAAAAGCTCGTCCAGAAAGCTTTTAAGCTGTGGGCACACGAGCGAGATGCCATACCAGTTTTGCTAAAACCGTTATTTCTCAGCAAGTACGGCCTCTAGCGGCAAGGTTAAGGTATCTATAGAAAGGCAGCAGCCGCAGCTATCACGCGCTAAAAAATCGTTCAGAAAGCTTTAAAGCTGTGGGCACACGAGCGAGATGTTCGCGGCCATACCGGTTTTGCTGCCCATGGAATAAACCGTTATTTCTCAGCAAGTACGGCCTCTAGCGGCAAGGTTAAGGTATCTATAGAAAGGTAGCAGCCGCAGCTATCACGCGCTAAAAAATCGTTCAGAAAGATTTAAAGCTGTGGGCACACGAGCGAGATGTTCGCGGCCATACCGTTTTTGCTGCCCATGGAATAAACCGTTATTTCTCAGTAAGAACGGCCTCTAGCGGCAAGGTTAGGGTACTTTTAGAACGCTAGCAGCCGCTGCTATCACGTGCTAAAAGCTCGACCAGAAAGCTTTTAAGCTGTGGGCACACGAGCGAGATGTTTGCTTCCCATTGAATAAACCGTTATTTCTCAGCAAGTACGGCCTCTAGCGGCAAGGTTAGGGTATCTATAGAAAGGTAGCAGCCGCAGCTATCACGCGCTGAAAGCTCGTCCAGATAGCTTTAAAGCTGTGGGCACACGAGCGAGATGTTCGCTTCCCATTGAATAAACCGTTGTTTCTCAGCAAGTACGGCCTCTAGCGGCAAGGTTAGGGCATCTATAGAAAGGCAGCAGCCGCAGCTATCACACGCTAAAAGCTCGTCCAGATAGCTTTAAAGCTGTGGGCACACGAGCGAGATGTTCGGGGCCATACAGGTTTTGCTAAAACCGCTATTTCTCAGTAAGTACGGCCTCTAGCGGCAAGGTTAGGGTACTTTTAGAAAGCTAGCAGCCGCTGCTATCACGTGCTAAAAGCTCGTCCAGAAAGCTTTTAAGCTGTGGGCACACGAGCGAGATGTTCGGGGCCATATAGGTTTTGCTAAAACCGCTATTTCTCAGTAAGTACGGCCTCTAGCGGCAAGGTAAGGGCACCTATAGAAAAATAGCAGCCGCAGCTATCACGTGCTAAAAACTCGTCCAGAAAGCTTTAAAGCTGTGGGCACACGAGCGAGATGTTCGCGGCCATACCGGTTTTGCTGCCCATGGAATAAACCGTTATTTCTCAGCAAGTACGGCCTCTAGCGGCAAGGTTAAGGTACCTATAGAAAGCTAGCAGCCGCAGCTATAACGTGCTAAAAGCTCGTCCAGAAAGCTTTAAAGCTGTGGGCACACGAGCGAGATGTTCGCGGCCATACCAGTTTTGCTAAAACCGTTATTTCTCAGCAAGTACGGCCTCTAGCGGCAAGGTTAAGGTATCTATAGAAAGGTAGCAGCCGCAGCTATCACGCGATAAAAAATCGTTCAGAAAGCTTTAAAGCTGTGGGCACACGAGCGAGATGTTCGCGGCTTACCGGTTTTGCTGCCCATGGAATAAACCGTTATTTCTCAGCAAGTACGGCCTCTAGCGGCAAGGTTAAGGTATCTATAGAAAGGTAGCAGCCGCAGCTATCACGCGCTGAAAGCTCGTCCAGATAGCTTTAAAGCTGTGGGCACACGAGCGAGATGTTCGGGGCCATACAGGTTTTGCTAAAACCGCTATTTCTCAGTAAGTACGGCCTCTAGCGGCAAGGTTAGGGTACCTATAGAAAGGTAGCAGCCGCAGCTATCACGCGCTGAAAGCTCGTCCAGATAGCTTTAAAGCTGTGGGCACACGAGCGAGATGTTTGATACGCATTGAAAAAACCGTTATATCTCAGCAAGTACGGCCTCTAGCGGCAAGGTTAAGGCATCTATAGAAAGGCAGCAGCCGCAGCTATCACGCGCTAAAAGCTCGTCCAGATAGCTTTAAAGCTGTGGGCACACGAGCGAGATGTTCGGGGCCATACAGGTGTTTGCTAAAACCGCTATTTCTCAGTAAGTACGGCCTCTAGCGGCAAGGTTAGGGTACTTTTAGAAAGCTAGCAGCCGCTGCTATCACGTGCTAAAAGCTCGTCCAGAAAGCTTTAAAGCTGTGGGCACACGAGCGAGATGTTTGTTTCCCATTGAATAAACCGTTATTCCTCAGCAAGTACGGCCTCTAGCGGCAACGTTAGGGTATCTATAGAAAGCTAGCAGCCGCAGCTATCACGTGCTAAAAGCTCGTCCAGAAAGCTTTAAAGCTGTGGGCACACGAGCGAGATGTTCCCGGCCATACCAGTTTTGCTAAAACCGTTATTTCTCAGCAAGTACGGCCTCTAGCGGCAAGGTTAAGGTATCTATAAAAAGGTAGCAGCCGCAGCTATCACGTGCTAAAAGCTCGTCCAGAAAGCTTTTAATCTGTGGGCACACGAGCGAGATGTTTGCTTCCTATTGAATAAACCGTTATTTCTCAGCAAGTACGGCCTCTAGCGGCAAGGTTAGAGTATCTATAGAAAGGTAGCAGCCGCAGCTATCAAGCGCTGTAAGTTCGTCCAGATAGCTTTAAAGCTGTGGGCACACGAGCGAGATGTTCGCGACCATACCAGTTTTGCTAAAACCGTTATTTCTCAGCAAGTACGGCCTCTAGCGGCAAGGCTAGGGTACTTGAAGAAAGGTAGCAGCAGCAGCTATCACGCGCTGAAAGCTCGTCCAGATAGCTTTAAAGCTGTGGGCACACGAGCGAGATGTTCGGGGCCATACAGGTTTTGCTAAAACCGCTATTTCTCAGTAAGTACGGCCTCTAGCGGCAAGGTTAGGGTACCTATAGAAAGGTAGCAGCCGCAGCTATCACGCGCTGAAAGCTCGTTCAGATAGCTTTAAAGCTGTGGGCACACGAGCGAGATGTTTGATACGCATTGAAAAAACCGTTATATCTCAGCAAGTACGGCCTCTAGCGGCAAGGTTAAGGCATCTATAGAAAGGTAGCAGCCGCAGCTATCACGCGCTAAAAGCTCGTCCAGATAGCTTTAAAGCTGTGGGCACACGAGCGAGATGTTCGGGGCCATACAGGTTTTGCTAAAACCGCTATTTCTCAGTAAGAACGGTGTCTAACGGCAAGGTTAGGGTACCTATAGAAAGCTAGCAGCCGCAGCTATCACGTGCTAAAAGCTCGTCCAGAAAGCTTTTAAGCTGTTGGCACACGAGCGAGATGTTTGCTTCCCATTGAATAAACCGTTATTTCTCAGCAAGTACGGCCTCTAGTGGCAAGGTTAGGGTATCTATAGAAAGGTAGCAGCCGCAGCTATCACGCGCTGAAAGCTCGTCCAGATAGCTTTAAAGCTGTGGGCACACGAGCGAGATGTTCGCTTCCCATTGAATAAACCGTTATTTCTCAGCAAGTACGGCCTCTAGCGGCAAGGTTAGGGCATCTATAGAAAGGTAGCAGCCGCAGCTATCACGCGCTAAAAGCTCGTCCAGATAGCTTTAAAGCTGTGGGCACACGAGCGAGATGTTCGAGGCCATACAGGTTTTGCTAAAACCGCTATTTCTCAGTAAGTACGGCCTTTAGCGGCAAGGTTAGGGTACCTATAGAAAGGTAGCAGCCGCAGCTATCACGCGCTGAAAGCTCGTCCAGATAGCTTTAAGGCTGTGGGCACACGAGCGAGATGTTTGATACGCATGGAAAAAACCGTTATATCTCAGCAAGTACGGCCTCTAGCGGCAAGGTTAAGGTATCTATAGAAAGGTAGCAGCCGCAGCTATCACGCGCTAAAAGCTCGTCCAGATAGCTTCAAAGCTGTGGGCACACGAGCGAGATGTTCGGGGCCATACAGGTTTTGCTAAAACCGCTATTTCTCAGTAAGTACGGCCTCTAGCGGCAAGGTTAGGGTACTTTTAGAAAGCTAGCAGCCGCTGCTATCACGTGCTAAAAGCTCGTCCAGAAAGCTTTTAAGCTGTGGGCACACGAGCGAGATGTTCGGGGCCATATAGGTTTCGCTAAAACCCTTATTTCTCAGCTATTACGGCCTCTAGCGGCAAGGTTAAGGTATCAGTAGAAAGGTAGCAGCCGCAGCTATCACGCGCTAAAAAATCGTTCAGAAAGCTTTAAAGCTGTGGGCACACGAGCGAGATGTTCGCGGCCATACCGGTTTTGCTGCCCATGGAATAAACCGTTATTTCTCAGCAAGTACGGCCTCTAGCGCAAGGTTAAGATATCTATAGAAAGGTAGCAGCCGCAGCTATCACGCGCTGAAAGCTCGTCCAGATAGCTTTAAAGCTGTGGGCACACGAGCGAGATGTTCGGGGCCATACAGGTTTTGCTAAAACCGCTATTTCTCAGTAAGAACGGCCTCTGGCGGCAAGGTTAGGGTACCTATAGAAAGCTAGCAGCCGCAGCTATCACGCGCTGAAAGCTCGTCCAGATAGCTTTAAACCTGTGGGCACACGAGCGAGATGTTCCGGGCCATATAGGTTTCGCTAAAACCGCTATTTCTCAGTAAGTACGGCCTCTAGCGGCAATGTAAGGGCACCTATAGAAAGGTAGCAGCCGCAGCTATAACGTGCTAAAAGCTCGTCCAGAAAGCTTTAAAGCTGTGGGCACACGAGCGAGATGTTCGCGGCTTACCGGTTTTGCTGCCCATGGAATAAACCGTTATTTCTCAGCAAGTACGGCCTCTAGCGGCAAGGTTAAGGTATCTATAGAAAGGTAGCAGCCGCAGCTATCACGCGCTGAAAGCTCGTCCAGATAGCTTTAAAGCTGTGGGCACACGAGCGAGATGTTCGGGGCCATACAGGTTTTGCTAAAACCGCTATTTCTCAGTAAGTACGGCCTCTAGCGGCAAGGTTAGGGTACCTATAGAAAGGTAGCAGCCGCAGCTATCACGCGCTGAAAGCTCGTCCAGATAGCTTTAAAGCTGTGGGCACACGAGCGAGATGTTTGATACGCATTGAAAAAACCGTTATATCTCAGCAAGTACGGCCTCTAGCGGCAAGGTTAAGGCATCTATAGAAAGGTAGCAGCCGCAGCTATCACGCGCTAAAAGCTCGTCCAGATAGCTTTAAAGCTGTGGGCACACGAGCGAGATGTTCGGGGCCATACAGGTGTTTGCTAAAACCGCTATTTCTCAGTAAGTACGGCCTCTAGCGGCAAGGTTAGGGTACTTTTAGAAAGCTAGCAGCCGCTGCTATCACGTGCTAAAAGCTCGTCCAGAAAGCTTTAAAGCTGTGGGCACACGAGCGAGATGTTTGTTTCCCATTGAATAAACCGTTATTCCTCAGCAAGTACGGCCTCTAGCGGCAACGTTAGGGTATCTATAGAAAGCTAGCAGCCGCAGCTATCACGTGCTAAAAGCTCGTCCAGAAAGCTTTAAAGCTGTGGGCACACGAGCGAGATGTTCCCGGCCATACCAGTTTTGCTAAAACCGTTATTTCTCAGCAAGTACGGCCTCTAGCGGCAAGGTTAAGGTATCTATAGAAAGGTAGCAGCCGCAGCTATCGCGCGCTAAAAGCTCGTCCAGATAGCTTTAAAGCTGTGGGCACACGAGCGAGATGTTCGCGGCTTACCGGTTTTGCTGCCCATGGAATAAACCGTTATTTCTCAGCAAGTACGGCCTCTAGCGGCAAGGTTAAGGTATCAGTAGAAAGGTAGCAGCCGCAGCTATCACGCGCTAAAAAATCGTTCAGAAAGCTTTAAAGCTGTGGGCACACGAGCGAGATGTTCGCGGCCATACCGGTTTTGCTGCCCATGGAATAAACCGTTATTTCTCAGCAAGTACGGCCTCTAGCGGCAAGGTTAAGATATCTATAGAAAGGTAGCAGCCGCAGCTATCACGCGCTGAAAGCTCGTCCAGATAGCTTTAAAGCTGTGGGCACACGAGCGAGATGTTCGGGGCCATACAGGTTTTGCTAAAACCGCTATTTCTCAGTAAGAACGGCCTCTGGCGGCAAGGTTAGGGTACCTATAGAAAGCTAGCAGCCGCAGCTATCAAGCGCTGTAAGTTCGTCCAGATAGCTTTAAAGCTGTGGGCACACGAGCGAGATGTTCGCGACCATACCAGTTTTGCTAAAACCGTTATTTCTCAGCAAGTACGGCCTCTAGCGGCAAGGCTAGGGTACTTGAAGAAAGGTAGCAGCAGCAGCTATCACGCGCTGAAAGCTCGTCCAGATAGCTTTAAAGCTGTGGGCACACGAGCGAGATGTTCGGGGCCATACAGGTTTTGCTAAAACCGCTATTTCTCAGTAAGTACGGCCTCTAGCGGCAAGGTTAGGGTACCTATAGAAAGGTAGCAGCCGCAGCTATCACGCGCTGAAAGCTCGTTCAGATAGCTTTAAAGCTGTGGGCACACGAGCGAGATGTTTGATACGCATTGAAAAAACCGTTATATCTCAGCAAGTACGGCCTCTAGCGGCAAGGTTAAGGCATCTATAGAAAGGTAGCAGCCGCAGCTATCACGCGCTAAAAGCTCGTCCAGATAGCTTTAAAGCTGTGGGCACACGAGCGAGATGTTCGGGGCCATACAGGTTTTGCTAAAACCGCTATTTCTCAGTAAGAACGGTGTCTAACGGCAAGGTTAGGGTACCTATAGAAAGCTAGCAGCCGCAGCTATCACGTGCTAAAAGCTCGTCCAGAAAGCTTTTAAGCTGTTGGCACACGAGCGAGATGTTTGCTTCCCATTGAATAAACCGTTATTTCTCAGCAAGTACGGCCTCTAGTGGCAAGGTTAGGGTATCTATAGAAAGGTAGCAGCCGCAGCTATCACGCGCTGAAAGCTCGTCCAGATAGCTTTAAAGCTGTGGGCACACGAGCGAGATGTTCGCTTCCCATTGAATAAACCGTTATTTCTCAGCAAGTACGGCCTCTAGCGGCAAGGTTAGGGCATCTATAGAAAGGTAGCAGCCGAAGCTATCACGCGCTAAAAGCTCGTCCAGATAGCTTTAAAGCTGTGGGCACACGAGCGAGATGTTCGAGGCCATACAGGTTTTGCTAAAACCGCTATTTCTCAGTAAGTACGGCCTTTAGCGGCAAGGTTAGGGTACCTATAGAAAGGTAGCAGCCGCAGCTATCACGCGCTGAAAGCTCGTCCAGATAGCTTTAAGGCTGTGGGCACACGAGCGAGATGTTTGATACGCATGGAAAAAACCGTTATATCTCAGCAAGTACGGCCTCTAGCGGCAAGGTTAAGGTATCTATAGAAAGGTAGCAGCCGCAGCTATCACGCGCTAAAAGCTCGTCCAGATAGCTTCAAAGCTGTGGGCACACGAGCGAGATGTTCGGGGCCATACAGGTTTTGCTAAAACCGCTATTTCTCAGTAAGTACGGCCTCTAGCGGCAAGGTTAGGGTACTTTTAGAAAGCTAGCAGCCGCTGCTATCACGTGCTAAAAGCTCGTCCAGAAAGCTTTTAAGCTGTGGGCACACGAGCGAGATGTTCGGGGCCATATAGGTTTCGCTAAAACCCTTATTTCTCAGCTATTACGGCCTCTAGCGGCAAGGTTAAGGTATCAGTAGAAAGGTAGCAGCCGCAGCTATCACGCGCTAAAAAATCGTTCAGAAAGCTTTAAAGTTGTGGGCACACGAGCGAGATGTTCGCGGCCATACCGGTTTTGCTGCCCATGGAATAAACCGTTATTTCTCAGCAAGTACGGCCTCTAGCGGCAAGGTTAAGATATCTATAGAAAGGTAGCAGCCGCAGCTATCACGCGCTGAAAGCTCGTCCAGATAGCTTTAAAGCTGTGGGCACACGAGCGAGATGTTCGGGGCCATACAGGTTTTGCTAAAACCGCTATTTCTCAGTAAGAACGGCCTCTGTCGGCAAGGTTAGGGTACCTATAGAAAGCTAGCAGCCGCAGCTATCACGCGCTGAAAGCTCGTCCAGATAGCTTTAAACCTGTGGGCACACGAGCGAGATGTTCCGGGCCATATAGGTTTCGCTAAAACCGCTATTTCTCAGTAAGTACGGCCTCTAGCGGCAATGTAAGGGCACCTATAGAAAGGTAGCAGCCGCAGCTATAACGTGCTAAAAGCTCGTCCAGAAAGCTTTAAAGCTGTGGGCACACGAGCGAGATGTTCGCGGCCATACCAGTTTTGCTAAAACCGTTATTTCTCAGCTATTACGGCCTCTAGCGGCAAGGTTAAGGTATCTATAGAAAGGTAGCAGCCGCAGCTATCACGCACTAAAAAATCGTTCAGAAAGCTTTAAAGCTGTGGGCACACGAGCGAGATGTTCGCGGCCATTCCGGTTTTGCTGCCCATGGAATAAACCGTTATTTCTCAGCAAGTACGGCCTCTAGCGGCAAGGTTAAGGTATCTATAGAAAGGTAGCAGCCGCAGCTATCACGCGCTGAAAGCTCGTCCAGATAGCTTTAAAGCTGTGGGCACACGAGCGAGATGTTCGGGGCCATACAGGTTTTGCTAAAACCGCTATTTCTCAGTAAGAACGGCCTCTAGCGGCAAGGTTAGGGTACCTATAGAAAGCTAGCAGCCGCAGCTATCACGTGCTAAAAGCTCGTCCAGAAAGCTTTTAAGCTGTGGGCACACGAGCGAGATGTTTGCTTCCCATTGAATAAACCGTTATTTCTCAGCAAGTACGGCCTCTAGCGGCAACGTTAGGGTATCTGTAGAAAGGTAGCAGCCGCAGCTATCACGCGCTGAAAGCTCGTCTAGATAGCTTTAAAGCTGTGGGCACACGAGCGAGATGTTCGGGGCCATACAGGTTTTGCTAAAACCGCTATTTCTCAGTAAGAACGGCCTCTAGCGGCAAGGTTAGGGAACCTATAGAAAGCTAGCAGCCGCAGCTATCACGTGCTAAAAGCTCGTCCAGAAAGCTTTAAAGCTGTGGGCACACGAGCGAGATGTTCGCGGCCATACCAGTTTTGCTAAAACCTGTTATTTCTCAGCAAGTACGGCCTCTAGCGGCAAGGTTAGGGTACCTATAGAAAGCTAGCAGCCGCAGCTATCACGTGCTAAAAGCTCGTCCAGAAAGCTTTTAAGCTGTGGGCACACGAGCGAGATGTTTGCTTCCCATTGAATAAACCGTTATTTCTCAGCAAGTACGAAAACTAGCGGCAAGGTTAGGGTATCTATAGAAAGGTAGCAGCCGCAGCTATCACGCTTTGAAAGCTCGTCCAGATAGCTTTAAGGCTGTGGGCACACGAGCGAGATGTTCGCGGCCATACCAGTTTTGCTAAAACCGTTATTTCTCAGCAAGTACGGCCTCTAGCGGCAAGGTTAGGGTACCTATAGAAAGGTAGCAGCAGCAGCTATCACGCGCTGAAAGCTCGTCCAGAAAGCTTTAAAGCTGTGGGCACACGAGCGAGATGTTCGCGGCCATACCAGTTTTGCTAAAACCGCTATTTCTCAGCAAGTACGGCCTCTAGCGGCATGGTTAAGGTATTTGTGGAAAGGTAGCACCCGCAGCTATCACGCGCTAAAAAATCGTTCAGAAAGCTTTAAAGCTGTGGGCACACGAGCGAGATGTTCGCGGCCATACCGTTTTTGCTGCCCATGGAATAAACCGTTATTTCTCAGCAAGTACGGCCTCTAGCGGCAAGGTTAGGGTATCTATAGAAAGGTAGCAGCCGCAGCTATCACGCGCTGAAAGCTCGTCCAGATAGCTTTAAAGCTGTGGGCACACGAGCGAGATGTTCGGGGCCTTACAGGTTTTGCTAAAACCGCTATTTCTCAGTAAGAACGGCCTCTAGCGGCAAGGTTAGGGTATCTATAGAAAGGTAGCAGCCGCAGCTATCACGCGCTGAAAGCTCGTCCAGATAGCTTTAAAGCTGTGGGCACACGAGCGAGATGTTCGCTTCCCATTGAATAAACCGTTATTTATCAGCAAGTACGGCCTCAAGCGGCAAGGTTAGGGCATCTATAGAAAGGTAGCAGCCGCAGCTATCACGCGTTAAAAGCTCGTCCAGATAGCTTTAAAGCTGTGGGCACACGAGCGAGATGTTCGGGGCCATACAGGTTTTGCTAAAACCGCTATTTCTCAGTAAGAACGGCCTCTAGCGGCATGGTTAGGGTACTTATAGAAAGCTAGCAGCCGCAGCTATCACGTGCTAAAAGCTCGTCCAGAAAACCTTAAAGCTGTGGGCACACGAGCGAGATGTTCGCGGCCATACCAGTTTTGCTAAAACCGCTATTTCTCAGCAAGTACGGCCTCTAGCGGCAAGGTTAAGGTATCTATAGAAAGGTAGCAGCCGCAGCTATCACGCGCTAAAAAATGGTTCAGAAAGCTTTAAAGCTGTGGGCACACGAGCGAGATGTTCGGGGCCATACCGTTTTTGCTGCCCATGGAATAAACCGTTATTTCTCAGCAAGTACGGCCTCTAGCGGCAAGGTTAATGTATCTATAGAAAGGTAGCAGCCGCAGCTATCAAGCGCTGAAAGCTCGTCCAGATAGCTTTAAAGCTGTGGGCACACGAGCGAGATGTTCGGAGCCATACAGGTTTTTGTAAAACCGCTATTTCTCAGTAAGAACGGCCTCTAGCGGCAAGGTTAGGGTACCTATAGAAAGCTAGCAGCCGCAGCTATCACGTGCTAAAAGCTCGTCCAGAAAGCTTTTAAGCTGTGGGCACACGAGCGAGATGTTTGCTTCCCATTGAATAAACCCTTATTTCTCAGCAAGTACGGCCTCTAGCGGCAAGGTTAGGGTATCTATAGAAAGGTAGCAGCCGCAGCTATCACGCGCTGAAAGCTCGTCCAGATAGCTTTAAAGCTGTGGGCACACGAGCGAGATGTTCGGGGCCTTATAGGTTTTGCTAAAACCGCTATTTCTCAGTAAGTACGGCCTCTAGCGGCAAGGTAAGGGCACCTATAGAAAGGTAGCAGCCGCAGCTATCACGTGCTAAAAGCTCGTCCAGAAAGCTTTAAAGCTGTGGGCACACGAGCGAGATGTTCGCGGCCATACCGGTTTTGCTGCCCATGGAATAAACCGTTATTTCTCAGCAAGTACGGCCTCTAGCGGCAAGGTTGGGGTATCTATAGAAAGGTAGCAGCCGCAGCTATCACGCGCTGAAAGCTCGTCCAGATAGCTTTAAAGCTGTGGGCACACGAGCGAGATGTTCGGGGCCTTACAGGTTTTGCTAAAACCGCTATTTCTCAGTAAGGACGGCCTATAGCGGCAAGGTTAGGGTACCTATAGAAAGCTAGCAGCCGCAGCTATCACGTGCTAAAAGCTCGTCCAGAAAGCTTTTAAGCTGTGGGCACACGAGCGAGATGTTCGCGGCCATACAAGTTTTGCTAAAACCGTTATTTCTCAGCAAGTACGGCCTCTAGCGGCAAGGTTAAGGTATCTATAGAAAGGTAGCAGCCGCAGCTATCACGCGCTAAAAAATCGTTCAGAAAGCTTTAAAGCTGTGGGCACACGAGCGAGATGTTCGCGGCCATACCGGTTTTGCTGCCCATGGAATAAACCGTTATTTCTCAGCAAGTACGGCCTCTAGCGGCAAGGTTAAGGTATCTATAGAAAGGTAGCAGCCGCAGCTATCACGCGCTAAAAAATCGTTCAGAAAGATTTAAAGCTGTGGGCACACGAGCGAGATGTTCGCGGCCATACCGTTTTTGCTGCCCATGGAATAAACCGTTATTTCTCAGCAAGTACGGCCTCTAGCGGCAAGGTTAGGGCATCTATAGAAAGGTAGCAGCCGCAGCTATCACGCGCTGAAAGCTCGTCCAGATAGCTTTAAAGCTGTGGGCACACGAGCGAGATGTTCGGGGCCATACAGGTTTTGCTAAAACCGCTATTTCTCAGTAAGAACGGCCTCTAGCGGCAAGGTTAGGGTATCTATAGAAAGGTAGCAGCCGCAGCTATCACGCGCTGAAAGCTCGTCCAGATAGCTTTAAAGCTGTGGGCACACGAGCGAGATGTTCGCTTCCCATTGAATAAACCGTTATTTATCAGCAAGTACGGCCTCTAGCGGCAAGGTTAAGGCATCTATAGAAAGGTAGCAGCCGCAGCTATCACGCGCTAAAAGCTCGTCCAGATAGCTTTAAAGCTGTGGGCACACGAGCGAGATGTTCGGGGCCATACAGGTTTTGCTAAAACCGCTATTTCTCAGTAAGAACGGCCTCTAGCGGCAAGGTTAGGGTACCTATAGAAAGCTAGCAGCCGCAGCTATCACGTGCTAAAAGCTCGTCCAGAAAGCCTTAAAGCTGTGGGCACACGAGCGAGATGTTCGCGGCCATACCAGTTTTGCTAAAACCGCTATTTCTCAGCAAGTACGGCCTCTAGCGGCAAGGTTAAGGTATCTATAGAAAGGTAACAGCCGCAGCTATCACGCGCTAAAAAATCGTTCAGAAAGTTTTAAAGCTGTGGGCACACGAGCGAGATGTTCGGGGCCATACAGGTTTTGCTAAAACCGCTATTTCTCAGTAAGAACGGCCTCTAGCGGCAAGGTTAGGGTGCCTATAGAAAGCTAGCAGCCGCAGCTATCACGTGCTAAAAGCTCGTCCAGAAAGCCTTAAAGCTGTGGGCACACGAGCGAGATGTTCGCGGCCATACCAGTTTTGCTAAAACCGCTATTTCTCAGTAAGAACGGCCTCTAGCGGCAAGGTTAGGATACCTATAGAAAGCTAGCAGCCGCAGCTATCAAGCGCTTAAAGCTCGTCCAGATAGCTTTAAAGCTGTGGGCACACGAGCGAGATGTTCGGGGCCATACAGGTTTTTCTAAAACCGCTATTTCTCAGTAAGAACGGCCTCTAGCGGCAAGGTTAGGGTACCAATAGAAAGCTAGCAGCCGCTGCTATCACGTGCTAAAAGCTCGACCAGAAAGCTTTTAAGCTGTGGGCACACGAGCGAGATGTTTGCTTCCCATTGAATAAACCGTTATTTCTCAGCAAGTACGGCCTCTAGCGGCAAGGTTAGGGTATCTATAGAAAGGTAGCAGCCGCAGCTATCACGCGCTGAAAGCTCGTCCAGATAGCTTTAAAGCTGTGGGCACACGAGCGAGATGTTCGCTTCCCATTGAATAAACCGTTGTTTCTCAGCAAGAACGGCCTCTAGCGGCAAGGTTAGGGCATCTATAGAAAGGCAGCAGCCGCAGCTATCACGCGCTAAAAGCTCGTCCAGATAGCTTTAAAGCTGTGGGCACACGAGCGAGATGTTCGGGGCCATACAGGTTTTGCTAAAACCGCTATTTCTCAGTAAGTACGGCCTCCAGCGGCAAGGTTAGGGTACTTTTAGAAAGCTAGCAGCCGCTGCTATCACGTGCTAAAAGCTCGTCCAGAAAGCTTTTAAGCTGTGGCCACACGAGCGAGATGTTCGGGGCCATATAGGTTTTGCTAAAACCGCTATTTCTCAGTAAGTACGGCCTCTAGCGGCAAGGTAAGGGCACCTATAGAAAAATAGCAGCCGCAGCTATCACGTGCTAAAAGCTCGTCCAGAAAGCTTTAAAGCTGTGGGCACACGAGCGAGATGTTCGCGGCCATACCGGTTTTGCTGCCCATGGAATAAACCGTTATTTCTCAGCAAGTACGGCCTCTAGCGGCAAGGTTAAGGTACCTATAGAAAGCTAGCAGCCGCAGCTATAACGTGCTAAAAGCTCGTCCAGAAAGCTTTAAAGCTGTGGGCACACGAGCGAAATGTTCGCGGCCATACCAGTTTTGCTAAAACCGTTATTTCTCAGCAAGTACGGCCTCTAGCGGCAAGGTTAAGGTATCTATAGAAAGGTAGCAGCCGCAGCTATCACGCGCTAAAAAATCGTTCAGAAAGCTTTAAAGCTGTGGGCACACGAGCGAGATGTTCGCGGCCATACCGGTTTTGCTGCCCATGGAATAAACCGTTATTTCTCAGCAAGTACGGCCTCTAGCGGCAAGGTTAAGGTATCTATAGAAAGGTAGCAGCCGCAGCTATCACGCGCTGAAAGCTCGTCCAGATAGCTTTAAAGCTGTGGGCACACGAGCGAGATGTTCGGGGCCATACAGGTTTTGCTAAAACCGCTATTTCTCAGTAAGTACGGCCTCTAGCGGCAAGGTTAGGGTACCTATAGAAAGGTAGCAGCCGCAGCTATCACGCGCTGAAAGCTCGTCCAGATAGCTTTAAAGCTGTGGGCACACGAGCGAGATGTTTGATACGCATTGAAAAAACCGTTATATCTCAGCAAGTACGGCCTCTAGCGGCAAGGTTAAGGCATCTATAGAAAGGTAGCAGCCGCAGCTATCACGCGCTAAAAGCTCGTCCAGATAGCTTTAAAGCTGTGGGCACACGAGCGAGATGTTCGGGGCCATACCGGTTTTGCTGCCCATGGAATAAACCGTTATTTCTCAGCAAGTACGGCCTCTAGCGGCAAGGTTAAGGTATCTATAGAAAGGTAGCAGCCGCAGCTATCACGCGCTGAAAGCTCGTCCAGATAGCTTTAAAGCTGTGGGCACACGAGCGAGATGTTCGGTGCCATACAGGTTTTGCTAAAACCGCTATTTCTCAGTAAGAACGGCCTCTAGCGGCAAGGTTAGGGTACCTATAGAAAGCTAGCAGCCGCAGCTATCACGTGCTAAAAGCTCGTCCAGAAAGCTTTTAAGCTGTGGGCACACGAGCGAGATGTTTGCTTCCCATTGAATAAACCGTTATTTCTCAGCAAGTACGGCCTCTAGCGGCAAGGTTAGGGTATCTATAGAAAGGTAGCAGCCGCAGCTATCACGCGCTGAAAGCTCGTCCAAATAGCTTTAAAGCTGTGGGCACACGAGCGAGATGTTCGGGGACATACTGGTTTTGCTAAAACCGCTATTTCTCAGTAAGTACGGCCTGTAGCGGCAAGGTTAGGGTACCCATAGAAAGCTAGCAGCCGCAGCTATCACGTGCTAAAACCTCGTCCAGAAAGCTTTTAAGCTGTGGGCACACGAGCGAGATGTTCGCGGCCATACCGGTTTTGCTGCCCATGGAATAAACCGTTATTTCTCAGCAAGTACGGCCTCCAGCGGCAAGGTTAGGGTATCTATAGAAAGGTAGCAGCCGCAGCTATCACGCGCTGTAAGCTCGTCCAGATAGCTTTAAAGCTGTGGGCACACGAGCGAGATGTTCGGGGACATACTGGTTTTGCTAAAACCGCTATTTATCAGCAAGTACGGCCTCTAGCGGCAAGGTTAAGGTATCTATAGAAAGGTAGCACCCGCAGCTATCACGCGCTAAAAAATCGTTCAGAAAGCTTTAAAGCTGTGGGCACACGAGCGAGATGTTCGCGGCCATACCGTTTTTGCTGCCCATGGAATAAACCGTTATTTCTCAGCAAGTACGGCCTCTAGCGGCAAGGTTAGGGTATCTATAGAAAGGTAGCAGCCGCAGCTATCACGCGCTGAAAGCTCGTCCAGATAGCTTTAAAGCTGTGGGCACACGAGCGAGATGTTCGGGGCCTTACAGGTTTTGCTAAAACCGCTATTTCTCAGTAAGAACGGCCTCTAGCGGCAAGGTTAGGGTATCTATAGAAAGGTAGCAGCCGCAGCTATCACGCGCTGAAAGCTCGTCCAGATAGCTTTAAAGCTGTGGGCACACGAGCGAGATGTTCGCTTCCCATTGAATAAACCGTTATTTATCAGCAAGTACGGCCTCTAGCGGCAAGGTTAGGGCATCTATAGAAAGGTAGCAGCCGCAGCTATCACGCGCTAAAAGCTCGTCCAGATAGCTTTAAAGCTGTGGGCACACGAGCGAGATGTTCGGGGCCATACAGGTTTTGCTAAAACCGCTATTTCTCAGTAAGAACGGCCTCTAGCGGCAAGGTTAGGGTACCTATAGAAAGCTAGCAGCCGCAGCTATCACGTGCTAAAAGCTCGTCCAGAAAGCCTTAAAGCTGTGGGCACACGAGCGAGATGTTCGCGGCCATACCAGTTTTGCTAAAAACCGCTATTTCTCAGCAAGTACGGCCTCTAGCGGCAAGGTTAAGGTATCTATAGAAAGGTAGCAGCCGCAGCTATCACGCGCTAAAAAATCGTTCAGAAAGCTTTAAAGCTGTGGGCACACGAGCGAGATGTTCGGGGCCATACCGTTTTTGCTGCCCAAGGAATAAACCGTTATTTCTCAGCAAGTACGGCCTCTAGCGGCAAGGTTAATGTATCTATAGAAAGGTAGCAGCCGCAGCTATCAAGCGCTGAAAGCTCGTCCAGATAGCTTTAAAGCTGTGGGCACACGAGCGAGATGTTCGGGGCCATACAGGTTTTTGTAAAACCGCTATTTCTCAGTAAGAACGGCCTCCAGCGGCAAGGTTAGGGTACCTATAGAAAGCTAGCAGCCGCAGCTATCACGTGCTAAAAGCTCGTCCAGAAAGCTTTTAAGCTGTGGGCACACGAGCGAGATGTTTGCTTCCCATTGAATAAACCCTTATTTCTCAGCAAGTACGGCCTCTAGCGGCAAGGTTAGGGTATCTATAGAAAGGTAGCAGCCGCAGCTATCACGCGCTGAAAGCTCGTCCAGATAGCTTTAAAGCTGTGGGCACACGAGCGAGATGTTTGCTTCCCATTGAATAAACCGTTATTTCTCAGCAAGTAAGGCCTCTAGCGGCAAGGTTAGGGCATCTATAGAAAGGCAGCAGCCGCAGCTATCACGCGCTAAAAGCTCGTCCAGATACCTTTAAAGCTGTGGGCACACGAGCGAGATGTTCGGGGCCATACAGGTTTTGCTAAAACCGCTATTTCTCAGTAAGTACGACCTCTAGCGGCAAGGTTAGGGTACTTTTAGAAAGCTAGCAGCCGCTGCTATCACGTGCTAAGAGCTCGTCCAGAAAGCTTTTAAGCTGTGGGCACACGAGCGAGATGTTCGGGGCCATATAGGTTTTGCTAAAACCGCTATTTCTCAGTAAGTACGGCCTCTAGCGGCAAGGTAAGGGCACCTATAGAAAGGTAGCAGCCGCAGCTATCACGTGCTAAAAGCTCGTCCAGAAAGCTTTAAAGCTGTGGGCACACGAGCGAGATGTTCGCGGCCAAACCGGTTTTGCTGCCCATGGAAAAAACCGTTATTTCTCAGCAAGTACGGCCTCTAGCGGCAAGGTTAAGGTATCTATAGAAAGGTAGCAGCCGCAGCTATCACGCGCTGAAAGCTCGTCCAGATAGCTTTAAAGCTGTGGGCACACGAGCGAGATGTTCGGGGCCATACAGGTTTTGCTAAAACCGCTATTTCTCAGTAAGTACGGCCTCTAGCGGCAAGGTTAGGGTACCTATAGAAAGGTAGCAGCCGCAGCTATCACGCGCTGAAAGCTCGTCCAGATAGCTTTAAAGCTGTGGGCACACGAGCGAGATGTTTGATACGCATTGAAAAAACCGTTATATCTCAGCAAGTACGGCCTCTAGCGGCAAGGTTGAGGCATCTATAGAAAGGTAGCAGCCGCAGCTATCAAGCGCTGAAAGCTCGTCCAGATAGCTTTAAAGCTGTGGGCACACGAGCGAGATGTTCGGGGCCATACAGGTGTTTGCTAAAACCGCTATTTCTCAGTAAGTACGGCCTCTAGCGGCAAGGTTAGGGTACTTTTAGAAAGCTAGCAGCCGCTGCTATCACGTGCTAAAAGCTCGTCCAGAAAGCTTTAAAGCTGTGGGCACACGAGCGAGATGTTTGTTTCCCATTGAATAAACCGTTATTTCTCAGCAAGTACGGCCTCTAGCGGCAACGTTAGGGTATCTATAGAAAGCTAGCAGCCGCAGCTATCACGTGCTAAAAGCTCGTCCAGAAAGCTTTAAAGCTGTGGGCACACGAGCGAGATGTTCGCGGCCATACCAGTTTTGCTAAAACCGTTATTTCTCAGCAAGTACGGCCTCTAGCGGCAAGGTTAAGGTATCTATAGAAAGGTAGCAGCCGCAGCTATCACGTGCTAAAAGCTCGTCCAGAAAGCTTTTAAGCTGTGGGCACACGAGCGAGATGTTTGCTTCCCATTGAATAAACCGTTATTTCTCAGCAAGTGCGGCCTCTAGCGGCAAGGTTAGAGTATCTATAGAAAGGTAGCAGCCGCAGCTATCACGCGCTGTAAGCTCGTCCAGATAGCTTTAAAGCTGTGGGCACACGAGCGAGATGTTCGGGGACATACTGGTTTTGCTAAAACTGCTATTTCTCAGTAAGTACGGCCTCTAGCGGCAATGTTAGGGTATTTATAGAAAGGTAGCAGCCGCAGCTATCACGCGCTAAAAAATCGTTCAGAAAGCTTTAAAGCTGTGGGCACACGAGCGAGATGTTCGCGGCCATACCGGTTTTGCTGCCCATGGAATAAACCGCTATTTCTCAGCAAGTACGGCCTCTAGCGGCAAGGTTAAGGTATCTATAGAAAGGTAGCAGCCGCAGCTATCACGCGCTGAAAGCTCGTCCAGATAGCTTTAAAGCTGTGGGCACACGAGCGAGATGTTCGGGGCCATACAGGTTTTGCTAAAACCGCTATTTCTCAGTAAGAACGGCCTCTAGCGGCAAGGTTAGGGTACCTATAGAAAGCTAGCAGCCGCAGCTATCACGTGCTAAAAGCTCGTCCAGAAAGCTTTTAAGCTGTGGGCACACGAGCGAGATGTTTGCTTCCCATTGAATAAACCGTTATTTCTCAGCAAGTACGGCCTCTAGCGGCAAGGTTAGGGTATCTATAGAAAGGTAGCAGCCGCAGCTATCACGCGCTGTAAGCTCGTCCAGATAGCTTTAAAGCTGTGGGCACACGAGCGAGATGTTCGGGGACATACTGGTTTTGCTAAAACCGCTTTTTCTCAGTAAGTACGGCCTGTAGCGGCAAGGTTAGGGTACTCATAGAAAGCTAGCAGCCGCAGCTATCACGTGCTAAAAGCTCGTCCAAAAAGCTTTAAAGCTGTGGGCACACGAGCGAGATGTTCGCGGCCATACCGGTTTTGCTGCCCATGGAATAAACCGTTATTTCTCAGCAAGTACGGCCTCCAGCGGCAAGGTTAGGGTATCTGTAGAAAGGTAGCAGCCGCAGCTATCACGCGCTGTAAGCTCGTCCAGATAGCTTTAAAGCTGTGGGCACACGAGCGAGATGTTCGGGGACATACTGGTTTTGCTAAAACCGCTATTTCTCAGCAAGTACGGCCTCTAGCGGCAAGGTTAAGGTATCTATAGAAAGGTAGCAGCCGCAGCTATCACGCGCTAAAAAATCGTTCAGAAAGCTTTAAAGCTGTGGGCACACGAGCGAGATGTTCGCGGCCATACCGGTTTTGCTGCCCATGGAATAAACCGTTATTTCTCAGCAAGTACGGCCTCTAGCGGCAAGGTTAAGGTATCTATAGAAAGGTAGCAGCCGCAGCTATCACGCGCTGAAAGCTCGTCCAGATAGCTTTAAAGCTGTGGGCACACGAGCGAGATGTTCGCTGCCATACCAGTTTTGCTAAAACCGTTATTTCTCAGCAAGTACGGCCTTTAGCGGCAAGGTTAAGGTATCTATAGAAAGGTAGCAGCCGCAGCTATCACGCGCTAAAAAATCGTTCAGAAAGCTTTAAAGCTGTGGGCACACGAGCGAGATGTTCGCGGCCATACCGGTTTTGCTGCCCATGGAATAAACCGTTATTTCTCAGCAAGTACGGCCTCTAGCGGCAAGGTTAAGGTATCTATAGAAAGGTAGCAGCCGCAGCTATCACGCGCTGAAAGCTCGTCCAGATAGCTTTAAAGCTGTGGGCACACGAGCGAGATGTTCGCTGCCATACCAGTTTTGCTAAAACCGTTATTTCTCAGCAAGTACGGCCTCTAGCGGCAAGGTTAAGGTATCTATAGAAAGGTAGCAGCCGCAGCTATCACGCGCTAAAAAATCGTTCAGAAAGCTTTAAAGCTGTGGGCACACGAGCGAGATGTTCGCGGCCATACCGGTTTTGCTGCCCATGGAATAAACCGTTATTTCTCAGCAAGTACGGCCTCTAGCGGCAAGGTTAGGGTATCTATAGAAAGGTAGCAGCGGCAGCTATCACGCTTTGAAAGCTCGTCCAGATAGCTTTAAGGCTGTGGGCACACGAGCGAGATGTTCGCGGCCATACCAGTTTTGCTAAAACCGCTATTTATCAGCAAGTACGGCCTCTAGCGGCAAGGTTAAGGTATCTATAGAAAGGTAGCAGCCGCAGCTATCACGTGCTAAAAGCTCGTCCAGAAAGCCTTAAAGCTGTGGGCACACGAGCGAGATGTTCGCGGCCATACCAGTTTTGCTAAAACCGCTATTTCTCAGCAAGTACGGCCTCTAGCGGCAAGGTTAAGGTATCTATAGAAAGGTAGCAGCCGCAGCTATCACGCGCTAAAAAATTGTTCAGAAAGCTTTAAAGCTGTGGGCACACGAGCGAGATGTTCGGGGCCATACAGGTTTTGCTAAAACCGCTATTTCTCAGTAAGTACGGCCTCTAGCGGCAAGGTTAGGGTACTTTTAGAAAGCTAGCAGCCGCAGCTATCACGTGCTAAAAGCTCGTCCAGAAAGCTTTTAAGCTGTGGGCACACGAGCGAGATGTTCGCGGCCATACCAGTTTTGCTAAAACCGTTATTTCTCAGCAAGTACGGCCTCTAGCGGCAAGGTTAAGGTATCTATAGAAAGGTAGCAGCCGCAGCTATCACGCGCTAAAAAATCGTTCAGAAAGCTTTAAAGCTGTGGGCACACGAGCGAGATGTTCGCGGCCATTCCGGTTTTGCTGCCCATGGAATAAACCGTTATTTCTCAGCAAGTACGGCCTCTAGCGGCAAGGTTAAGGTATCTATAGAAAGGTAGCAGCCGCAGCTATCACGCGCTAAAAAATCGTTCAGAAAAATTTAAAGCTGTGGGCACACGAGCGAGATGTTCGCGGCCATACCGTTTTTGCTGCCCATGGAATAAACCGTTATTTCTCAGCAAGTACGGCCTCTAGCGGCAAGGTTAGGGCATCTATAGAAAGGTAGCAGCCGCAGCTATCACGCGCTGAAAGCTCGTCCAGATAGCTTTAAAGCTGTGGGCACACGAGCGAGATGTTCGGGGCCGTACAGGTTTTGCTAAAACCGCTATTTCTCAGTAAGAACGGCCTCTAGCGGCAAGGTTAGGGTATCTATAGAAAGGTAGCAGCCGCAGCTATCACGCGCTGAAAGCTCGTCCAGATAGCTTTAAAGCTGTGGGCACACGAGCGAGATGTTCGCTTCCCATTGAATAAACCGTTATTTATCAGCAAGTACGGCCTCTAGCGGCAAGGTTAAGGCATCTATAGAAAGGTAGCAGCCGCAGCTATCACGCGCTAAAAGCTCGTCCAGATAGCTTTAAAGCTGTGGGCACACGAGCGAGATGTTCGGGGCCATACAGGTTTTGCTAAAACCGCTATTTCTCAGTAAGAACGGCCTCTAGCGGCAAGGTTAGGGTACCTATAGAAAGCTAGCAGCCGCAGCTATCACGTGCTAAAAGCTCGTCCAGAAAGCCTTAAAGCTGTGGGCACACGAGCGAGATGTTCGCGGACATACCTGTTTTGCTAAAACCGCTATTACTCAGCAAGTACGGCCTCTAGCGGCAAGGTTAAGGTATCTATAGAAAGGTAGCAGCCGCAGCTATCACGCGCTAAAAGCTCGTCCAGATAGCTTTAAAGCTGTGGGCACACGAGCGAGATGTTCGGGGCCATACAGGTTTTTCTAAAACCGCTATTTCTCAGTAAGAACGGCCTCTAGCGGCAAGGTTAGGGTACCTATAGAACGCTAGCAGCCGCTGCTATCACGTGCTAAAAGCTCGACCAGAAAGCTTTTAAGCTGTGGGCACACGAGCGAGATGTTCGGGGCCATATAGGTTTTGCTAAAACCGCTATTTCTCAGTAAGTACGGCCTCTAGCGGCAAGGTAAGGGCACCTATAGAAAAATAGCAGCCGCAGCTATCACGTGCTAAAAGCTCGTCCAGAAAGCTTTAAAGCTGTGGGCACACGAGCGAGATGTTCGCGGCCATACCGGTTTTGCTGCCCATGGAATAAACCGTTATTTCTCAGCAAGTACGGCCTCTAGCGGCAAGGTTAAGGTACCTATAGAAAGCTAGCAGCTGCAGCTATAACGTGCTAAAAGCTCGTCCAGAAAGCTTTAAAGCTGTGGGCACACGAGCGAGATGTTCGCGGCCATACCAGTTTTGCTAAAACCGTTATTTCTCAGCAAGTACGGCCTCTAGCGGCAAGGTTAAGGTATCTATAGAAAGGTAGCAGCCGCAGCTATCACGCGCTGAAAGCTCGTCCAGATAGCTTTAAAGCTGTGGGCACACGAGCGAGATGTTCGCTTCCCATTGAATAAACCGTTATTTCTCAGCAAGTACGGCCTCTAGGGGCAAGGTTAGGGCATCTATAGAAAGGTAGCAGCCGCAGCTATCACGCGCTAAAAGCTCGTCCAGATAGCTTTAAAGCTGTGGGCACACGAGCGAGATGTTCGAGGCCATACAGGTTTTGCTAAAACCGCTATTTCTCAGTAAGTACGGCCTCTAGCGGCAAGGTTAGGGTACCTATAGAAAGGTAGCAGCCGCAGCTATCACGCGCTGAAAGCTCGTCCAGATAGCTTTAAGGCTGTGGGCACACGAGCGAGATGTTTGATACGCATGGAAAAAACCGTTATATCTCAGCAAGTACGGCCTCTAGCGGCAAGGTTAAGGTATCTATAGAAAGGTAGCAGCCGCAGCTATCACGCGCTAAAAGCTCGTCCAGATAGCTTTAAAGCTGTGGGCACACGAGCGAGATGTTCGGGGCCATACAGGTTTTGCTAAAACCGCTATTTCTCAGTAAGTACGGCCTCTAGCGGCAAGGTTAGGGTACTTTTAGAAAGCTAGCAGCCGCTGCTATCACGTGCTAAAAGCTCGTCCAGAAAGCTTTTAAGCTGTGGGCACACGAGCGAGATGTTCGGGGCCATATAGGTTTCGCTAAAACCCTTATTTCTCAGCTATTACGGCCTCTAGCGGCAAGGTTAAGGTATCTATTGAAAGGTAGCAGCCGCAGCTATCACGCACTAAAAAATCGTTCAGAAAGCTTTAAAGCTGTGGGCACACGAGCGAGATGTTCGCGGCCATACCGGTTTTGCTGCCCATGGAATAAACCGTTATTTCTCAGCAAGTACGGCCTCTAGCGGCAAGGTTAAGATATCTATAGAAAGGCAGCAGCCGCAGCTATCACGCGCTGAAAGCTCGTCCAGATAGCTTTAAAGCTGTGGGCACACGAGCGAGATGTTCGGGGCCATACAGGTTTTGCTAAAACCGCTATTTCTCAGTAAGAACGGCCTCTAGCGGCAAGGTTAGGGTACCTATAGAAAGCTAGCAGCCGCAGCTATCACGCGCTGAAGGCTCGTCCAGATAGCTTTAAAGCTGTGGGCACACGAGCGAGATGTTCCGGGCCATATAGGTTTCGCTAAAACCGCTATTTCTCAGTAAGTACGGCCTCTAGCGGCAATGTAAGGGCACCTATAGAAAGGTAGCAGCCGCAGCTATAACGTGCTAAAAGCTCGTCCAGAAAGCTTTAAAGCTGTGGGCACACGAGCGAGATGTTCGCGGCCATACCAGTTTTGCTAAAACCGTTATTTCTCAGCTATTACGGCCTCTAGCGGCAAGGTTAAGGTATCTATAGAAAGGTAGCAGCCGCAGCTATCACGCACTAAAAAATCGTTCAGAAAGCTTTAAAGCTGTGGGCACACGAGCGAGATGTTCGCGGCCATTCCGGTTTTGCTGCCCATGGAATAAACCGTTATTTCTCAGCAAGTACGGCCTGTAGCGGCAAGGTTAAGGTATCTATAGAAAGGTAGCAGCCGCAGCTATCACGCGCTGAAAGCTCGTCCAGATAGCTTTAAAGCTGTGGGCACACGAGCGAGATGTTCGGGGCCATACAGGTTTTGCTAAAACCGCTATTTCTCAGTAAGTACGGCCTCTAGTGGCAATGTAAGGGCACCTATAGAAAGGTAGCAGCCGCAGCTATCACGTGCTAAAAGCTCGTCCAGAAAGCTTTAAAGCTGTGGGCACACGAGCGAGATGTTCGCGGCCATACCAGTTTTGCTAAAACCGTTATTTCTCAGCAAGTACGGCCTCTAGCGGCAAGGTTAAGGTATCTATAGAAAGGTAGCAGCCGCAGCTATCACGCGCTAAAAAATCGTTCAGAAAGCTTTAAAGCTGTGGGCACACGAGCGAGATGTTCGCGGCTATACCGATTTTGCTGCCCATGGAATAAACCGTTATTTCTCAGCAAGTACGGCCTCTAGCGGCAAGGTTAAGGTATCTATAGAAAGGTAGCAGCCGCAGCTATCACGTGCTAAAAGCTCGTCCAGAAATCTTTTAAGCTGTGGGCACACGAGCGAGATGTTTGCTTCCCATTGAATAAACCGTTATTTCTCAGCAAGTACGGCCTCTAGCGGCAAGGTTAAGGTATCTATAGAAAGGTAGCAGCCGCAGCTATCACGCGCTGTAAGCTCGTCCAGATAGCTTTAAAGCTGTGGGCACACGAGCGAGATGTTCGGGGACATACTGGTTTTGCTAAAACTGCTATTTCTCAGTAAGTACGGCCTCTAGCGGCAATGTTAGGGTATCTATAGAAAGGTAGCAGCAGCAGCTATCACGCGCTAAAAGCTTTTCCAGATAGCTTTAAAGCTGTGGGCACACGAGCGAGATGTTCGCGGCCATACCAGTTTTGCTAAAACCGTTATTTCTCAGCAAGTACGGCCTCTAGCGGCAAGGTTAGGGTACTTGTAGAAAGGTAGCAGCAGCAGCTATCACGCGCTGAAAGCTCGTCCAGATAGCTTTAAAGCTGTGGGCACACGAGCGAGATGTTCGGGGCCATACAGGTTTTGCTAAAACCGCTATTTCTCAGTAAGAACGGCCTCTAGCGGCAAGGTTAGGGTACCTATAGAAAGCTAGCAGCCGCAGCTATCACGTGCTTAAAGCTCGTCCAGAAAGCTTTTAAGCTGTGGGCACACGAGCGAGATGTTTGCTTCCCATTGAATAAACCGTTATTTCCCAACAAGTACGGCCTCTAGCGGCAAGGTTAGGGTATCTATAGAAAGGTAGCAGCCGCAGCTATCACGCGCTGAAAACTCGTCCAGATAGCTTTAAAGCTGTTGGCACACGAGCGAGATGTTCGCTTCCCATTGAATAAACCGTTATTTCTCAGCAAGTACGGCCTCTAGCGGCAAGGTTAGGGCATCTATAGAAAGGTAGCAGCCGCAGCTATCACGCGCTAAAAGCTCGTCCAGATAGCTTTAAAGCTGTGGGCACACGAGCGAGATGTTCGGGGCCATACAGGTTTTGCTAAAACCGCTATTTCTCAGTAAGTACGGCCTCTAGTGGCAAGGTTAGGGTATTTTTAGAAAGCTAGCAGCCGCTGCTATCACGTGCTAAAAGCTCGTTCAGAAAGCTTTTAAGCTGTGGGCACACGAGCGAGATGTTCGGGGCCATATAGGTTTTGCTAAAACCGCTATTTCTCAGTAAGTACGGCCTCTAGCGGCAAGGTAAGGGTACCTATAGAAAGGTAGAAGCCGCAGCTATCACGTGCTAAAAGCTCGTCCAGAAAGCTTTAAAGCTGTGGGCACACGAGCGAAATGTTCGCGGCCATACCAGTTTTGCTAAAACCGTTATTTCTCAGCAAGTACGGCCTGTAGCGGCAAGGTTAAGGTATCTATAGAAAGGTAGCAGCCGCAGCTATCACGCGCTAAAAAATCGTTCAGAAAGCTTTAAAGCTGTGGGCACACGAGCGAGATGTTCGCGGCCATAACGGTTTTGCTGCCCATGGAATAAACCGTTATTTCTCAGCAAGTACGGCCTCTAGCGGCAAGGTAAGGGCACCTATAGAAAGTTAGCAGCCGCAGCTATCACGTGCTAAAAGCTCGTCCAGAAAGCTTTAAAGCTGTGGGCACACGAGCGAGATGTTCGCGGCCATACCAGTTTTGCTAAAACCGTTATTTCTCAGCAAGTACGGCCTCTAGCGGCAAGGTTAAGGTATCTATAGAAAGATAGCAGCCGCAGCTATCACGCACTAAAAAATCGTTCAGAAAGCTTTAAAGCTGTGGGCACACGAGCGAGATGTTCGCGGCCATACCGGTTTTGCTGCCCATGGAATAAACCGTTATTTCTCAGCAAGTACGGCCTCTAGCGGCAAGGTTAGGGTATCTATAGAAAGGTAGCAGCCGCAGCTATCACGCGCTGAAAGCTCGTCCAGATAGCTTTAAAGCTGTGGGCACACGAGCGAGAAGTTCGCTTCCCATTGAATAAACCGTTATTTCTCAGCAAGTACGGCCTCTAGCGGCAAGGTTAAGGTATCTATAGAAAGGTAGCAGCCGCAGCTATCACGCACTAAAAAATCGTTCAGAAAGCTTTAAAGCTGTGGGCACACGAGCGAGATGTTCGCGGCCATACCGGTTTTGCTGCCCATGGTATAAACCGTTATTTCTCAGCAAGTACGGCCTCTAGCGGCAAGGTTAGGGTATCTATAGAAAGGTAGCAGCCGCAGCTATCACGCGCTGAAAGCTCGTCCAGATAGCTTTAAAGCTGTGGGCACACGAGCGAGATGTTCGCTTCCCATTGAATAAACCGTTATTTCTCAGCAAGTACGGCCTCTAGCGGCAAGGTTAAGGTATCTATAGAAAGGTAGCAGCCGCAGCTATCACGCGCTGTAAGCTCGTCCAGATAGCTTTAAAGCTGTGGGCACACGAGCGAGATGTTCGGAGACATACTGGTTTTGCTAAAACTGCTATTTCTCAGTAAGTACGGCCTCTAGCGGCAATGTTAGGGTATTTATAGAAAGGCAGCAGCGGCAGCTATCACGCGCTAAAAGCTTTTCCAAATAGCTTTAAATTTGTGGGCACACGAGCGAGATGTTCGCGACCATAGCAGTTTTGCTAAAACCGTTATTTCTCAGCAAGTACGGCCTCTAGCGGCAAGGCTAGGGTACTTGTAGAAAGGTAGCAGCAGCAGCTATCACGCGCTGAAAGCTCGTCCAGATAGCTTTAAAGCTGTGGGCACACGAGCGAGATGTTTGATACGCATTGAAAAAACCGTTATATCTCAGCAAGTACGGCCTCTAGCGGCAAGGTTAAGGCATCTATAGAAAGGTAGCAGCCGCAGCTATCACGCGCTAAAAGCTCGTCCAGATAGCTTTAAAGCTGTGGGCACACGAGCGAGATGTTCGGGGCCATACAGGTTTTGCTAAAACCGCTATTTCTCAGTAAGAACGGTGTCTAGCGGCAAGGTTAGGGTACCTATAGAAAGCTAGCAGCCGCAGCTATCACGTGCTAAAAGCTCGTCCAGAAAGCTTTTAAGCTGTTGGCACACGAGCGAGATGTTTGCTTCCCATTGAATAAACCGTTATTTCTCAGCAAGTACGGCCTCTAGCGGCAAGGTTAGGGTATCTATAGAAAGGTAGCAGCCGCAGCTATCACGCGCTGAAAGCTCGTCCAGATAGCTTTAAAGCTGTGGGCACACGAGCGAGATGTTCGCTTCCCATTGAATAAACCGTTATTTCTCAGCAAGTACGGCCTCTAGGGGCAAGGTTAGGGCATCTATAGAAAGGTAGCAGCCGCAGCTATCACGCGCTAAAAGCTCGTCCAGATAGCTTTAAAGCTGTGGGCACACGAGCGAGATGTTCGAGGCCATACAGGTTTTGCTAAAACCGCTATTTCTCAGTAAGTACGGCCTCTAGCGGCAAGGTTAGGGTACCTATAGAAAGGTAGCAGCCGCAGCTATCACGCGCTGAAAGCTCGTCCAGATAGCTTTAAGGCTGTGGGCACACGAGCGAGATGTTTGATACGCATGGAAAAAACCGTTATATCTCAGCAAGTACGGCCTCTAGCGGCAAGGTTAAGGTATCTATAGAAAGGTAGCAGCCGCAGCTATCACGCGCTAAAAGCTCGTCCAGATAGCTTTAAAGCTGTGGGCACACGAGCGAGATGTTCGGGGCCATACAGGTTTGCTAAAACCGCTATTTCTCAGTAAGTACGGCCTCTAGCGGCAAGGTTTAGGGTACTTTTAGAAAGCTAGCAGCCGCTGCTATCACGTGCTAAAAGCTCGTCCAGAAAGCTTTAAAGCTGTGGGCACACGAGCGAGATGTTCGCGGCCATACCAGTTTTGCTAAAACCGTTATTTCTCAGCTATTACGGCCTCTAGCGGCAAGGTTAAGGTATCTATAGAAAGGTAGCAGCCGCAGCTATCACGCACTAAAAAATCGTTCAGAAAGCTTTAAAGCTGTGGGCACACGAGCGAGATGTTCGCGGCCATTCCGGTTTTGCTGCCCATGGAATAAACCGTTATTTCTCAGCAAGTACGGCCTCTAGCGGCAAGGTTAAGGTATCTATAGAAAGGTAGCAGCCGCAGCTATCACGCGCTGAAAGCTCGTCCAGATAGCTTTAAAGCTGTGGGCACACGAGCGAGATGTTCGGGGCCATACAGGTTTTGCTAAAACCGCTATTTCTCAGTAAGTACGGCCTCTAGCGGCAATGTAAGGGCACCTATAGAAAGGTAGCAGCCGCAGCTATCACGTGCTAAAAGCTCGTCCAGAAAGCTTTAAAGCTGTGGGCACACGAGCGAGATGTTCGCGGCCATACCAGTTTTGCTAAAACCGTTATTTCTCAGCAAGTACGGCCTCTAGCGGCAAGGTTAAGGTATCTATAGAAAGGTAGCAGCCGCAGCTATCACGCGCTAAAAAATCGTTCAGAAAGCTTTAAAGCTGTGGGCACACGAGCGAGATGTTCGCGGCCATACCGATTTTGCTGCCCATGGAATAAACCGTTATTTCTCAGCAAGTACGGCCTCTAGCGGCAAGGTTAAGGTATCTATAGAAAGGTAGCAGCCGCAGCTATCACGTGCTAAAAGCTCGTCCAGAAATCTTTTAAGCTGTGGGCACACGAGCGAGATGTTTGCTTCCCATTGAATAAACCGTTATTTCTCAGCAAGTACGGCCTCTAGCGGCAAGGTTAGGGCATCTATAGAAAGGTAGCAGCCGCAGCTATCACGCGCTGTAAGCTCGTCCAGATAGCTTTAAAGCTGTGGGCACACGAGCGAGATGTTCGGGGACATACTGGTTTTGCTAAAACTGCTATTTCTCAGTAAGTACGGCCTCTAGCGGCAATGTTAGGGTATCTATAGAAAGGTAGCAGCGGCAGCTATCACGCGCTAAAAGCTTTTCCAGATAGCTTTAAAGCTGTGGGCACACGAGCGAGATGTTCGCGGCCATACCAGTTTTGCTAAAACCGTTATTTCTCAGCAAGTACGGCCTCTAGCGGCAAGGTTAAGGTATCTATAGAAAGGTAGCAGCCGCAGCTATCACGCGCTAAAAAATCGTTCAGAAAGCTTTAAAGCTGTGGGCACACGAGCGAGATGTTCGCGGCCATACCGGTTTTGCTGCCCATGGAATAAACCGTTATTTCTCAGCAAGTACGGCCTCTAGCGGCAAGGTTAAGGTATCTATAGAAAGGTAGCAGCCGCAGCTATCACGCGCTGAAAGCTCGTCCAGATAGCTTTAAAGCTGTGGGCACACGAGCGAGATGTTCGGGGCCATACCGGTTTTTTTGCCCATGGAATAAACCGTTATTTCTCAGCAAGTACGGCCTCTAGCGGCAAGGTTAAGGTATCTATAGAAAGGTAGCAGCCGCAGCTATCACGTGCTAAAAGCTCGTCCAGAAATCTTTTAAGCTGTGGGCACACGAGCGAGATGTTTGCTTCCCATTGAATAAACCGTTATTTCTCAGCAAGTACGGCCTCTAGCGGCAAGGTTAAGGTATCTATAGAAAGGTAGCAGCCGCAGCTATCACGTGCTAAAAGCTCGTCCAGAAATCTTTTAAGCTGTGGGCACACGAGCGAGATGTTTGCTTCCCATTGAATAAACCGTTATTTCTCAGCAAGTACGGCCTCTAGCGGCAAGGTTAGGGCATCTATAGAAAGGTAGCAGCCGCAGCTATCACGCGCTGAAAGCTCGTCCAGATAGCTTTAAAGCTGTGGGCACACGAGCGAGATGTTCGCTTCCCATTGAATAAACCGTTATTTCTCAGCAAGTACGGCCTCTAGCGGCAAGGTTAGGCCATCTATAGAAAGGTAGCAGCCGCAGCTATCACGCGCTAAAAGCTCGTCCAGATAGCTTTAAAGCTGTGGGCACACGAGCGAGATGTTCGAGGCCACACAGGTTTTGCTAAAACCGCTATTTCTCAGTAAGTACGGCCTCTAGCGGCAAGGTTAGGGTACCTATAGAAAGGTAGCAGCCGCAGCTATCACGCGCTGAAAGCTCGTCCAGATAGCTTTAAGGCTGTGGGCACACGAGCGAGATGTTTGATACGCATGGAAAAAACCGTTATATCTCAGCAAGTACGGCCTCTAGCGGCAAGTTTAAGGTATCTATAGAAAGGTAGTAGCCGCAGCTATCACGCGCTAAAAGCTCGTCCAGATAGCTTTAAAGCTGTGGGCACACGAGCGAAATGTTCGCGGCCATACCAGTTTTGCTAAAACCGTTATTTCTCAGCAAGTACGGCCTGTAGCGGCAAGGTTAAGGTATCTATAGAAAGGTAGCAGCCGCAGCTATCACGCGCTAAAAAATCGTTCAGAAAGCTTTAAAGCTGTGGGCACACGAGCGAGATGTTCGCGGCCATAACGGTTTTGCTGCCCATGGAATAAACCGTTATTTCTCAGCAAGTACGGCCTCTAGCGGCAAGGTAAGGGCACCTATAGAAAGTTAGCAGCCGCAGCTATCACGTGCTAAAAGCTCGTCCAGAAAGCTTTAAAGCTGTGGGCACACGAGCGAGATGTTCGCGGCCATACCAGTTTTGCTAAAACCGTTATTTCTCAGCAAGTACGGCCTCTAGCGGCAAGGTTAAGGTATCTATAGAAAGATAGCAGCCGCAGCTATCACGCACTAAAAAATCGTTCAGAAAGCTTTAAAGCTGTGGGCACACGAGCGAGATGTTCGCGGCCATACCGGTTTTGCTGCCCATGGAATAAACCGTTATTTCTCAGCAAGTACGGCCTCTAGCGGCAAGGTTAGGGTATCTATAGAAAGGTAGCAGCCGCAGCTATCACGCGCTGAAAGCTCGTCCAGATAGCTTTAAAGCTGTGGGCACACGAGCGAGAAGTTCGCTTCCCATTGAATAAACCGTTATTTCTCAGCAAGTACGGCCTCTAGCGGCAAGGTTAAGGTATCTATAGAAAGGTAGCAGCCGCAGCTATCACGCACTAAAAAATCGTTCAGAAAGCTTTAAAGCTGTGGGCACACGAGCGAGATGTTCGCGGCCATACCGGTTTTGCTGCCCATGGTATAAACCGTTATTTCTCAGCAAGTACGGCCTCTAGCGGCAAGGTTAGGGTATCTATAGAAAGGTAGCAGCCGCAGCTATCACGCGCTGAAAGCTCGTCCAGATAGCTTTAAAGCTGTGGGCACACGAGCGAGATGTTCGCTTCCCATTGAATAAACCGTTATTTCTCAGCAAGTACGGCCTCTAGCGGCAAGGTTAAGGTATCTATAGAAAGGTAGCAGCCGCAGCTATCACGCGCTGTAAGCTCGTCCAGATAGCTTTAAAGCTGTGGGCACACGAGCGAGATGTTCGGAGACATACTGGTTTTGCTAAAACTGCTATTTCTCAGTAAGTACGGCCTCTAGCGGCAATGTTAGGGTATTTATAGAAAGGCAGCAGCGGCAGCTATCACGCGCTAAAAGCTTTTCCAAATAGCTTTAAATTTGTGGGCACACGAGCGAGATGTTCGCGACCATAGCAGTTTTGCTAAAACCGTTATTTCTCAGCAAGTACGGCCTCTAGCGGCAAGGCTAGGGTACTTGTAGAAAGGTAGCAGCAGCAGCTATCACGCGCTGAAAGCTCGTCCAGATAGCTTTAAAGCTGTGGGCACACGAGCGAGATGTTTGATACGCATTGAAAAAACCGTTATATCTCAGCAAGTACGGCCTCTAGCGGCAAGGTTAAGGCATCTATAGAAAGGTAGCAGCCGCAGCTATCACGCGCTAAAAGCTCGTCCAGATAGCTTTAAAGCTGTGGGCACACGAGCGAGATGTTCGGGGCCATACAGGTTTTGCTAAAACCGCTATTTCTCAGTAAGAACGGTGTCTAGCGGCAAGGTTAGGGTACCTATAGAAAGCTAGCAGCCGCAGCTATCACGTGCTAAAAGCTCGTCCAGAAAGCTTTTAAGCTGTTGGCACACGAGCGAGATGTTTGCTTCCCATTGAATAAACCGTTATTTCTCAGCAAGTACGGCCTCTAGCGGCAAGGTTAGGGTATCTATAGAAAGGTAGCAGCCGCAGCTATCACGCGCTGAAAGCTCGTCCAGATAGCTTTAAAGCTGTGGGCACACGAGCGAGATGTTCGCTTCCCATTGAATAAACCGTTATTTCTCAGCAAGTACGGCCTCTAGGGGCAAGGTTAGGGCATCTATAGAAAGGTAGCAGCCGCAGCTATCACGCGCTAAAAGCTCGTCCAGATAGCTTTAAAGCTGTGGGCACACGAGCGAGATGTTCGAGGCCATACAGGTTTTGCTAAAACCGCTATTTCTCAGTAAGTACGGCCTCTAGCGGCAAGGTTAGGGTACCTATAGAAAGGTAGCAGCCGCAGCTATCACGCGCTGAAAGCTCGTCCAGATAGCTTTAAGGCTGTGGGCACACGAGCGAGATGTTTGATACGCATGGAAAAAACCGTTATATCTCAGCAAGTACGGCCTCTAGCGGCAAGGTTAAGGTATCTATAGAAAGGTAGCAGCCGCAGCTATCACGCGCTAAAAGCTCGTCCAGATAGCTTTAAAGCTGTGGGCACACGAGCGAGATGTTCGGGGCCATACAGGTTTTGCTAAAACCGCTATTTCTCAGTAAGTACGGCCTCTAGCGGCAAGGTTAGGGTACTTTTAGAAAGCTAGCAGCCGCTGCTATCACGTGCTAAAAGCTCGTCCAGAAAGCTTTAAAGCTGTGGGCACACGAGCGAGATGTTCGCGGCCATACCAGTTTTGCTAAAACCGTTATTTCTCAGCTATTACGGCCTCTAGCGGCAAGGTTAAGGTATCTATAGAAAGGTAGCAGCCGCAGCTATCACGCACTAAAAAATCGTTCAGAAAGCTTTAAAGCTGTGGGCACACGAGCGAGATGTTCGCGGCCATTCCGGTTTTGCTGCCCATGGAATAAACCGTTATTTCTCAGCAAGTACGGCCTCTAGCGGCAAGGTTAAGGTATCTATAGAAAGGTAGCAGCCGCAGCTATCACGCGCTGAAAGCTCGTCCAGATAGCTTTAAAGCTGTGGGCACACGAGCGAGATGTTCGGGGCCATACAGGTTTTGCTAAAACCGCTATTTCTCAGTAAGTACGGCCTCTAGCGGCAATGTAAGGGCACCTATAGAAAGGTAGCAGCCGCAGCTATCACGTGCTAAAAGCTCGTCCAGAAAGCTTTAAAGCTGTGGGCACACGAGCGAGATGTTCGCGGCCATACCAGTTTTGCTAAAACCGTTATTTCTCAGCAAGTACGGCCTCTAGCGGCAAGGTTAAGGTATCTATAGAAAGGTAGCAGCCGCAGCTATCACGCGCTAAAAAATCGTTCAGAAAGCTTTAAAGCTGTGGGCACACGAGCGAGATGTTCGCGGCCATACCGATTTTGCTGCCCATGGAATAAACCGTTATTTCTCAGCAAGTACGGCCTCTAGCGGCAAGGTTAAGGTATCTATAGAAAGGTAGCAGCCGCAGCTATCACGTGCTAAAAGCTCGTCCAGAAATCTTTTAAGCTGTGGGCACACGAGCGAGATGTTTGCTTCCCATTGAATAAACCGTTATTTCTCAGCAAGTACGGCCTCTAGCGGCAAGGTTAGGGCATCTATAGAAAGGTAGCAGCCGCAGCTATCACGCGCTGTAAGCTCGTCCAGATAGCTTTAAAGCTGTGGGCACACGAGCGAGATGTTCGGGGACATACTGGTTTTGCTAAAACTGCTATTTCTCAGTAAGTACGGCCTCTAGCGGCAATGTTAGGGTATCTATAGAAAGGTAGCAGCGGCAGCTATCACGCGCTAAAAGCTTTTCCAGATAGCTTTAAAGCTGTGGGCACACGAGCGAGATGTTCGCGGCCATACCAGTTTTGCTAAAACCGTTATTTCTCAGCAAGTACGGCCTCTAGCGGCAAGGTTAAGGTATCTATAGAAAGGTAGCAGCCGCAGCTATCACGCGCTAAAAAATCGTTCAGAAAGCTTTAAAGCTGTGGGCACACGAGCGAGATGTTCGCGGCCATACCGGTTTTGCTGCCCATGGAATAAACCGTTATTTCTCAGCAAGTACGGCCTCTAGCGGCAAGGTTAAGGTATCTATAGAAAGGTAGCAGCCGCAGCTATCACGCGCTGAAAGCTCGTCCAGATAGCTTTAAAGCTGTGGGCACACGAGCGAGATGTTCGGGGCCATACCGGTTTTTTTGCCCATGGAATAAACCGTTATTTCTCAGCAAGTACGGCCTCTAGCGGCAAGGTTAAGGTATCTATAGAAAGGTAGCAGCCGCAGCTATCACGTGCTAAAAGCTCGTCCAGAAATCTTTTAAGCTGTGGGCACACGAGCGAGATGTTTGCTTCCCATTGAATAAACCGTTATTTCTCAGCAAGTACGGCCTCTAGCGGCAAGGTTAAGGTATCTATAGAAAGGTAGCAGCCGCAGCTATCACGTGCTAAAAGCTCGTCCAGAAATCTTTTAAGCTGTGGGCACACGAGCGAGATGTTTGCTTCCCATTGAATAAACCGTTATTTCTCAGCAAGTACGGCCTCTAGCGGCAAGGTTAGGGCATCTATAGAAAGGTAGCAGCCGCAGCTATCACGCGCTGAAAGCTCGTCCAGATAGCTTTAAAGCTGTGGGCACACGAGCGAGATGTTCGCTTCCCATTGAATAAACCGTTATTTCTCAGCAAGTACGGCCTCTAGCGGCAAGGTTAGGCCATCTATAGAAAGGTAGCAGCCGCAGCTATCACGCGCTAAAAGCTCGTCCAGATAGCTTTAAAGCTGTGGGCACACGAGCGAGATGTTCGAGGCCACACAGGTTTTGCTAAAACCGCTATTTCTCAGTAAGTACGGCCTCTAGCGGCAAGGTTAGGGTACCTATAGAAAGGTAGCAGCCGCAGCTATCACGCGCTGAAAGCTCGTCCAGATAGCTTTAAGGCTGTGGGCACACGAGCGAGATGTTTGATACGCATGGAAAAAACCGTTATATCTCAGCAAGTACGGCCTCTAGCGGCAAGTTTAAGGTATCTATAGAAAGGTAGTAGCCGCAGCTATCACGCGCTAAAAGCTCGTCCAGATAGCTTTAAAGCTGTGGGCACACGAGCGAGATGTTCGGGGCCTTACAGGTTTTGCTAAAACCGCTATTTCTCAGTAAAAACGGCCTCTAGCGGCAAGGTTAGGGTACTTTTAGAAAGCTAGCAGCCGCAGCTATCACGTGCTAAAAGCTCGTCCAGAAAGCTTTTAAGCTGCGGGCACACGAGCGAGATGTTTGCTTCCCATTGAATAAACCGTTATTTCTCAGCAAGTACGGCCTCTAGCGGCAACGTTAGGGTATCTATAGAAAGGTAGCAGCCGCAGCTATCACGTGCTAAAAGCTCGTCCAGAAAGCTTTAAAGCTGTGGGCACACGAGCGAGATGTTCGCGGCCATACCAGTTTTGCTAAAACCGTTATTTCTCAGCAAGTACGGCCTCTAGCGGCAAGGTTAAGGTATCTGTAGAAAGGTAGCAGCCGCAGCTATCACGCGCTAAAAAATCGTTCAGAAAGCTTTAAAGCTGTGGGCACACGAGCGAGATGTTCGCGGCCATACCGATTTTGCTGCCCATGGATTAAACCGTTATTTCTCAGCAAGTACGGCCTCTAGCGGCAAGGTTAAGGTATCTATAGAAAGGTAGCAGCCGCAGCTATCACGTGCTAAAAGCTCGTCCAGAAATCTTTTAAGCTGTGGGCACACGAGCGAGATGTTTGCTTCCCATTGAATAAACCGTTATTTCTCAGCAAGTACGGCCTCTAGCGGCAAGGTTAAGGTATCTATAGAAAGGTAGCAGTCGCAGCTATCACGCGCTGTAAGCTCGTCCAGATAGCTTTAAAGCTGTGGGCACACGAGCGAGATGTTCGGGGACATACTGGTTTTGCTAAAACTGCTATTTCTCAGTAAGTACGGCCTCTAGCGGCAATGTTAGGGTATCTATAGAAAGGTAGCAGCGGCAGCTATCACGCGCTAAAAGATTTTCCAGATAGCTTTAAAGCTGTGGGCACACGAGCGAGATGTTCGCGGCCATACCAGTTTTGCTAAAACCGTTATTTCTCAGCAAGTACGGCCTCTAGCGGCAAGGTTAGGGTACTTGTAGAAAGGTAGCAGCAGCAGCTATCACGCGCTGAAAGCTCGTCCAGATAGCTTTAAAGCTGTGGGCACACGAGCGAGATGTTTGATACGCATGGAAAAAACCGTTATATCTCAGCAAGTACGGCCTCTAGCGGCAAGGTTAAGGTATCTATAGAAAGGTAGCAGCCGCAGCTATCACGCGCTAAAAGCTCGCCCAGATAGCTTTAAAGCTGTGGGCACACGAGCGAGATGTTCGGGGCCATACAGGTTTTGCTTAAACCGCTATTTCTCAGTAAGTACAGCCTCTAGCGGCAAGGTTAGGGTACTTTTAGAAAGCTAGCAGCCGCTGCTATCACGTGCTAAAAGCTCGTCCAGAAAGCTTTTAAGCTGTGGGAACACGAGCGAGATGTTCGGGGCCATACAGGTTTTGCTAAAACCGCTATTTCTCAGTAAGAACGGCCTCTAGCGGCAAGGTTAGGGTACCTATAGAAAGCTAGCAGCCGCAGCTATCACGTGCTAAAAGCTCGTCCAGAAAGCTTTAAAGCTGTGGGCACACGAGCGAGATGTTCGCGGCCATACCGGTTTTGCTGCCCATGGAATAAACCGTTATTTCTCAGCAAGTACGGCCTCTAGCGGCAAGGTTAAGGTACCTATAGAAAGCTAGCAGCCGCAGCTATCACGTGCTAAAAGCTCGTCCAGAAAGCTTTAAAGCTGTGGGCACACGAGCGAGATGTTCGCGGCCATACCGGTTTTGCTGCCCATGGAATAAACCGTTATTTCTCAGCAAGTACGGCCTCTAGCGGCAAGGTTAAGGTACCTATAGAAAGCTAGCAGCCGCAGCTATAACGTGCTAAAAGCTCGTCCAGAAAGCTTTAAAGCTGTGGGCACACGAGCGAGATGTTCGCGGCCATACCAGTTTTGCTAAAACCGTTATTTCTCAGCAAGAACGGCCTCTAGCGGCAAGGTTAAGGTATCTATAGAAAGGTAGCAGCCGCAGCTATCACGCGCTAAAAAATCGTTCAGAAAGCTTTAAAGCTGTGGGCACACGAGCGAGATGTTCGCGGCCATACCGGTTTTGCTGCCCATGGAATAAACCGTTATTTCTCAGCAAGTACGGCCTCTAGCGGCAAGGTTAAGGTATCTATAGAAAGGTAGCAGCCGCAGCTATCACGCGCTGAAAGCTCGTCCAGATAGCTTTAAAGCTGTGGGCACACGAGCGAGATGTTCGGGGCCATACAGGTTTTGCTAAAACCGCTATTTCTCAGTAAGTACGGCCTCTAGCGGCAAGGTTAGGGTACCTATAGAAAGGTAGCAGCCGCAGCTATCACGCGCTGAAAGCTCGTCCAGATAGCTTTAAAGCTGTGGGCACACGAGCGAGATGTTTGATACGCATTGAAAAAACCGTTATATCTCAGCAAGTACGGCCTCTAGCGGCAAGGTTAAGGCATCTATAGAAAGGTAGCAGCCGCAGCTATCACGCGCTAAAAGCTCGTCCAGATAGCTTTAAAGCTGTGGGCACACGAGCGAGATGTTCGGGGCCATACAGGTGTTTGCTAAAACCGCTATTTCTCAGTAAGTACGGCCTCTAGCGGCAAGGTTAGGGTACTTTTAGAAAGCTAGCAGCCGCTGCTATCACGTGCTAAAAGCTCGTCTAGAAAGCTTTAAAGCTGTGGGCACACGAGCGAGATGTTTGTTTCCCATTGAATAAACCGTTATTTCTCAGCAAGTACGGCCTCTAGCGGCAACGTTAGGGTATCCATAGAAAGCTAGCAGCCGCAGCTATCACGTGCTAAAAGCTCGTCCAGAAAGCTTTAAAGCTGTGGGCACACGAGCGAGATGTTCGCGGCCATACCAGTTTTGCTAAAACCGTTATTTCTCAGCAAGTACGGCCTCTAGCGGCAAGGTTAAGGTATCTATAGAAAGGTAGCAGTCGCAGCTATCACGTGCTAAAAGCTCGTCTAGAAAGCTTTTAAGCTGTGGGCACACGAGCGAGATGTTTGCTTCCCATTGAATAAACCGTTATTTCTCAGCAAGTACGGCCTCTAGCGGCAAGGTTAGAGTATCTATAGAAAGGTAGCAGCCGCAGCTATCACGCGCTAAAAGCTCGTCCAGATAGCTTTAAAGCTGTGGGCACACGAGCGAGATGTTCGGGGCCATACAGGTTTTGCTAAAACCGCTATTTCTCAGTAAGAACGGTGTCTAGCGGCAAGGTTAGGGTACCTATAGAAAGCTAGCAGCCGCAGCTATCACGTGCTAAAAGCTCGTCCAGAAAGCTTTTAAGCTGTTGGCACACGAGCGAGATGTTTGCTTCCCATTGAATAAACCGTTATTTCTCAGCAAGTACGGCCTCTAGCGGCAAGGTTAGGGTATCTATAGAAAGGTAGCAGCCGCAGCTATCACGCGCTGAAAGCTCGTCCAGATAGCTTTAAAGCTGTGGGCACACGTGCGAGATGTTCGCTTCCCATTGAATAAACCGTTATTTCTCAGCAAGTACGGCCTCTAGGGGCAAGGTTAGGGCATCTATAGAAAGGTAGCAGCCGCAGCTATCACGCGCTAAAAGCTCGTCCAGATAGCTTTAAAGCTGTGGGCACACGAGCGAGATGTTCGAGGCCATACAGGTTTTGCTAAAACCGCTATTTCTCAGTAAGTACGGCCTCTAGCGGCAAGGTTAGGGTACCTATAGAAAGGTAGCAGCCGCAGCTATCACGCGCTGAAAGCTCGTCCAGATAGCTTTAAGGCTGTGGGCACACGAGCGAGATGTTTGATACGCATGGAAAAAACCGTTATATCTCAGCAAGTACGGCCTCTAGCGGCAAGGTTAAGGTATCTATAGAAAGGTAGCAGCCGCAGCTATCACGCGCTAAAAGCTCGTCCAGATAGCTTTAAAGCTGTGGGCACACGAGCGAGATGTTCGGGGCCATACAGGTTTTGCTAAAACCGCTATTTCTCAGTAAGTACGGCCTCTAGCGGCAAGGTTAGGGTACTTTTAGAAAGCTAGCAGCTGCTGCTATCACTTGCTAAAAGCTCGTCCAGAAAGCTTTTAAGCTGTGGGCACACGAGCGAGATGTTCGGGGCCATATAGGTTTCGCTAAAACCTTTATTTCTCAGCTATTACGGCCTCTAGCGGCAAGGTTAAGGTATCTATTGAAAGGTAGCAGCCGCAGCTATCACGCACTAAAAAATCGTTCAGAAAGCTTTAAAGCTGTGGGCACACGAGCGAGATGTTCGCGGCCATACCGGTTTTGCTGCCCATGGAATAAACCGTTATTTCTCAGCAAGTACGGCCTCTAGCGGCAAGGTTAAGATATCTATAGAAAGGTAGCAGCCGCAGCTATCACGCGCTGAAAGCTCGTCCAGATAGCTTTAAAGCTGTGGGCACACGAGCGAGATGTTCGGGGCCATACAGGTTTTGCTAAAACCGCTATTTCTCAGTAAGAACGGCCTCTAGCGGCAAGGTTAGGGTACCTATAGAAAGCTAGCAGCCGCAGCTATCACGCGCTGAAAGCTCGTCCAGATAGCTTTAAAGCTGTGGGCACACGAGCGAGATGTTCCAGGCCATATAGGTTTCGCTAAAACCGCTATTTCTCAGTAAGTACGGCCTCTAGCGGCAATGTAAGGGCACCTATAGAAAGGTAGCAGCCGCAGCTATAACGTGCTAAAAGCTCGTCCAGAAAGCTTTAAAGCTGTGGGCACACGAGCGAGATGTTCGCGGCCATACCAGTTTTGCTAAAACCGTTATTTCTCAGCTATTACGGCCTCTAGCGGCAAGGTTAAGGTATCTATAGAAAGGTAGCAGCCGCAGCTATCACGCACTAAAAAATCGTTCAGAAAGCTTTAAAGCTGTGGGCACACGAGCGAGATGTTCGCGGCCATTCCGGTTTTGCTGCCCATGGAATAAACCGTTATTTCTCAGCAAGTACGGCCTGTAGCGGCAAGGTTAAGGTATCTATAGAAAGGTAGCAGCCGCAGCTATCACGCGCTGAAAGCTCGTCCAGATAGCTTTAAAGCTGTGGGCACACGAGCGAGATGTTCGGGGCCTTACAGGTTTTGCTAAAACCGCTATTTCTCAGTAAGTACGGCCTCTAGTGGCAATGTAAGGGCACCTATAGAAAGGTAGCAGCCGCAGCTATCACGTGCTAAAAACTCGTCCAGAAAGCTTTAAAGCTGTGGGCACACGAGCGAGATGTTCGCGGCCATACCAGTTTTGCTAAAACCGTTATTTCTCAGCAAGTACGGCCTCTAGCGGCAAGGTTAAGGTATCTATAGAAAGGTAGCAGCCGCAGCTATCACGCGCTAAAAAATCGTTCAGAAAGCTTTAAAGCTGTGGGCACACGAGCGAGATGTTCGCGGCCTTACCGATTTTGCTGCCCATGGAATAAACCGTTATTTCTCAGCAAGTACGGCCTCTAGCGGCAAGGTTAAGGTATCTATAGAAAGGTAGCAGCCGCAGCTATCACGTGCTAAAAGCTCGTCCAGAAATCTTTTAAGCTGTGGGCACACGAGCGAGATGTTTGCTTCCCATTGAATAAACCGTTATTTCTCAGCAAGTACGGCCTGTAGCGGCAAGGTTAAGGCATCTATAGAAAGGTAGCAGCCGCAGCTATCACGCGCTGAAAGCTCGTCCAGATAGCTTTAAAGCTGTGGGCACACGAGCGAGATGTTCGGGGCCTTACAGGTTTTGCTAAAACCGCTATTTCTCAGTAAGTACGGCCTCTAGTGGCAATGTAAGGGCACCTATAGAAAGGTAGCAGCCGCAGCTATCACGTGCTAAAAGCTCGTCCAGAAAGCTTTTAAGCTGTGGGCACACGAGCGAGATGTTCGGGGCCATATAGGTTTCGCTAAAACCTTTATTTCTCAGCTATTACGGCCTCTAGCGGCAAGGTTAAGGTATCTATTGAAAGGTAGCAGCCGCAGCTATCACGCACTAAAAAATCGTTCAGAAAGCTTTAAAGCTGTGGGCACACGAGCGAGATGTTCGCGGCCATTCCGGTTTTGCTGCCCATGGAATAAACCGTTATTTCTCAGCAAGTACGGCCTGTAGCGGCAAGGTTAAGGTATCTATAGAAAGGTAGCAGCCGCAGCTATCACGCGCTGAAAGCTCGTCCAGATAGCTTTAAAGCTGTGGGCACACGAGCGAGATGTTCGGGGCCTTACAGGTTTTGCTAAAACCGCTATTTCTCAGTAAGTACGGCCTCTAGTGGCAATGTAAGGGCACCTATAGAAAGGTAGCAGCCGCAGCTATCACGTGCTAAAAGCTCGTCCAGAAAGCTTTAAAGCTGTGGGCACACGAGCGAGATGTTCGCGGCCATACCAGTTTTGCTAAAACCGTTATTTCTCAGCAAGTACGGCCTCTAGCGGCAAGGTTAAGGTATCTATAGAAAGGTAGCAGCCGCAGCTATCACGCGCTAAAAAATCGTTCAGAAAGCTTTAAAGCTGTGGGCACACGAGCGAGATGTTCGCGGCCATACCGATTTTGCTGCCCATGGAATAAACCGTTATTTCTCAGCAAGTACGGCCTCTAGCGGCAAGGTTAAGGTATCTATAGAAAGGTAGCAGCCGCAGCTATCACGCGCTGTAAGCTCGTCCAGATAGCTTTAAAGCTGTGGGCACACGAGCGAGATGTTCGGGGACATACTGGTTTTGCTAAAACTGCTATTTCTCAGTAAGTACGGCCTCTAGCGGCAATGTTAGGGTATCTATAGAAAGGTAGCAGCGGCAGCTATCACGCGCTAAAAGCTTTTTCAGATAGCTTTAAAGCTGTGGGCACACGAGCGAGATGTTCGCGGCCATACCAGTTTTGCTAAAACCGTTATTTCTCAGCAAGTACGGCCTCTAGCGGCAAGGTTAGGGTACTTGTAGAAAGGTAGCAGCAGCAGCTATCACGCGCTGAAAGCTCGTCCAGATAGCTTTAAAGCTGTGGGCACACGAGCGAGATGTTCGGGGCCATACAGGTTTTGCTAAAACCGCTATTTCTCAGTAAGAACGGCCTCTAGCGGCAAGGTTAGGGTACCTATAGAAAGCTAGCAGCCGCAGCTATCACGTGCTTAAAGCTCGTCCAGAAAGCTTTTAAGCTGTGGGCACACGAGCGAGATGTTTGCTTCCCATTGAATAAACCGTTATTTCCCAACAAGTACGGCCTCTAGCGGCAAGGTTAGGGTATCTATAGAAAGGTAGCAGCCGCAGCTATCACGCGCTGAAAACTCGTCCAGATAGCTTTAAAGCTGTTGGCACACGAGCGAGATGTTCGCTTCCCATTGAATAAACCGTTATTTCTCAGCAAGTACGGCCTCTAGCGGCAAGGTTAGGGCATCTATAGAAAGGTAGCAGCCGCAGCTATCACGCGCTAAAAGCTCGTCCAGATAGCTTTAAAGCTGTGGGCACACGAGCGAAATGTTCGGGGCCATACAGGTTTTACTAAAACCGCTATTTCTCAGTAAGTACGGCCTCTAGTGGCAAGGTTAGGGTACTTTTAGAAAGCTAGCAGCCGCTGCTATCACGTGCTAAAAGCTCGTTCAGAAAGCTTTTAAGCTGTGGGCACACGAGCGAGATGTTCGGGGCCATATAGGTTTTGCTAAAACCGCTATTTCTCAGTAAGTACGGCCTCTAGCGGCAAGGTAAGGGTACCTATAGAAAGGTAGAAGCCGCAGCTATCACGTGCTAAAAGCTCGTCCAGAAAGCTTTAAAGCTGTGGGCACACGAGCGAGATGTTCGCGGCCATACCAGTTTTGCTAAAACCGTTATTTCTCAGCAAATACGGCCTCTAGCGGCAAGGTTAAGGTACCTATAGAAAGCTAGCAGCCGCAGCTATAACGTGCTAAAAGCTCGTCCAGAAAGCTTTAAAGCTGTGGGCACACGAGCGAAATGTTCGCGGCCATACCAGTTTTGCTAAAACCGTTATTTCTCAGCAAGTACGGCCTGTAGCGGCAAGGTTAAGGTATCTATAGAAAGGTAGCAGCCGCAGCTATGACGCGCTAAAAAATCGTTCCGAAAGCTTTAAAGCTGTGGGCACACGAGCGAGATGTTCGCGGCCATAACGGTTTTGCTGCCCATGGAATAAACCGTTATTTCTCAGCAAGTACGGCCTCTAGCGGCAAGGTAAGGGCACCTATAGAAAGTTAGCAGCCGCAGCTATCACGTGCTAAAAGCTCGTCCAGAAAGCTTTAAAGCTGTGGGCACACGAGCGAGATGTTCGCGGCCATACCAGTTTTGCTAAAACCGTTATTTCTCAGCAAGTACGGCCTCTAGCGGCAAGGTTAAGGTATCTATAGAAAGGTAGCAGCCGCAGCTATCACGCACTAAAAAATCGTTCAGAAAGCTTTAAAGCTGTGGGCACACGAGCGAGATGTTCGCGGCCTTACCGGTTTTGCTGCCCATGGAATAAACCGTTATTTCTCAGCAAGTACGGCCTCTAGCGGCAAGGTTAGGGTATCTATAGAAAGGTAGCAGCCGCAGCTATCACGCGCTGAAAGCTCGTCCAGATAGCTTTAAAGCTGTGGGCACACGAGCGAGATGTTCGCTTCCCATTGAATAAACCGTTATTTCTCAGCAAGTACGGCCTCTAGCGGCAAGGTTAAGGTATCTATAGAAAGGTAGCAGCCGCAGCTATCACGCACTAAAAAATCGTTCAGAAAGCTTTAAAGCTGTGGGCACACGAGCGAGATGTTCGCGGCCATACCGGTTTTGCTGCCCATGGTATAAACCGTTATTTCTCAGCAAGTACGGCCTCTAGCGGCAAGGTTAGGGTATCTATAGAAAGGTAGCAGCCGCAGCTATCACGCGCTGAAAGCTCGTCCAGATAGCTTTAAAGCTGTGGGCACACGAGCGAGATGTTCGCTTCCCATTGAATAAACCGTTATTTCTCAGCAAGTACGGCCTCTAGCGGCAAGGTTAAGGTATCTATAGAAAGCTAGCAGCCGCAGCTATCACGCGCTGAAAGCTCGTCCAGATAGCTTTAAAGCTGTGGGCACACGAGCGAGATGTTCGGGGCCATACAGGTGTTTGCTAAAACCGCTATTTCTCAGTAAGTACGGCCTCTAGCGGCAAGGTTAGGGTACTTTTAGAAAGCTAGCAGCCGCTGCTATCACGTGCTAAAAGCTCGTCTAGAAAGCTTTAAAGCTGTGGGCACACGAGCGAGATGTTTGTTTCCCATTGAATAAACCGTTATTTCTCAGCAAGTACGGCCTCTAGCGGCAACGTTAGGGTATCCATAGAAAGCTAGCAGCCGCAGCTATCACGTGCTAAAAGCTCGTCCAGAAAGCTTTAAAGCTGTGGGCACACGAGCGAGATGTTCGCGGCCATACCAGTTTTGCTAAAACCGTTATTTCTCAGCAAGTACGGCCTCTAGCGGCAAGGTTAAGGTATCTATAGAAAGGTAGCAGTCGCAGCTATCACGTGCTAAAAGCTCGTGTAGAAAGCTTTTAAGCTGTGGGCACACGAGCGAGATGTTTGCTTCCCATTGAATAAACCGTTATTTCTCAGCAAGTACGGCCTCTAGCGGCAAGGTTAGAGTATCTATAGAAAGGTAGCAGCCGCAGCTATCACGCGCTGAAAGCTCGTCCAGATAGCTTTAAAGCTGTGGGCACACGAGCGAGATGTTCGCTTCCCATTGAATAAACCGTTATTTCTCAGCAAGTACGGCCTCTAGCGGCAAGGTTAGAGTATCTATAGAAAGGTAGCAGCCGCAGCTATCACGCGCTGTAAGCTCGTCCAGATAGCTTTAAAGCTGTGGGCACACGAGCGAGATGTTCGGGGACATACTGGTTTTGCTAAAACTGCTATTTCTCAGTAAGTACGGCCTCTAGCGGCAATGTTAGGGTATTTATAGAAAGGCAGCAGCGGCAGCTATCACGCGCTAAAAGCTTTTCCAAATAGCTTTAAATTTGTGGGCACACGAGCGAGATGTTCGCGACCATACCAGTTTTGCTAAAACCGTTATTTCTCAGCAAGTACGGCCTCTAGCGGCAAGGCTAGGGTACTTGTAGAAAGGTAGCAGCAGCAGCTATCACGCGCTGAAAGCTCGTCCAGATAGCTTTAAAGCTGTGGGCACACGAGCGAGATGTTTGATACGCATTGAAAAAACCGTTATATCTCAGCAAGTACGGCCTCTAGCGGCAAGGTTAAGGCATCTATAGAAAGGTAGCAGCCGCAGCTATCACGCGCTAAAAGCTCGTCCAGATAGCTTTAAAGCTGTGGGCACACGAGCGAGATGTTCGGGGCCATACAGGTTTTGCTAAAACCGCTATTTCTCAGTAAGAACGGTGTCTAGCGGCAAGGTTAGGGTACCTATAGAAAGCTAGCAGCCGCAGCTATCACGTGCTAAAAGCTCGTCCAGAAAGCTTTTAAGCTGTTGGCACACGAGCGAGATGTTTGCTTCCCAGTGAATAAACCGTTATTTCTCAGCAAGTACGGCCTCTAGCGGCAAGGTTAGGGTATCTATAGAAAGGTAGCAGCCGCAGCTATCACGCGCTGAAAGCTCGTCCAGATAGCTTTAAAGCTGTGGGCACACGAGCGAGATGTTCGCTTCCCATTGAATAAACCGTTATTTCTCAGCAAGTACGGCCTCTAGGGGCAAGGTTAGGGCATCTATAGAAAGGTAGCAGCCGCAGCTATCACGCGCTAAAAGCTCGTCCAGATAGCTTTAAAGCTGTGGGCACACGAGCGAGATGTTCGAGGCCATACAGGTTTTGCTAAAACCGCTATTTCTCAGTAAGTACGGCCTCTAGCGGCAAGGTTAGGGTACCTATAGAAAGGTAGCAGCCGCAGCTATCACGCGCTGAAAGCTCGTCCAGATAGCTTTAAGGCTGTGGGCACACGAGCGAGATGTTTGATACGCATGGAAAAAACCGTTATATCTCAGCAAGTACGGCCTCTAGCGGCAAGGTTAAGGTATCTATAGAAAGGTAGCAGCCGCAGCTATCACGCGCTAAAAGCTCGTCCAGATAGCTTTAAAGCTGTGGGCACACGAGCGAGATGTTCGGGGCCATACAGGTTTTGCTAAAACCGCTATTTCTCAGTAAGTACGGCCTCTAGCGGCAAGGTTAGGGTACTTTTAGAAAGCTAGCAGCCGCTGCTATCACGTGCTAAAAGCTCGTCCAGAAAGCTTTAAAGCTGTGGGCACACGAGCGAGATGTTCGCGGCCATACCAGTTTTGCTAAAACCGTTATTTCTCAGCTATTACGGCCTCTAGCGGCAAGGTTAAGGTATCTATAGAAAGGTAGCAGCCGCAGCTATCACGCACTAAAAAATCGTTCAGAAAGCTTTAAAGCTGTGGGCACACGAGCGAGATGTTCGCGGCCATTCCGGTTTTGCTGCCCATGGAATAAACCGTTATTTCTCAGCAAGTACGGCCTCTAGCGGCAAGGTTAAGGTATCTATAGAAAGGTAGCAGCCGCAGCTATCACGCGCTGAAAGCTCGTCCAGATAGCTTTAAAGCTGTGGGCACACGAGCGAGATGTTCGGGGCCATACAGGTTTTGCTAAAACCGCTATTTCTCAGTAAGTACGGCCTCTAGCGGCAATGTAAGGGCACCTATAGAAAGGTAGCAGCCGCAGCTATCACGTGCTAAAAGCTCGTCCAGAAAGCTTTAAAGCTGTGGGCACACGAGCGAGATGTTCGCGGCCATACCAGTTTTGCTAAAACCGTTATTTCTCAGCAAGTACGGCCTCTAGCGGCAAGGTTAAGGTATCTATAGAAAGGTAGCAGCCGCAGCTATCACGCGCTAAAAAATCGTCCAGAAAGCTTTAAAGCTGTGGGCACACGAGCGAGATGTTCGCGGCCATACCGATTTTGCTGCCCATGGAATAAACCGTTATTTCTCAGCAAGTACGGCCTCTAGCGGCAAGGTTAAGGTATCTATAGAAAGGTAGCAGCCGCAGCTATCACGTGCTAAAAGCTCGTCCAGAAATCTTTTAAGCTGTGGGCACACGAGCGAGATGTTTGCTTCCCATTGAATAAACCGTTATTTCTCAGCAAGTACGGCCTCTAGCGGCAAGGTTAAGGTATCTATAGAAAGGTAGCAGCCGCAGCTATCACGCGCTGTAAGCTCGTCCAGATAGCTTTAAAGCTGTGGGCACACGAGCGAGATGTTCGGGGACATACTGGTTTTGCTAAAACTGCTATTTCTCAGTAAGTACGGCCTCTAGCGGCAATGTTAGGGTATCTATAGAAAGGTAGCAGCGGCAGCTATCACGCGCTAAAAGCTTTTCCAGATAGCTTTAAAGCTGTGGGCACACGAGCGAGATGTTCGCGGCCATACCAGTTTTGCTAAAACCGCTATTTCTCAGCAAGTACGGCCTCTAGCGGCAAGGTTAGGGTACTTGTAGAAAGGTAGCAGCAGCAGCTATCACGCGCTGAAAGCTCGTCCAGATAGCTTTAAAGCTGTGGGCACACGAGCGAGATGTTTGATACGCATGCAAAAAACCGTTATATCTCAGCAAGTACGGCCTCTAGCGGCAAGGTTAAGGTATCTATAGAAAGGTAGCAGCCGCAGCTATCACGCGCTAAAAGCTCGCCCAGATAGCTTTAAAGCTGTGGGCACACGAGCGAGATGTTCGGGGCCATACAGGTTTTGCTAAAACCGCTATTTCTCAGTAAGTACAGCCTCTAGCGGCAAGGTTAGGGTACTTTTAGAAAGCTAGCAGCCGCTGCTATCACGTGCTAAAAGCTCGTCCAGAAAGCTTTTAAGCTGTGGGAACACGAGCGAGATGTTCGGGGCCATACAGGTTTTGCTAAAACCGCTATTTCTCAGTAAGAACGGCCTCTAGCGGCAAGGTTAGGGTACCTATAGAAAGCTAGCAGCCGCAGCTATCACGTGCTTAAAGCTCGTCCAGAAAGCTTTTAAGCTGTGGGCACACGAGCGAGATGTTTGCTTCCCATTGAATAAACCGTTATTTCCCAACAAGTACGGCCTCTAGCGGCAAGGTTAGGGTATCTATAGAAAGGTAGCAGCCGCAGCTATCACGCGCTGAAAGCTCGTCCAGATAGCTTTAAAGCTGTTGGCACACGAGCGAGATGTTCGCTTCCCATTGAATAAACCATTATTTCTCAGCAAGTACGGCCTCTAGCGGCAAGGTTAGGGCATCTATAGAAAGGTAGCAGCCGCAGCTATCACGCGCTAAAAGCTCGTCCAGATAGCTTTAAAGCTGTGGGCACACGAGCGAGATGTTCGGGGCCATACAGGTTTTGCTAAAACCGCTATTTCTCAGTAAGTACGGCCTCTAGTGGCAAGGTTAGGGTACTTTTAAAAAGCTAGCAGCCGCTGCTATCACGTGCTAAAAGCTCGTTCAGAAAGCTTTTAAGCTGTGGGCACACGAGCGAGATGTTCGGGGCCATATAGGTTTTGCTAAAACCGCTATTTCTCAGTAAGTACGGCCTCTAGCGGCAAGGTAAGGGTACCTATAGAAAGGTAGAAGCCGCAGCTATCACGTGCTAAAAGCTCGTCCAGAAAGCTTTAAAGCTGTGGGCACACGAGCGAGATGTTCGCGGCCATACCAGATTTGCTAAAACCGTTATTTCTCAGCAAGTACGGCCTCTAGCGGCAAGGTTAAGGTACCTATAGAAAGCTAGCAGCCGCAGCTATAACGTGCTAAAAGCTCGTCCAGAAAGCTTTAAAGCTGTGGGCACACGAGCGAAATGTTCGCGGCCATACCAGTTTTGCTAAAACCGTTATTTCTCAGCAAGTACGGCCTGTAGCGGCAAGGTTAAGGTATCTATAGAAAGGTAGCAGCCGCAGCTATCACGCGCTACAAAATCGTTCAGAAAGCTTTAAAGCTGTGGGCACACGAGCGAGATGTTCGCGGCCATAACGGTTTTGCTGCCCATGGAATAAACCGTTATTTCTCAGCAAGTACGGCCTCTAGCGGCAAGGTAAGGGCACCTATAGAAAGGTAGCAGCCGCAGCTATCACGTGCTAAAAGCTCGTCCAGAAAGCTTTAAAGCTGTGGGCACACGAGCGAGATGTTCGCTTCCTATTGAATAAACCGTTATTTCTCAGCAAGTACGGCCTCTAGCGGCAAGGTTAAGGTATCTATAGAAAGCTAGCAGCCGCAGCTATCACGCGCTGAAAGCTCGTCCAGATAGCTTTAAAGCTGTGGGCACACGAGCGAGATGTTCGGGGACATACTGGTTTTGCTAAAACTGCTATTTCTCAGTAAGTGCGGCCTCTAGCGGCAATGTTAGGGTATCTATAGAAAGGTAGCAGCGGCAGCTATCACGCGCTAAAAGCTTCTCCAGATAGCTTTAAAGCTGTGGGCACACGAGCGAGATGTTCGCGGCCATACCAGTTTTGCTAAAACCGTTATTTCTCAGCAAGTACGGCCTCTAACGGAGAGGTTAGGGTACTTGTAGAAAGGTAGCAGCAGCAGCTATCACGCGCTGAAAGCTCGTCCAGATAGCTTTAAAGCTGTGGGCACACGAGCGAGATGTTTGATACGCATGGAAAAAACCGTTATATCTCAGCAAGTACGGCCTCTAGCGGCAAGGTTAAGCTATCTATAGAAAGGTAGCAGCCGCAGCTATTACGCGCTAAAAGCTCGCCCAGATAGCTTTAAAGCTGTGGGCACACGAGCGAGATGTTCGGGGCCATACAGGTTTTGCTAAAACCGCTATTTCTCAGTAAGTACGGCCTCTAGCGGCAAGGTTAGGGTACTTTTAGAAAGCTAGCAGCCGCTGCTATCACGTGCTAAAAGCTCGTCCAGAAAGCTTTTAAGCTGTGGGAACACGAGCGAGATGTTCGGGGCCATACAGGTTTTGCTAAAACCGCTATTTCTCAGTAAGAACGGCCTCTAGCGGCAAGGTTAGGGTACCTATAGAAAGCTAGCAGCCGCAGCTATCACGTGCTTAAAGCTCGTCCAGAAAGCTTTTAAGCTGTGGGCACACGAGCGAGATGTTTGCTTCCCATTGAATAAACCGTTATTTCCCAACAAGTACGGCCTCTAGCGGCAAGGTTAGGGTATCTATAGAAAGGTAGCAGCCGCAGCTATCACGCGCTGAAAGCTCGTCCAGATAGTTTTAAAGCTGTGGGCACACGAGCGAGATGTTCGCTTCTCATTGAATAAACCGTTATTTCTCAGCAAGTACGGCCTCTAGCGGCAAGGTTAAGGTATCTATAGAAAGCTAGCAGCCGCTGCTATCACGTGCTAAAAAATCGTTCAGAAAGCTTTAAAGCTGTGGGCACACGAGCGAGATGTTCGCGGCCATACCGGTTTTGCTGCCCATGGAATAAACCGTTATTTCTCAGCAAGTACGGCCTCTAGCGGCAAGGTTAAGGTACCTATAGAAAGCTAGCAGCCGCAGCTATAACGTGCTAAAAGCTCGTCCAGAAAGCTTTAAAGCTGTGGGCACACGAGCGAAATGTTCGCGGCCATACCAGTTTTGCTAAAACCGTTATTTCTCAGCAAGTACGGCCTGTAGCGGCAAGGTTAAGGTATCTATAGAAAGGCAGCAGCCGCAGCTCTCACGCGCTCAAAAATCGTTCAGAAAGCTTTAAAGCTGTGGGCACACGAGCGAGATGTTCGCGGCCATAACGGTTTTGCTGCCCATGGAATAAACCGTTATTTCTCAGCAAGTACGGCCTCTAGCGGCAAGGTTAGGGTATCTATAGAAAGGTAGCAGCCGCAGCTATCACGCGCTGATAGCTCGTCCAGATAGCTTTAAAGCTGTGGGCACACGAGCGAGATGTTCGCTTCCCATTGAATAACCCGTTATTTCTCAGCAAGTACGGCCTCTAGCGGCAAGGTTAAGGTATCTATAGAAAGCTAGCAGCCGCTGCTATCACGTGCTAAAAGCTCGTCCAGAAAGCTTTTAAGCTGTGGGCACACGAGCGAGATGTTCGGGGCCATATAGGTTTTGCTAAAACCGCTATTTCTCAGTAAGTACGGCCTCTAGCGGCAAGGTAAGGGCACCTATAGAAAGGCAGCAGCCGCAGCTATCACATGCTAAAAGCTCGTCCAGAAAGCTTTAAAGCTGTGGGCACACGAGCGAGATGTTCGCGGCCATACCAGTTTTGCTAAAACCGTTATTTCTCAGCAAGTACGGCCTCTAGCGGCAAGGTTAAGGTATCTATAGAAAGGTAGCAGCCGCAGCTATCACGCACTAAAAAATCGTTCAGAAAGCTTTAAAGCTGTGGGCACACGAGCGAGATGTTCGCGGCCATACCGGTTTTGCTGCCCATGGAATAAACCGTTATTTCTCAGCAAGTACGGCCTCTAGCGGCAAGGTTAAGGTATCTATAGAAAGGTAGCAGCCGCAGCTATCACGCGCTGAAAGCTCGTCCAGATAACTTTAAAGCTGTGGGCACACGAGCGAGATGTTCGGGGCCATACAGGTTTTGCTAAAACCGCTATTTCTCAGTAAGAACGGCCTCTAGCGGCAAGATTAGGGTACCTATAGAAAGCTAGCAGCCGCAGCTATCACGTGCTAAAAGCTCGTCCAGAAAGCTTTTAAGCTGTTGGCACACGAGCGAGATGTTTGCTTCCCATTGAATAAACCGTTATTTCTCAGCAAGTACGGCCTCTAGCGGCAACGTTAGGGTATCTATAGAAAGCTAGCAGCCGCAGCTATCACGTGCTAAAAGCTCGTCCACAAAGCTTTAAAGCTGTGGGCACACGAGCGAGATGTTCGCGGCCATACCGTTTTTGCTGCCCATGGAATAAACCGTTATTTCTCAGCAAGTACGGCCTCTAGCGGCAAGGTAAGGGTACCTATAGAAAGCTAGCAGCCGCAGCTATCACGTGCTAAAAGCTCGTCCAGAAAGCTTTTAAGCTGTTGGCACACGAGCGAGATGTTTGCTTCCCATTGAATAAACCGTTATTTCTCAGCAAGTACGGCCTCTAGCGGCAAGGTTAAGGTATCTATAGAAAGGTAGCAGCCGCAGCTATCACGCGCTAAAAAATCGTTCAGAAAGTTTTAAAGCTGTGGGCACACGAGCGAGATGTTCGCGGCCATAGCGGTTTCGCTTCCCATTGAATAAACCGTTATTTCTCAGCAAGTACGGCCTCTAGCGGCAAGGTTAAGGTATCTATAGAAAGGTAGCAGCCGCAGCTATCACGTGCTAAAAGCTCGTCCAGAAAGCTTTTAAGCTGTGGGCACACGAGCGAGATGTTTGCTTCCCATTGAATAAACCGTTATTTCTCAGCAAGTACGGCCTCTAGCGGCAAGGTTAAGGTATCTATAGAAAGGTAGCAGCCGCAGCTATCACGCGCTAAAAAATCGTTCAGAAAGTTTTAAAGCTGTGGGCACACGAGCGAGATGTTCGCGGCCATAGCGGTTTCGCTTCCCATTGAATAAACCGTTATTTCTCAGCAAGTACGGCCTCTAGCGGCAAGGTTAAGGTATCTATAGAAAGGTAGCAGCCGCAGCTATCACGCGCTGTAAGCTCGTCCAGATAGCTTTAAAGCTGTGGGCACACGAGCGAGATGTTCGGAGACATACTGGTTTTGCTAAAACTGCTATTTCTCAGTAGGTACGGCCTCTAGCGGCAATGTTAGGGTATCTATAGAAAGGTAGCAGCGGCAGCTATCACGCGCTAAAAGCTTTTCCAGATAGCTTTAAAGCTGTGGGCACACGAGCGAGATGCTCGCGGCCATACCAGTTTTGCTAAAACCGTTATTTCTCAGCAAGTACGGCCTCTAGCGGCAAGGTTAGGGTACTTGTAGAAAGGTAGCAGCAGCAGCTATCACGCGCTGAAAGCTCGTCCAGATAGCTTTAAAGCTGTGGGCACACGAGCGAGATGTTTGATACGCATGGAGAAAACCGTTATATCTCAGCAAGTACGGCCTCTAGCGGCAAGGTTAAGGTATCTATAGAAAGGTAGCAGCCGCAGCTATCACGCGCTAAAAGCTCGCCCAGATAGCTTTAAAGCTGTGGACACACGAGCGAGATGTTCGGGGCCATACAGGTTTTGCTAAAACCGGTATTTCTCAGTAAGTACGGCCTCTAGCGGCAAGGTTAGGGTACTTTTAGAAAGCTAGCAGCCGCTGCTATCACGTGCTAAAAGCTCGTTCAGAAAGCTTTTAAGCTGTGGGAACACGAGCGAGATGTTCGGGGCCATATAGGTTTTGCTAAAACCGCTATTTCTCAGTAAGTACGGCCTCTAGCGGCAAGGTTAGGGTACTTTTAGAAAGCTAGCAGCCGCTGCTATCACGTGCTAAAAGCTCGCCCAGATAGCTTTAAAGCTGTGGGCACACGAGCGAGATGTTCGGGGCCATACAGGTTTTGCTTAAACCGTTATTTCTCAGCAAGTACGGCCTCTAGCGGCAAGGTAAGGGCACCTTTAGAAAGGTAGCAGCCGCAGCTATCACGTGCTAAAAGCTCGTCCAGAAAGCTTTAAAGCTGTGTGCACACGAGCGAGATGTTCGCGGCCATACCAGTTTTGCTAAAACCGTTATTTCTCAGCAAGTACGGCCTCTAGCGGCAAGGTTAAGGTATCTATAGAAAGGTAGCAGCCGCAGCTATCACGCGCTGAAAGCTCGTCCAGATAGCCTTAAAGCTGTGGGCACACGAGCGAGATGTTCGGGGCCATACAAGTTTTGCTTAAACCGCTATTTCTCAGTAAGAACGGCCTCTAGCGGCAAGGTTAGGGTACCTGTAGAAAGCTAGCAGCCGCAGCTATCACCTGCTAAAAGCTCGTCCAGAAAGCTTTTAAGCTGTGGGCACACGAGCGAGATGTTTGCTTCCCATTGAATAAACCGTTATTTCTCAGCAAGTACGGCCTCTAGCGGCAAGGTTAGGGTATCTTTAGAAAGGTAGCAGCCGCAGCTATCACGCGCTGAAAGCTCGTCCAGATAGCTTTAAAGCTGTGGGCACACGAGCGAGATGTTCGCTTCCCATTGAATAAACCGTTATTTATCAGCAAGTACGGCCTCTAGCGGCAAGGTTAGGGCATCTATAGAAAGGTAGCAGCCGCAGCTATCACGCGCTAGAAGCTCGTCCAGAAAGCTTTTAAGCTGTGGGCACACGAGCGAGATGTTTGCTTCCCATTGAATAAACCGTTATTTCTCAGCAAGTACGGCCTCTAGCGGCAAGGTTAGGGTATCTATAGAAAGGTAGCAGCCGCAGCTATCACGCGCTGAAAGCTCGTCCAGATAGCTTTAAAGCTGTGGGCACACGAGCGAGATGTTCGCGGCCATACCAGTTTTGCTAAAACCGCTATTTCTCAGCAAGTACGGCCTCTAGCGGCAAGGTTAAGGTATCTATAGAAAGGTAGCAGGCGCAGCTATCACGCGCTAAAAAATCGTTCAGAAAGCTTTAAAGCTGTGGGCACACGAGCGAGATGTTCGCGGCCATACCGGTTTTGCTGCCCATGGAATAAACCGTTATTTCTCAGCAAGTACGGCCTCTAGCGGCAAGGTTAATGTATCTATAGAAAGGTAGCAACCGCAGCTATCACGCGCTGAAAGCTCGTCCAGATAGCTTTAAAGCTGTGGGCACACGAGCGAGATGTTCGGGGCCATACAGGTTTTGCTAAAACCGCTATTTCTCAGTAAGAACGGCCTCTAGCGGCAAGGTTAGGGTACCTATAGAAAGCTAGCAGCCGCAGCTATCACGTGCTTAAAGCTCGTCCAGAAAGCTTTTAAGCTGTGGGCACACGAGCGAGATGTTTGCTTCCCATTGAATAAACCGTTATTTCTCAGCAAGTACGGCCTCTAGCGGCAAGGTTAGGGTATCTATAGAAAGGTAGCAGCCGCAGCTATCACGCGCTGAAAGCTCGTCCAGATAGCTTTAAAGCTGTGGGCACACGAGCGAGATGTTCGCTTCCCATTGAATAAACCGTTATTTCTCAGCAAGTACGGCCTCTAGCGGCAAGATTAGGGCATCCATAGAAAGGTAGCAGCCGCAGCTATCACGTACTAAAAGCTCGTTCAGAAAGCTTTAAAGCTGTGGGCACACGAGCGAGATGTTCGCGGCCATACCAGTTTTGCTAAAACCGTTATTTCTCAGCAAGTACGGCCTCTAGCGGCAAGGTTAAGGTATCTATAGAAAGGTAGCAGCCGCAGCTATCACGCGCTAAAAAATCGTTCAGAAAGCTTTAAAGCTGTGGGCACACGAGCGAGATGTTCGCGGCCATACCGGTTTTGCTGCCCATGGAATAAACCGTTATTTCTCAGCAAGTACGGCCTCTAGCGGCAAGGTTAAGGTACCTATAAAAAGCTAGCAGCCGCAGCTATAACGTGCTAAAAGCTCGTCCAGAAAGCTTTAAAGCTGTGGGCACACGAGCGAGATGTTCGCGGCCATACCAGTTTTGCTAAAACCGTTATTTCTCAGCAAGTACGGCCTCTAGCGGCAAGGTTAAGGTATCTACAGAAAGGTAGCAGCCGCAGCTATCACGCGCTAAAAAATCGTTCAGAAAGCTTTAAAGCTGTGGGCACACGAGCGAGATGTTCGCGGCCATAACGGTTTTGCTGCCCATGGAATAAACCGTTATTTCTCAGCAAGTACGGCCTCTAGCGGCAAGGTTAGGGTATCTATAGAAAGGTAGCAGCCGCAGCTATCACGCGCTGAAAGCTCGTCCAGATAGCTTTAAAGCTGTGGGCACACGAGCGAGATGTTCGCTTCCCATTGAATAAACCGTTATTTCTCAGCAAGTACGGCCTCTAGCGGCAAGGTTAAGGTATCTATAGAAAGGTAGCAGCCGCAGCTATCACGCGCTGAAAGCTCGTCCAGATAGCTTTAAAGCTGTGGGCACACGAGCGAGATGTTTGGGGCCATACAGGTTTTGCTAAAACCGCTATTTCTCAGTAAGAACGGCCTCTAGCGGCAAGGTTAGGGTACCTATAGAAAGCTAGCAGCCGCAGCTATCACGTGCTAAAAGCTCGTCCAGAAAGCTTTTAAGCTGTGGGCACACGAGCGAGACGTTTGCTTCTCGTTGAATAAACCGTTATTTCTCAGCAAGTACGGCCTCTAGCGGCGAGGTTAGGGTATCTTTAGAAAGGTAGCAGCCGCAGCTATCACGCGCTGAAAGCTCGTCCAGATAGCTTTAAAGCTGTGGGCACACGAGCGAGATGTTCGCTTCCCATTGAATAAACCGTTATTTCTCAGCAAGTACGGCCTCTAGCGGCAAGGTTAGGGCATCTATAGAAAGGTAGCAGCCGCAGCTATCACGCGCTTGAAGCTCATCCAGATAGCTTTAAAGCTGTGGGCACACGAGCGAGATGTTCGGGGCCATACAGGTTTTGCTAAAACCGCTATTTCTCAGTAAGAACGGCCTCAAGCGGCAAGGTTAGGGTACCTATAGAAAGCTAGCAGCCGCAGCTATCACGTGCTGAAAGCTCGTCCAGAAAGCTTTAAAGCTGTGGGCACACGAGCGAGATGTTCGCGGCCATACCAGTTCTGCTAAAACCGCTATTTCTCAGCAAGTACGGCCTCTAGCGGCAAGGTTAAGGTATCTATAGAAAGGTAGCAGCCGCAGCTATCACGCGCTAAAAAATCGTTCAGAAAGCTTTAAAGCTGTGGGCACACGAGCGAGATGTTCGCGGCCATGCCGGTTTTGCTGCCCATGGAATAAACCGTTATTTCTCAGCAAGTACGGCCTCTAGCGGCAAGGTTAATGTATCTATAGAAAGGTAGCAGCCGCAGCTATCACGCGCTGAAAGCTCGTCCAGATAGCTTTAAAGCTGTGGGCACACGAGCGAGATGTTCGGGGCCATACAGGTTTTGCTAAAACCGCTATTTCTCAGTAAGAACGGCCTCTAGCGGCAAGGTTAGGGTACCTATAGAAAGCTAGCAGCCGCAGCTATCACGTGCTTAAAGCTCGTCCAGAAAGCTTTTAAGCTGTGGGCACACGAGCGAGATGTTTGCTTCCCATTGAATAAACCGTTATTTCTCAGCAAGTACGGCCTCTAGCGGCGAGGTTAGGGTATCTATAGAAAGGTAGCAGCCGCAGCTATCACGCGCTGAAAGCTCGTCCAGATAGCTTTAAAGCTGTGGGCACACGAGCGAGATGTTCGCTTCCCATTGAATAAACCGTTATTTCTCAGCAAGTACGGCCTCTAGCGGCAAGGTTAGGGCATCTATAGAAAGGTAGCAGCCGCAGCTATCACGCGCTGAAAGCTCGTCCAGATAGCTTTAAAGCTGTGGGCACACGAGCGAGATGTTCGCTTCCCATTGAATAAACCGTTATTTCTCAGCAAGTACGGCCTCTAGCGGCAAGGTTAGGGCATCTATAGAAAGGTAGCAGCCGCAGCTATCACGCGCTAGAAGCTCGTCCAGATAGCTTTAAAGCTGTGGGCACACGAGCGAGATGTTCGGGGCCATACAGGTTTTGCTAAAACCGCTATTTCTCAGTAAGAACGGCCTCTAGCGGCAAGGTTAGGGTACCTATAGAAAGCTAGCAGCCGCAGCTATCACGTTCTGAAAGCTCGTCCAGAAAGCTTTAAAGCTGTGGGCACACGAGCGAGATGTTCGCGGCCATACCAGTTTTGCTAAAACCGCTATTTCTCAGCAAGTACGGCCTCTAACGGCAAGGTTAAGGTATCTATAGAAAGGTAGCAGCCGCAGCTATCACGCGCTAAAAAATCGTTCAGAAAGCTTTAAAGCTGTGGGCACACGAGCGAGATGTTCGCGGCCATACCGGTTTTGCTGCCCATGGAATAAACCGTTATTTCTCAGCAAGTACGGCCTCTAGCGGCAAGGTTAAGGTATCTATAGAAAGGTAGCAGCCGCAGCTATCACGCGCTAAAAAATCGTTCAGAAAGCTTTAAAGCTGTGGGCACACGAGCGAGATGTTCGCGGCCATACCGGTTTTGCTGCCCATGGAATAAACCGTTATTTCTCAGCAAGTACGGCCTCTAGCGGCAAGGTAAGGGTACCTATAGAAAGCTAGCAGCCGCAGCTATCACGTGCTAAAAGCTCGTCCAGAAAGCTTTTAAGCTGTGGGCACACGAGCGAGATGTTCGCGGCCATACCAGTTTTGCTAAAACCGTTATTTCTCAGCAAGTACGGCCTCTAGCGGCGAGGCTAGGGTATCTATAGAAAGGTAGCAGCCGCAGCTATCACGCGCTAAAAAATCGTTCAGAAAGCTTTAAAGCTGTGGGCACACGAGCGAGATGTTCGCGGCCATACCGGTTTTGCTGCCCATGGAATAAACCGTTATTTCTCAGCAAGTACGGCCTCTAGCGGCAAGGTTAAGGTATCTATAGAAAGGTAGCAGCCGCAGCTATCACGCGCTAAAAAATCGTTCAGAAAGCTTTAAAGCTGTGGGCACACGAGCGAGATGTTCGCGGCCATACCGGTTTTGCTGCCCATGGAATAAACCGTTATTTCTCAGCAAGTACGGCCTCTAGCGGCAAGGTTAATGTATCTATGGAAAGGTAGCAGCCGCAGCTATCACGCGCTGAAAGCTCGTCCAGATAGCTTTAAAGCTGTGGGCACACGAGCGAGATGTTCGGGGCCATACAGGTTTTGCTAAAACCGCTATTTCTCAGTAAGAACGGCCTCTAGCGGCAAGGTTGGGGTACCTATAGAAAGCTAGCAGCCGCAGCTATCACGTGCTTAAAGCTCGTCCAGAAAGCTTTTAAGCTGTGGGCACACGAGCGAGATGTTTGCTTCCCATTGAATAAACCGTTATTTCTCAGCAAGTACGGCCTCTAGCGGCGAGGTTAGGGTATCTATAGAAAGGTAGCAGCCGCAGCTATCACGCGCTGAAAGCTCGTCCAGATAGCTTTAAAGCTGTGGGCACACGAGCGAGATGTTCGCTTCCCATTGAATAAACCGTTATTTCTCAGCAAGTACGGCCTCTAGCGGCAAGGTTAGGGCATCTATAGAAAGGTAGCAGCCGCAGCTATCACGCGCTGAAAGCTCGTCCAGATAGCTTTAAAGCTGTGGGCACACGAGCGAGATGTTCGCTTCCCATTGAATAAACCGTTATTTCTCAGCAAGTACGGCCTCTAGCGGCAAGGTTAGGGCATCTATAGAAAGGTAGCAGCCGCAGCTATCACGCGCTAGAAGCTCGTCCAGATAGCTTTAAAGCTGTGGGCACACGAGCGAGATGTTCGGGGCCATACAGGTTTTGCTAAAACCGCTATTTCTCAGTAAGAACGGCCTCTAGCGGCAAGGTTAGGGTACCTATAGAAAGCTAGCAGCCGCAGCTATCACGTTCTGAAAGCTCGTCCAGAAAGCTTTAAAGCTGTGGGCACACGAGCGAGATGTTCGCGGCCATACCAGTTTTGCTAAAACCGCTATTTCTCAGCAAGTACGGCCTCTAACGGCAAGGTTAAGGTATCTATAGAAAGGTAGCAGCCGCAGCTATCACGCGCTAAAAAATCGTTCAGAAAGCTTTAAAGCTGTGGGCACACGAGCGAGATGTTCGCGGCCATACCGGTTTTGCTGCCCATGGAATAAACCGTTATTTCTCAGCAAGTACGGCCTCTAGCGGCAAGGTTAATGTATCTATAGAAAGGTAGCAGCCGCAGCTATCACGCGCTAAAAAATCGTTCAGAAAGCTTTAAAGCTGTGGGCACACGAGCGAGATGTTCGCGGCCATACCGGTTTTGCTGCCCATGGAATAAACCGTTATTTCTCAGCAAGTACGGCCTCTAGCGGCAAGGTTAAGGTATCTATAGAAAGGTAGCAGCCGCAGCTATCACGCGCTGTAAGCTCGTCCAGATAGCTTTAAGGCTGTGGGCACACGAGCGAGATGTTCGGGGACATACTGGTTTTGCTAAAACTGCTATTTCTCAGTAAGTACGGCCTCTAGCGGCAATGTTAGGGTATCTATAAAAAGGTAGCAGCGGCAGCTATCACGCGCTAAAAGCTTTTCCAGATAGCTTTAAAGCTGTGGGCACACGAGCGAGATGTTCGCGGCCATACCAGTTTTGCTAAAACCGTTATTTCTCAGCAAGTACGGCCTCTAGCGGCAAGGATAGGGTACTTGTAGAAAGGTAGCAGCAGCAGCTATCACGCGCTGAAAGCTCGTCCAGATAGCTTTAAAGCTGTGGGCACACGAGCGAGATGTTTGATACTCATGGAAAAAACCGTTATATCTCAGCAAGTACGGCCTCTAGCGGCAAGGTTAAGGTATCTATAGAAAGGTAGCAGCCGCAGCTATCACGCGCTAAAAGGTCGCCCAGATAGCTTTAAAGCTGTGGGCACACGAGCGAGATGTTCGGGGCCATACAGGTTTTGCTAAAACCGCTATTTCTCAGTAAGAACGGCCTCTAGCGGCAAGGTTAGGGTACCTATAGAAAGCTAGCAGCCGCAGCTATCACGTGCTAAAAGCTCGTCCAGAAAGCTTTTAAGCTGTGGGCACACGAGCGAGATGTTTGCTTCCCATTGAATAAACCGTTATTTCTCAGCAAGTACGGCCTCTAGCGGCAAGGTTAGGGTATCTTTAGAAAGGTAGCAGCCGCAGCTATCACGCGCTGAAAGCTCGTCCAGATAGCTTTAAAGCTGTGGGCACACGAGCGAGATGTTCGGGGCCATACAGGTTTTGCTAAAACCGCTATTTCTCAGTAAGAACGGCCTCTAGCGGCAAGGTTAGGGTACCTATAGAAAGCTAGCAGCCGCAGCTATCACGCGCTAGAAGCTCGTCCAGATAGCTTTAAAGCTGTGGGCACACGAGCGAGATGTTCGGGGCCATACAGGTTTTGCTAAAACCGCTATTTCTCAGTAAGAACGGCCTCTAGCGGCAAGGTTAAGGTACCTATAGAAAGCTAGCAGCCGCAGCTATCACGTGCTAAAAGCTCGTCCAGAAAGCTTTTAAGCTGTGGGCACACGAGCGAGATGTTCGCGGCCATACCAGTTTTGCTAAAACCGTTATTTCTCAGCAAGTACGGCCTCTAGCGGCGAGGCTAGGGTATCTATAGAAAGGTAGCAGCCGCAGCTATCACGCGCTAAAAAATCGTTCAGAAAGCTTTAAAGCTGTGGGCACACGAGCGAGATGTTCGCGGCCATACCGGTTTTGCTGCCCATGGAATAAACCGTTATTTCTCAGCAAGTACGGCCTCTAGCGGCAAGGTTAAGGTATCTATAGAAAGGTAGCAGCCGCAGCTATCACGCGCTAAAAAATCGTTCAGAAAGCTTTAAAGCTGTGGGCACACGAGCGAGATGTTCGCGGCCATACCGGTTTTGCTGCCCATGGAATAAACCGTTATTTCTCAGCAAGTACGGCCTCTAGCGGCAAGGTTAATGTATCTATGGAAAGGTAGCAGCCGCAGCTATCACGCGCTGAAAGCTCGTCCAGATAGCTTTAAAGCTGTGGGCACACGAGCGAGATGTTCGGGGCCATACAGGTTTTGCTAAAACCGCTATTTCTCAGTAAGAACGGCCTCTAGCGGCAAGGTTAGGGTACCTATAGAAAGCTAGCAGCCGCAGCTATCACGTGCTTAAAGCTCGTCCAGAAAGCTTTTAAGCTGTGGGCACACGAGCGAGATGTTTGCTTCCCATTGAATAAACCGTTATTTCTCAGCAAGTACGGCCTCTAGCGGCGAGGTTAGGGTATCTATAGAAAGGTCGCAGCCGCAGCTATCACGCGCTGAAAGCTCGTCCAGATAGCTTTAAAGCTGTGGGCACACGAGCGAGATGTTCGCTTCCCATTGAATAAACCGTTATTTCTCAGCAAGTACGGCCTCTAGCGGCAAGGTTAGGGCATCTATAGAAAGGTAGCAGCCGCAGCTATCACGCGCTGAAAGCTCGTCCAGATAGCTTTAAAGCTGTGGGCACACGAGCGAGATGTTCGCTTCCCATTGAATAAACCGTTATTTCTCAGCAAGTACGGCCTCTAGCGGCAAGGTTAGGGCATCTATAGAAAGGTAGCAGCCGCAGCTATCACGCGCTAGAAGCTCGTCCAGATAGCTTTAAAGCTGTGGGCACACGAGCGAGATGTTCGGGGCCATACAGGTTTTGCTAAAACCGCTATTTCTCAGTAAGAACGGCCTCTAGCGGCAAGGTTAGGGTACCTATAGAAAGCTAGCAGCCGCAGCTATCACGTTCTGAAAGCTCGTCCAGAAAGCTTTAAAGCTGTGGGCACACGAGCGAGATGTTCGCGGCCATACCAGTTTTGCTAAAACCGCTATTTCTCAGCAAGTACGGCCTCTAACGGCAAGGTTAAGGTATCTATAGAAAGGTAGCAGCCGCAGCTATCACGCGCTAAAAAATCGTTCAGAAAGCTTTAAAGCTGTGGGCACACGAGCGAGATGTTCGCGGCCATACCGGTTTTGCTGCCCATGGAATAAACCGTTATTTCTCAGCAAGTACGGCCTCTAGCGGCAAGGTTAATGTATCTATAGAAAGGTAGCAGCCGCAGCTATCACGCGCTAAAAAATCGTTCAGAAAGCTTTAAAGCTGTGGGCACACGAGCGAGATGTTCGCGGCCATACCGGTTTTGCTGCCCATGGAATAAACCGTTATTTCTCAGCAAGTACGGCCTCTAGCGGCAAGGTTAAGGTATCTATAGAAAGGTAGCAGCCGCAGCTATCACGCGCTGTAAGCTCGTCCAGATAGCTTTAAGGCTGTGGGCACACGAGCGAGATGTTCGGGGACATACTGGTTTTGCTAAAACTGCTATTTCTCAGTAAGTACGGCCTCTAGCGGCAATGTTAGGGTATCTATAAAAAGGTAGCAGCGGCAGCTATCACGCGCTAAAAGCTTTTCCAGATAGCTTTAAAGCTGTGGGCACACGAGCGAGATGTTCGCGGCCATACCAGTTTTGCTAAAACCGTTTTTTCTCAGCAAGTACGGCCTCTAGCGGCAAGGTTAGGGTACTTGTAGAAAGGTAGCAGCAGCAGCTATCACGCGCTGAAAGCTCGTCCAGATAGCTTTAAAGCTGTGGGCACACGAGCGAGATGTTTGATACTCATGGAAAAAACCGTTATATCTCAGCAAGTACGGCCTCTAGCGGCAAGGTTAAGGTATCTATAGAAAGGTAGCAGCCGCAGCTATCACGCGCTAAAAGGTCGCCCAGATAGCTTTAAAGCTGTGGGCACACGAGCGAGATGTTCGGGGCCATACAGGTTTTGCTAAAGCCGCTATTTCTCAGTAAGAACGGCCTCTAGCGGCAAGGTTAGGGTACCTATAGAAAGCTAGCAGCCGCAGCTATCACGTGCTAAAAGCTCGTCCAGAAAGCTTTTAAGCTGTGGGCACACGAGCGAGATGTTTGCTTCCCATTGAATAAACCGTTATTTCTCAGCAAGTACGGCCTCTAGCGGCAAGGTTAGGGTATCTTTAGAAAGGTAGCAGCCGCAGCTATCACGCGCTGAAAGCTCGTCCAGATAGCTTTAAAGCTGTGGGCACACGAGCGAGATGTTCGGGGCCATACAGGTTTTGCTAAAACCGCTATTTCTCAGTAAGAACGGCCTCTAGCGGCAAGGTTAGGGTACCTATAGAAAGCTAGCAGCCGCAGCTATCACGCGCTAGAAGCTCGTCCAGATAGCTTTAAAGCTGTGGGCACACGAGCGAGATGTTCGGGGCCATACAGGTTTTGCTAAAACCGCTATTTCTCAGTAAGAACGGCCTCTAGCGGCAAGGTTAAGGTACCTATAGAAAGCTAGCAGCCGCAGCTATCACGTGTTAAAAGCTCGTCCAGAAAGCTTTTAAGCTGTGGGCACACGAGCGAGATGTTCGCGGCCATACCAGTTTTGCTAAAACCGTTATTTCTCAGCAAGTACGGCCTCTAGCGGCAAGGTTAAGGTATCTATAGAAAGGTAGCAGCCGCAGCTATCACGCGCTAAAAAATCGTTCAGAAAGCTTTAAAGCTGTGGGCACACGAGCGAGATGTTCGCGGCCATACCGGTTTTGCTGCCCATGGAATAAACCGTTATTTCTCAGCAAGTACGGCCTCTAGCGGCAAGGTTAGGGTATCTATAGAAAGGTAGCAGCCGCAGCTATCACGCGCTGAAAGCTCGTCCAGATAGCTTTAAAGCTGTGGGCACACGAGCGAGATGTTCGGGGCCTTACAGGTTTTGCTAAAACCGCTATTTCTCAGTAAGGACGGCCTCTAGCGGCAAGGTTAGGGTACCTATAGAAAGCTAGCAGCCGCAGCTATCACGTGCTAAAAGCACGAAAACCGATCTTGCATTGACCACATATTAATAAGACAAGAGCAAAACCCTACAAATACAAATGATATCACCCCAATAATTCTACAGAACACAATAACCGACCACTATACAACTTTAGTAAAAATTAATATAAAACATAATAATAATCACAAAAAAGAAATAAAAACAATAACGAAAGTAAACTATGGAATACTAAGACAAAATATCAAAGAATTGGATTGGGATCAAATCGTCAATGAAACCGACGATGCAAATATTTCGACCGATAAATTCATACTAGAACTAAGAGCTACTATTGATAGTTCTACAACGCGAACTCGAATTCCTAATAAATTTACTCCTTTAAAGCCATGGTTAACACAGGGAATTATTAAGTCGATTAGGATTCGAGATAAAATTAAACAAAGATTAAATAGGGAACCCTTTAACACAAATCTTTTACGACATTACAAAGAATACAGAAATAAAATAAATTTATTAAAAAAAATAGCTAAAAAACAGTATTTTCAAAATGAACTACAAAATGATTCAAATAATAAAAAACTTTGGAAAATGGTTAATAACTTATCGACTAATAAAAAAGACAAAACCTGCCCTCCTATCGAAATACTGAATAAAGAAACCCCTAACACAGTAGATGCAGAGAAATTGTTAGCTAACCACTTTAATAATGTATTCATCAATATAGGGGCAAACATATTTAATAATTATAACACTGACCATGAAATATCATTAGAAAACAATTCAGGTAATACACAATCCAATATACATTTCATTAAAATTACAGAAGAAGAAGTTATACAAATAATCAATTCACTCAAGAGCAATACATCTGCTGGATGGGATACAATAACCTCAGACAATTTGAAAAATATTCAAAATGAGATCAAGAAACCACTCACGATGTTATTAAATAAGTGTATGCAGGAAGGAACCTTTCCAACCGCATTTAAAAAGGCTCTAGTTGTACCAGTTTTCAAAAATGGAAGCAAACAAGATATCAATAACTACCGTCCTATATCTATTCTACCCTCTTTGGCTAAAATTTTTGAGAAATGCATAAAAAAAAGGCTAGTTAAATTCCTCTCTGAGAATCATATAATATCTCCCCAACAGTATAGTTTCCGAGAAGGCCTTAGTACGGAAGATGCAGTGATGAATGTCACAAATTTCATACACTCAGAATTGGATATAGATCGTAAACCCATTGCAATATTTATGGATTTATCTAAGGCATTCGATACCATAATATGTGAACTCCTAATAAAAAAGCTAAAATCTATCGGTATTGAAAAGAAGCCACTAGATCTTTTTAATTCATATTTACATGACCGACAACAAAGAGTCAAAATCCATGAGCACTTAAGTGAATGGAAACATAATAAAAATGTAGGACTACCCCAAGGAACCGTACTGTCGCCTATACTATATAGTATATATGTTAACGAATTGTGTAACTTTAAACATGATGACTGTATTATAATAGCTTTTGCGGACGACACAGTATTATTAAGTTCGTCAAATTCGTGGAATCAAACTTTGTCTATAATTCAATCCGCAATGAGGAAACTTCAAAAATGGCTGTTTAAACATCGTCTCAAATTAAATGTCCAAAAAACAAAAGCCATATCCTTCTCTATAAATTCATCAACTCAGCCTCCATTTGATCATATTAAATTGAATGATGATACCGTAAATCTGGTGGATGCGACAAACTACTTAGGAGTAATCATTGACAAACACCTTAAGTGGAACTTTCACACTGACTTTATAAATAAAAAAATTAGACAAAGCTTTTTCATATTGAATAGACTGCATAAGATCCTGACAGCAAATCAACTTAAAACAATTTATTATGCGCTAGTTCAATCAACTCTACAATACTGTATAGCGGCTTGGGGTGGCGCATTTAACGTTCATCTTGAAAATTTAAACGTAACTCAGCGACTCATCTTAAAAAAGATTTTTTCTCTTCCGAGACTTCATCCCACATCCAATCTATTTGAAATAGCAAAAGTCCTTAGCTTGAAACAACTATATGCAAAATCAGCGTTATATTACACATATAAACAACATTCTATTACTTCAATACATAATAGGACCACAAGATTCAACAATAGAAGATTGCATGTTCCATTTTACCACAAAACACATACCCAAAGATACGTGTCATTCACTGGACCAAGTAGCTTCAATGTATTACCTGTCGAGATACGTAACATCAACACTCTTCAGCTATTTAAATATAAAACCAAAAAATGGCTCCTTAGTTTAAAATATGATGAATTCGCAACAATATTTTATTTTCTTTAAAAAAAAAAAAAAAAAAAAACTTTTTACACATCACTATTTAAAAATGAAATTTGTATTTAATATAATAAACAAAGCATAGCAAACTTTATTAAAATTATGATATGTATAGTCAATAAATAACTAATTATTCTCCCATCACAAGCGTTGCTTCAAGGGAGATATGTACACAAGATATCGAATAAGTTTTGTTATATACTTGTAATCATATTGTGAATAAATTGTATTGAATTGAATTGAAAAAAAAAAAAAAAAAAAAAAAAAAAAAAAAAAAAAAAAAAAAAAAAAAGCTCGTCCAGAAAGCTTTTAAGCTGTGGGCACACGAGCGAGATGTTCGCGGCCATACCAGTTTTGCTAAAACCGTTATTTCTCAGCAAGTACGGCCTCTAGCGGCAAGGTTAAGGTATCTATAGAAAGGTAGCAGCCGCAGCTATCACGCGCTAAAAAATCGTTCAGAAAGCTTTAAAGCTGTGGGCACACGAGCGAGATGTTCGCGGCCATACCGGTTTTGCTGCCCATGGAATAAACCGTTATTTCTCAGCAAGTACGGCCTCTAGCGGCAAGGTTAAGGTATCTATAGAAAGGTAGCAGCCGCAGCTATCACGCGCTAAAAAATCGTTCAGAAAAATTTAAAGCTGTGGGCACACGAGCGAGATGTTCGCGGCCATACCGTTTTTGCTGCCCATGGAATAAACCGTTATTTCTCAGCAAGTACGGCCTCCAGCGGCAAGGTTAGGGCATCTATAGAAAGGTAGCAGCCGCAGCTATCACGCGCTGAAAGCTCGTCCAGAAAGCTTTAAAGCTGTGGGCACACGAGCGAGATGTTCGGGGCCATACAGGTTTTGCTAAAACCGCTATTTCTCAGTAAGAACGGCCTCTAGCGGCAAGGTTAGGGTATCTATAGAAAGGTAGCAGCCGCAGCTATCACGCGCTGAAAGCTCGTCCAGATAGCTTTAAAGCTGTGGGCACACGAGCGAGATGTTCGCTTCCCATTGAATAAACCGTTATTTATCAGCAAGTACGGCCTCTAGCGGCAAGGTTAAGGCATCTATAGAAAGGTAGCAGCCGCAGCTATCACGCGCTAAAAGCTCGTCCAGATAGCTTTAAAGCTGTGGGCACACGAGCGAGATGTTCGGGGCCATACAGGTTTTGCTAAAACCGCTATTTCTCAGTAAGAACGGCCTCTAGCGGCAAGGTTAGGGTACCTATAGAAAGCTAGCAGCCGCAGCTATCACGTGCTAAAAGCTCGTCCAGAAAGCCTTAAAGCTGTGGGCACACGAGCGAGATGTTCTCGGCCATACCAGTTTTGCTAAAACCGCTATTACTCAGCAAGTACGGCCTCTAGCGGCAAGGTTAAGGTATCTATAGAAAGGTAGCAGCCGCAGCTATCACGTGCTAAAAGCTCGACCAGAAAGCTTTTAAGCTGTGGGCACACGAGCGAGATGTTCGCTTCCCATTGAATAAACCGTTGTTTCTCAGCAAGTACGGCCTCTAGCGGCAAGGTTAGGGCATCTATAGAAAGGCAGCAGCCGCAGCTATCACGCGCTAAAAGCTCGTCCAGATAGCTTTAAAGCTGTGGGCACACGAGCGAGATGTTCGGGGCCATACAGGTTTTGCTAAAACCGCTATTTCTCAGTAAGTACGGCCTCTAGCGGCAAGGTTAGGGTACTTTTAGAAAGCTAGCAGCCGCTGCTATCACGTGCTAAAAGCTCGTCCAGAAAGCTTTTAAGCTGTGGGCACACGAGCGAGATGTTCGGGGCCATATAGGTTTTGCTAAAACCGCTATTTCTCAGTAAGTACCGTTATATCTCAGCAAGTACGGCCTCTAGCGGCAAGGTTAAGGTATCTATAGAAAGGTAGCAGCCGCAGCTATCACGCGCTAAAAGGTCGCCCAGATAGCTTTAAAGCTGTGGGCACACGAGCGAGATGTTCGGGGCCATACAGGTTTTGCTAAAACCGCTATTTCTCAGTAAGAACGGCCTCTAGCGGCAAGGTTAGGGTACCTATAGAAAGCTAGCAGCCGCAGCTATCACGTGCTAAAAGCTCGTCCAGAAAGCTTTTAAGCTGTGGGCACACGAGCGAGATGTTTGCTTCCCATTGAATAAACCGTTATTTCTCAGCAAGTACGGCCTCTAGCGGCAAGGTTAGGGTATCTTTAGAAAGGTAGCAGCCGCAGCTATCACGCGCTGAAAGCTCGTCCAGATAGCTTTAAAGCTGTGGGCACACGAGCGAGATGTTCGGGGCCATACAGGTTTTGCTAAAACCGCTATTTCTCAGTAAGAACGGCCTCTAGCGGCAAGGTTAGGGTACCTATAGAAAGCTAGCAGCCGCAGCTATCACGCGCTAGAAGCTCGTCCAGATAGCTTTAAAGCTGTGGGCACACGAGCGAGATGTTCGGGGCCATACAGGTTTTGCTAAAACCGCTATTTCTCAGTAAGAACGGCCTCTAGCGGCAAGGTTAAGGTACCTATAGAAAGCTAGCAGCCGCAGCTATCACGTGCTAAAAGCTCGTCCAGAAAGCTTTTAAGCTGTGGGCACACGAGCGAGATGTTCGCGGCCATACCAGTTTTGCTAAAACCGTTATTTCTCAGCAAGTACGGCCTCTAGCGGCAAGGTTAAGGTATCTATAGAAAGGTAGCAGCCGCAGCTATCACGCGCTAAAAAATCGTTCAGAAAGCTTTAAAGCTGTGGGCACACGAGCGAGATGTTCGCGGCCATACCGGTTTTGCTGCCCATGGAATAAACCGTTATTTCTCAGCAAGTACGGCCTCTAGCGGCAAGGTTAGGGTATCTATAGAAAGGTAGCAGCCGCAGCTATCACGCGCTGAAAGCTCGTCCAGATAGCTTTAAAGCTGTGGGCACACGAGCGAGATGTTCGGGGCCTTACAGGTTTTGCTAAAACCGCTATTTCTCAGTAAGGACGGCCTCTAGCGGCAAGGTTAGGGTACCTATAGAAAGCTAGCAGCCGCAGCTATCACGTGCTAAAAGCTCGTCCAGAAAGCTTCTAAGCTGTGGGCACACGAGCGAGATGTTCGCGGCCATACCAGTTTTGCTAAAACCGTTATTTCTCAGCAAGTACGGCCTCTAGCGGCAAGGTTAAGGTATCTATAGAAAGGTAGCAGCCGCAGCTATCACGCGCTAAAAAATCGTTCAGAAAGCTTTAAAGCTGTGGGCACACGAGCGAGATGTTCGCGGCCATACCGGTTTTGCTGCCCATGGAATAAACCGTTATTTCTCAGCAAGTACGGCCTCTAGCGGCAAGGTTAAGGTATCTATAGAAAGGTAGCAGCCGCAGCTATCACGCGCTAAAAAATCGTTCAGAAAAATTTAAAGCTGTGGGCACACGAGCGAGATGTTCGCGGCCATACCGTTTTTGCTGCCCATGGAATAAACCGTTATTTCTCAGCAAGTACGGCCTCTAGCGGCAAGGTTAGGGCATCTATAGAAAGGTAGCAGCCGCAGCTATCACGCGCTGAAAGCTCGTCCAGAAAGCTTTAAAGCTGTGGGCACACGAGCGAGATGTTCGGGGCCATACAGGTTTTGCTAAAACCGCTATTTCTCAGTAAGAACGGCCTCTAGCGGCAAGGTTAGGGTATCTATAGAAAGGTAGCAGCCGCAGCTATCACGCGCTGAAAGCTCGTCCAGATAGCTTTAAAGCTGTGGGCACACGAGCGAGATGTTCGCTTCCCATTGAATAAACCGTTATTTATCAGCAAGTACGGCCTCTAGCGTTAAGGTTAAGGCATCTATAGAAAGGTAGCAGCCGCAGCTATCACGCCCTAAAAGCTCGTCCAGATAGCTTTAAAGCTGTGGGCACACGAGCGAGATGTTCGGGGCCATACAGGTTTTGCTAAAACCGCTATTTCTCAGTAAGAACGGCCTCTAGCGGCAAGGTTAGGGTACCTATAGAAAGCTAGCAGCCGCAGCTATCACGTGCTAAAAGCTCGTCCAGAAAGCTTGAAAGCTGTGGGCACACGAGCGAGATGTTCGCGGCCATACCAGTTTTGCTAAAACCGCTATTACTCAGCAAGTACGGCCTCTAGCGGCAAGGTTAAGGTATCTATAGAAAGGTAGCAGCCGCAGCTATCACGCGCTAAAAGCTTGTCCAGATAGCTTTAAAGCTGTGGGCACACGAGCGAGATGTTCGGGGCCATACAGGTTTTTCTAAAACCGCTATTTCTCAGTAAGAACGGCCTCTTGCGGCAAGGTTAGGGTACCTATAGAACGCTAGCAGCCGCTGCTATCACGTGCTAAAAGCTCGACCAGAAAGCTTTTAAGCTGTGGGCACACGAGCGAGATGTTCGCTTCCCATTGAATAAACCGTTGTTTCTCAGCAAGTACGGCTTCTAGCGGCAAGGTTAGGGCATCTATAGAAAGGCAGCAGCCGCAGCTATCACGCGCTAAAAGCTCGTCCAGATAGCTTTAAAGCTGTGGGCACACGAGCGAGATGTTCGGGGCCATACAGGTTTTGCTAAAACCGCTATTTCTCAGTAAGAACGGCCTCTAGCGGCAAGGTTAGGGTACCTATAGAAAGCAAGCAGCCGCAGCTATCACGTGCTAAAAGCTCGTCCAGAAAGCTTTTAAGCTGTGGGCACACGAGCGAGATGTTTGCTTCCCATTGAATAAACCGTTATTTCTCAGCAAGTACGGCCACTAGCGGCAAGGTTAGGGTATCTATAGAAAGGTAGCAGCCGCAGCTATCACGCGCTGAAAGCTCCTCCAGATAGCTTTAAAGTTGTGGGCACACGAGCGAGATGTTCGCTTCCCATTGAATAAACCGTTATTTATCAGTAAGTAGCGGCAAGGTTAGGGCATCTATAGAAAGGTAGCAGCCGCAGCTATCACGCGCTAAAAGCTCGTCCAGATAGCTTTAAAGCTGTGGGCACACGAGCGAGATGTTCGGGGCCATACAGGTTTTGCTAAAACCGCTATTTCTCAGTAAGAACGGCCTCTAGCGGCAAGGTTAGGGTACCTATAGAAAGCAAGCAGCCGCAGCTATCACGTGCTAAAAGCTCGTCCAGAAAGCTTTTAAGCTGTGGGCACACGAGCGAGATGTTTGTTTCCCATTGAATAAACCGTTATTTCTCAGCAAGTCCGGCCACTAGCGGCAAGGTTAGGGTATCTATAGAAAGGTAGCAGCCGCAGCTATCACGCTTTGTAAGCTCGTCCAGATAGCTTTAAAGCTGTGGGCACACGAGCGAGATGTTCGGTGACATACTGGTTTTGCTAAAACTGCTATTTCTCAGTAAGTACGGCCTCTAGCGGCAATGTTAGGGTATCTATAGAAAGGTAGCAGCGGCAGCTATCACGCGCTAAAAGCTTCTCCAGATAGCTTTAAAGCTGTGGGCACACGAGCGAGATGTTCGCGGCCATACTAGTTTCTCTAATACCGTTATTTCTCAGCAAGTACGGCCTCTAGCGGCAAGGTTAGGGTACCTATAGAAAGGTAGCAGCAGCAGCTATCACGCGCTGAAAGCTCGTAAAGATAGCTTTAAAGCTGTGGGCACACGAGCGAGATGTTTGATACGCATGGAAAAAACCGTTATATCTCAGCAAGTACGGCCTCTAGCGGCAAGGTTAAGGTATCTATAGAAAGGTAGCAGCCGCAGCTATCACGCGCTAAAAGCTCGTCCAGATAGCTTTAAAGCTGTGGGCACACGAGCGAGATGTTCGGGGCCATACAGGTTTTGGTAAAACCGCAATTTCTCAGTAAGTACGGCCTCTAGCGGCAAGGTTAGGGTACTTTTAGAAAGCTAGCAGCCGCTGCTATCACGTGCTGAAAGCTCGTCCAGAAAGCTTTTAAGCTGTGGGAACACGAGCGAGATGTTCGGGGCCATATAGGTTTTGCTAAAACCGCTATTTCTCAGTAAGTACGGCCTCTAGCGGCAAGGTAAGGGCACCTATAGAAAGGTAGCAGCCGCAGCTATCACGTGCTAAAAGCTCGTTCAGAAAGCTTTAAAGCTGTGTGCACACGAGCGAGATGTTCGCGGCCATACCAGTTTTGCTAAAACCGTTATTTCTCAGCAAGTACGGCCTCTAGCGGCAAGGTTAAGGTATCTATAGAAAGGTAGCAGCCGCAGCTATCACGCGCTGAAAGCTCGTCCAGATAGCCTTAAAGCTGTGGGCACACGAGCGAGATGTTCGGGGCCATACAGGTTTTGCTAAAACCGCTATTTCTCAGTAAGAACGGCCTCTAGCGGCAAGGTTAGGGTACCTATAGAAAGCAAGCAGCCGCAGCTATCACGTGCTAAAAGCTCGTCCAGAAAGCTTTTAAGCTGTGGGCACACGAGCGAGATGTTTGCTTCCCATTGAATAAACCGTTATTTCTCAGCAAGTACGGCCACTAGCGGCAAGGTTAGGGTATCTATAGAAAGGTAGCAGCCGCAGCTATCACGCGCTGAAAGCTCCTCCAGATAGCTTTAAAGCTGTGGGCACACGAGCGAGATGTTCGCTTCCCATTGAATAAACCGTTATTTATCAGTAAGTAGCGGCAAGGTTAGGGCATTTATAGAAAGGTAGCAGCCGCAGCTATCACGCGCTAAAAGCTCGTCCAGATAGCTTTAAAGCTGTGGGCACACGAGCGAGATGTTCGGGGCCATACAGGGTTTGCTAAAACCGCTATTTCTCAGTAAGTACGGCCTCTAGCGGCAAGGTTAGGGTACTTTTAGAAAGCTAGCAGCCGCTGCTATCACGTGCTAAAAGCTCGTCCAGAAAGCTTTTAAGCTGTGGGCACACGAGCGAGATGTTTGCTTCCCATTGAATAAACCGTTATTTCTCAGCAAGTACGGCCTCTAGCGGCAAGGTTAGGGTATCTATAGAAAGGTAGCAGCCGCAGCTATCACGCTTTGTAAGCTCGTCCAGATAGCTTTAAAGCTGTGGGCACACGAGCGAGATGTTCGGTGACATACTGGTTTTGCTAAAACTGCTATTTCTCAGTAAGTACGGCCTCTAGCGGCAATGTTAGGGTATCTATAGAAAGGTAGCAGCGGCAGCTATCACGCGCTAAAAGCTTCTCCAGATAGCTTTAAAGCTGTGGGCACACGAGCGAGATGTTCGCGGCCATACTAGTTTCTCTAATACCGTTATTTCTCAGCAAGTACGGCCTCTAGCGGCAAGGTTAGGGTACCTATAGAAAGGTAGCAGCAGCAGCTATCACGCGCTGAAAGCTCGTAAAGATAGCTTTAAAGCTGTGGGCACACGAGCGAGATGTTTGATACGCATGGAAAAAACCGTTATATCTCAGCAAGTACGGCCTCTAGCGGCAAGGTTAAGGTATCTATGGAAAGGTAGCAGCCGCAGCTATCACGCGCTAAAAGCTCGTCCAGATAGCTTTAAAGCTGTGGGCACACGAGCGAGATGTTCGGGGCCATACAGGTTTTGGTAAAACCGCAATTTCTCAGTAAGTACGGCCTCTAGCGGCAAGGTTAGGGTACTTTTAGAAAGCTAGCAGCCGCTGCTATCACGTGCTGAAAGCTCGTCCAGAAAGCTTTTAAGCTGTGGGAACACGAGCGAGATGTTCGGGGCCATATAGGTTTTGCTAAAACCGCTATTTCTCAGTAAGTACGGCCTCTAGCGGCAAGGTAAGGGCACCTATAGAAAGGTAGCAGCCGCAGCTATCACGTGCTAAAAGCTCGTTCAGAAAGCTTTAAAGCTGTGTGCACACGAGCGAGATGTTCGCGGCCATACCAGTTTTGCTAAAACCGTTATTTCTCAGCAAGTACGGCCTCTAGCGGCAAGGTTAAGGTATCCATAGAAAGGTAGCAGCCGCAGCTATCACGCGCTGAAAGCTCGTCCAGATAGCCTTAAAGCTGTGGGCACACGAGCGAGATGTTCGGGGCCATACAGGTTTTGCTAAAACCGCTATTTCTCAGTAAGAACGGCCTCTAGCGGCAAGGTTAGGGTACCTATAGAAAGCAAGCAGCCGCAGCTATCACGTGCTAAAAGCTCGTCCAGAAAGCTTTTAAGCTGTGGGCACACGAGCGAGATGTTTGCTTCCCATTGAATAAACCGTTATTTCTCAGCAAGTACGGCCACTAGCGGCAAGGTTAGGGTATCTATAGAAAGGTAGCAGCCGCAGCTATCACGCGCTGAAAGCTCCTCCAGATAGCTTTAAAGCTGTGGGCACACGAGCGAGATGTTCGCTTCCCATTGAATAAACCGTTATTTATCAGCAAGTACGGTCTCTAGCGGCAAGGTTAGGGCATCTATAGAAAGGTAGCAGCCGCAGCTATCACGCGCTAGAAGCTCGTCCAGATAGCTTTAAAGCTGTGGGCACACGAGCGAGATGTTCGGGGCCATACAGGTTTTGCTAAAACCGCTATTTCTCAGTAAGAACGGCCTCTAGCGGCAAGGTTAGGGTACCTATAAAAAGCTAGCAGCCGCAGCTATGTCGTGCTAAAAGCTCGTCCAGAAAGCTTTAAAGCTGTGGGCACACGAGCGAGATGTTCGCGGCCATACCAGTTTTGCAAAAACCGCTATTTCTCAGCAAGTACGGCCTCTAGCGGCAAGGTTAAGGTATCTATAGGAAGCTAGCAGCCGCAGCTATCACGTGCTTAAAGCTCGTCCGGAAAGCTTTTAAGCTGTGGGCACACGAGCGAGATGTTTGCTTCCCATTGAATAAACCGTTATTTCTCAGCAAGTACGGCCTCTAGCGGCAAGGTTAGGGCATCTATAGAAAGGTAGCAGCCGCAGCTATCACGCGCTAGAAGCTCGTCCAGATAGCTTTAAAGCTGTGGGCACACGAGCGAGATGTTCGGGGCCACACAGGTTTTGCTAAAACCGCTATTTCTCAGTAAGAACGGCCTCTAGCGGCAAGGTTAGGGTACCTATAGAAAGCTAGCAGCCGCAGCTATGTCGTGCTAAAAGCTCGTCCAGAAAGCTTTAAAGCTGTGGGCTCACGAGCGAGATGTTCGCGGCCATACCAGTTTTGCTAAAACCGCTATTTCTCAGCAAGTACGGCCTCTAGCGGCAAGGTTAAAGTACCTATAGAAAGCTAGCAGCCGCAGCTATAACGTGCTTAAAGCTCGTCCAGAAAGCTTTGAAGCTGTGGGCACACGAGCGAGATGTTCGCGGCAATACCGGTTTTGCTGCCCATGGAATAAACCGTTATTTCTCAGCAAGTACGGCCTCTAGCGGCAAGGTTAAAGTACCTATAGAAAGCTAGCAGCCGCAGCTATCACGCGCTGAAAGCTCCTCCAGATAGCTTTAAAGCTGTGGGCACACGAGCGAGATGTTCGCTTCCCATTGAATAAACCGTTATTTATCAGCAAGTACGGTCTCTAGCGGCAAGGTTAGGGCATCTATAGAAAGGTAGCAGCCGCAGCTATCACGCGCTAAAAGCTCGTCCAGATAGCTTTAAAGCTGTGGGCACACGAGCGAGATGTTCGGGGCCATACAGGGTTTGCTAAAACCGCTATTTCTCAGTAAGTACGGCCTCTAGCGGCAAGGTTAGGGTACTTTTAGAAAGCTAGCAGCCGCTGCTATCACGTGCTAAAAGCTCGTCCAGAAAGCTTTTAAGCTGTGGGCACACGAGCGAGATGTTCGGGGCCATATAGGTTTCGCTAAAACCGCTATTTCTCAGTAAGTACGGCCTCTAGCGGCAAGGTATTGGCACTTATAGAAAGGTAGCAGCCGCAGCTATCACGTGCTAAAAGCTCGTCCAGAAAGCTTTAAAGCTGTGGGCACACGAGCGAGATGTTCGCGGCCATACCAGTTTTGCTAAAACCGTTATTTCTCAGCTATTACGGCCTCTAGCGGCAAGGTTAAGGTATCTATAGAAAGGTAGCAGCCGCAGCTATCACGCGCTGAAAGCTCGTCCAGATAGCTTTAAAGCTGTGGGCACACGAGCGAGATGTTCGCGGCCATACCGGTTTTGCTGCCCATGGAATAAACCGTTATTTCTCAGCAAGTACGGCCTCTAGCGGCAAGGTTAAGGTATCTATAGAAAAGCAGCAGCCGCAGCTATCACGTGCTAAAAGCTTGTCCAGAAAGCTTTTAAGCTGTGGGCACACGAGCGAGATGTTTGCTTCCCATTGAATAAACCGTTATTTCTCAGCAAGTACGGCCTCTAGCGGCAAGGTTAGGGTATCTATAGAAAGGTAGCAGCCGCAGCTATCACGCTTTGTAAGCTCGTCCAGATAGCTTTAAAGCTGTGGGCACACGAGCGAGATGTTCGGTGACATACTGGTTTTGCTAAAACTGCTATTTCTCAGTAAGTACGGCCTCTAGCGGCAATGTTAGGGTATCTATAGAAAGGTAGCAGCGGCAGCTATCACGCGCTAAAAGCTTCTCCAGATAGCTTTAAAGCTGTGGGCACACGAGCGAGATGTTCGCGGCCATACTAGTTTCTCTAATACCGTTATTTCTCAGCAAGTACGGCCTCTAGCGGCAAGGTTAGGGTACCTATAGAAAGGTAGCAGCAGCAGCTATCACGCGCTGAAAGCTCGTAAAGATAGCTTTAAAGCTGTGGGCACACGAGCGAGATGTTTGATACGCATGGAAAAAACCGTTATATCTCAGCAAGTACGGCCTCTAGCGGCAAGGTTAAGGTATCTATAGAAAGGTAGCAGCCGCAGCTATCACGCGCTAAAAGCTCGTCCAGATAGCTTTAAAGCTGTGGGCACACGAGCGAGATGTTCGGGGCCATACAGGTTTTGGTAAAACCGCAATTTCTCAGTAAGTACGGCCTCTAGCGGCAAGGTTAGGGTACTTTTAGAAAGCTAGCAGCCGCTGCTATCACGTGCTGAAAGCTCGTCCAGAAAGCTTTTAAGCTGTGGGAACACGAGCGAGATGTTCGGGGCCATATAGGTTTTGCTTAAACCGCTATTTCTCAGTAAGTACGGCCTCTAGCGGCAAGGTAAGGGCACCTATAGAAAGGTAGCAGCCGCAGCTATCACGTGCTAAAAGCTCGTTCAGAAAGCTTTAAAGCTGTGTGCACACGAGCGAGATGTTCGCGGCCATACCAGTTTTGCTAAAACCGTTATTTCTCAGCAAGTACGGCCTCTAGCGGCAAGGTTAAGGTATCTATAGAAAGGTAGCAGCCGCAGCTATCACGCGCTGAAAGCTCGTCCAGATAGCCTTGAAGCTGTGGGCACACGAGCGAGATGTTCGCGGCCATACAGGTTTTGCTAAAACCGCTATTTCTCAGTAAGAACGGCCTCTAGCGGCAAGGTTAGGGTACCTATAGAAAGCAAGCAGCCGCAGCTATCACGTGCTAAAAGCTCGTCCAGAAAGCTTTTAAGCTGTGGGCACACGAGCGAGATGTTTGCTTCCCATTGAATAAACCGTTATTTCTCAGCAAGTACGGCCACTAGCGGCAAGGTTAGGGTATCTATAGAAAGGTAGCAGCCGCAGCTATCACGCGCTGAAAGCTCCTCCAGATAGCTTTAAAGCTGTGGGCACACGAGCGAGATGTTCGCTTCCCATTGAATAAACCGTTATTTATCAGCAAGTACGGTCTCTAGCGGCAAGGTTAGGGCATCTATAGAAAGGTAGCAGCCGCAGCTATCACGCGCTAGAAGCTCGTCCAGATAGCTTTAAAGCTGTGGGCACACGAGCGAGATGTTCGGGGCCATACAGGTTTTGCTAAAACCGCTATTTCTCAGTAAGAACGGCCTCTAGCGGCAAGGTTAGGGTACCTATAGAAAGCTAGCAGCCGCAGCTATGTCGTGCTAAAAGCTCGTCCAGAAAGCTTTAAAGCTGTGGGCACACGAGCGAGATGTTCGCGGCCATACCAGTTTTGCAAAAACCGCTATTTCTCAGCAAGTACGGCCTCTAGCGGCAAGGTTAAGGTATCTATAGGAAGCTAGCAGCCGCAGCTATCACGTGCTTAAAACTCGTCCGGAAAGCTTTTAAGCTGTGGGCACACGAGCGAGATGTTTGGGGCCATATAGGTTTTGCTAAAACCGCTATTTCTCAGCAAGTACGGCCTCTAGCGGCAAGGTTAAAGTACCTATAGAAAGCTAGCAGCCGCAGCTATAACGTGCTAAAAGCTCGTCCAGAAAGCTTTGAAGCTGTGGGCACACGAGCGAGATGTTCGCGGCAATACCGGTTTTGCTGCCCATGGAATAAACCGTTATTTCTCAGCAAGTACGGCCTCTAGCGGCAAGGTTAAAGTACCTATAGAAAGCTAGCAGCCGCAGCTATCACGCGCTGTAAGCTCGTCCAGATAGCTTTAAAGCTGTGGGCACACGAGCGAGATGTTCGGGGCCATACAGGTTTTGCTAAAACCGCTATTTCTCAGTAAGTACGGCCTCTAGCGGCAAGGTTAGGGTACCTATAGAAAGGTAGCAGCCGCAGCTATCACGCGCTGTAAGCTCGTCCAGATAGCTTTAAAGCTGTGGGCACACGAGCGAGATGTTCGCTTCCCATTGAATAAACCGTTATTTATCAGCAAGTACGGTCTCTAGCGGCAAGGTTAGGGCATCTATAGAAAGGTAGCAGCCGCAGCTATCACGCGCTAAAAGCTCGTCCAGATAGCTTTAAAGCTGTGGGCACACGAGCGAGATGTTCGGGCCATACAGGGTTTGCTAAAACCGCTATTTCTCAGTAAGTACGGCCTCTAGCGGCAAGGTTAGGGTACTTTTAGAAAGCTAGCAGCCGCTGCTATCACGTGCTAAAAGCTCGTCCAGAAAGCTTTTAAGCTGTGGGCACACGAGCGAGATGTTCGGGGCCATATAGGTTTCGCTAAAACCGCTATTTCTCAGTAAGTACGGCCTCTAGCGGCAAGGTATTGGCACTTATAGAAAGGTAGCAGCCGCAGCTATCGCGTGCTAAAAGCTCGTCCAGAAAGCTTTAAAGCTGTGGGCACACGAGCGAGATGTTCGCGGCCATACCAGTTTTGCTAAAACCGTTATTTCTCAGCTATTACGGCCTCTAGCGGCAAGGTTAAGGTATCTTTAGAAAGGTAGCAGCCGCAGCTATCACGCGCTAAAAGCTCGTCCAGAAAGCTTTAAAGCTGTGGGCACACGAGCGAGATGTTCGCGGCCATACCAGTTTTGCTAAAACCGTTATTTCTCAGCTATTACGGCCTCTAGCGGCAAGGTTAAGGTATCTATAGAAAGGTAGCAGCCGCAGCTATCACGCGCTGAAAGCTCGTCCAGATAGCTTTAAAGCTGTGGGCACACGAGCGAGATGTTCGCGGCCATACCGGTTTTGCTGCCCATGGAATAAACCGTTATTTCTCAGCAAGTACGGCCTCTAGCGGCAAGGTTAAGGTATCTATAGAAAAGCAGCAGCCGCAGCTATCACGTGCTAAAAGCTCGTCCAGAAAGCTTTTAAGCTGTGGGCACACGAGCGAGATGTTTGCTTCCCATTGAATAAACCGTTATTTCTCAGCAAGTACGGCCTCTAGCGGCAAGGTTAGGGTATCTATAGAAAGGTAGCAGCCGCAGCTATCACGCTTTGTAAGCTCGTCCAGATAGCTTTAAAGCTGTGGGCACACGAGCGAGATGTTCGGTGACATACTGGTTTTGCTAAAACTGCTATTTCTCAGTAAGTACGGCCTCTAGCGGCAATGTTAGGGTATCTATAGAAAGGTAGCAGCGGCAGCTATCACGCGCTAAAAGCTTCTCCAGATAGCTTTAAAGCTGTGGGCACACGAGCGAGATGTTCGCGGCCATAATAGTTTCTCTAATACCGTTATTTCTCAGCAAGTACGGCCTCTACCGGCAAGGTTAGGGTACCTATAGAAAGGTAGCAGCAGCAGCTATCACGCGCTGAAAGCTCGTAAAGATAGCTTTAAAGCTGTGGGCACACGAGCGAGATGTTTGATACGCATGGAAAAAACCGTTATATCTCAGCAAGTACGGCCTCTAGCGGCAAGGTTAAGGTATCTATAGAAAGGTAGCAGCCGCAGCTATCACACGCTAAAAGCTCGTCCAGATAGCTTTAAAGCTGTGGGCACACGAGCGAGATGTTCGGGGCCATACAGGTTTTGGTAAAACCGCAATTTCTCAGTAAGTACGGCCTCTAGCGGCAAGGTTAGGGTACTTTTAGAAAGCTAGCAGCCGCTGCTATCACGTGCTGAAAGCTCGTCCAGAAAGCTTTTAAGCTGTGGGAACACGAGCGAGATGTTCGGGGCCATATAGGTTTTGCTTAAACCGCTATTTCTCAGTAAGTACGGCCTCTAGCGGCAAGGTAAGGGCACCTATAGAAAGGTAGCAGCCGCAGCTATCACGTGCTAAAAGCTCGTTCAGAAAGCTTTAAAGCTGTGTGCACACGAGCGAGATGTTCGCGGCCATACCAGTTTTGCTAAAACCGTTATTTCTCAGCAAGTACGGCTTCTAGCGGCAAGGTTAAGGTATCTATAGAAAGGTAGCAGCCGCAGCTATCACGCGCTGAAAGCTCGTCCAGATAGCCTTAAAGCTGTGGGCACACGAGCGAGATGTTCGGGGCCATACAGGTTTTGCTAAAACCGCTATTTCTCAGTAAGAACGGCCTCTAGCGACAAGGTTAGGGTACCTATAGAAAGCAAGCAGCCGCAGCTATCACGTGCTAAAAGCTCGTCCAGAAAGCTTTTAAGCTGTGGGCACACGAGCGAGATGTTTGCTTCCCATTGAATAAACCGTTATTTCTCAGCAAGTACGGCCACTAGCGGCAAGGTTAGGGTATCTATAGAAAGGTAGCAGCCGCAGCTATCACGCGCTGAAAGCTCCTCCAGATAGCTTTAAAGCTGTGGGCACACGAGCGAGATGTTCGCTTCCCATTGAATAAACCGTTATTTATCAGCAAGTACGGTCTCTAGCGGCAAGGTTAGGGCATCTATAGAAAGGTAGCAGCCGCAGCTATCACGCGCTAGAAGCTCGTCCAGATAGCTTTAAAGCTGTGGGCACACGAGCGAGATGTTCGGGGCCATACAGGTTTTGCTAAAACCGCTATTTCTCAGTAAGAACGGCCTCTAGCGGCAAGGTTAGGGTACCTATAGAAAGCTAGCAGCCGCAGCTATGTCGTGCTAAAAGCTCGTCCAGAAAGCTTTAAAGCTGTGGGCACACGAGCGAGATGTTCGCGGCCATACCAGTTTTGCAAAAACCGCTATTTCTCAGCAAGTACGGCCTCTAGCGGCAAGGTTAAGGTATCTATAGGAAGCTAGCAGCCGCAGCTATCACGTGCTTAAAGCTCGTCCGGAAAGCTTTTAAGCTGTGGGCACACGAGCGAGATGTTTGCTTCCCATTGAATAAACCGTTATTTCTCAGCAAGTACGGCCTCTAGCGGCAAGGTTAAGGTATCTAAAGAAAGGTAGCAGCCGCAGCTATCACGCGCTAAAAGCTCGTCCAGATAGCTTTAAAGCTGTGGGCACACGAGCGAGATGTTCGGGGCCATACAGGTTTTGCTAAAACCGCTATTTCTCAGCAAGTACGGCCTCTAGCGGCAAGGTTAAAGTACCTATAGAAAGCTAGCAGCCGCAGCTATAACGTGCTAAAAGCTCGTCCAGAAAGCTTTGAAGCTGTGGGCACACGAGCGGGATGTTCGCGGCAATACCGGTTTTGCTGCCCATGGAAAAAACCGTTATTTCTCAGCAAGTACGGCCTCTAGCGGCAAGGTTAAAGTACCTATAGAAAGCTAGCAGCCGCAGCTATCACGCGCTGTAAGCTCGCCCAGATAGCTTTAAAGCTGTGGGCACACGAGCGAGATGTTCGGGGCCATACAGGTTTTGCTAAAACCGCTATTTCTCAGTAAGTACGGCCTCTAGCGGCAAGGTTAGGGTACCTATAGAAAGGTAGCAGCCGCAGCTATCACGCGCTGTAAGCTCGTCCAGATAGCTTTAAAGCTGTGGGCACACGAGCGAGATGTTTGATACGCATGGAAAAAACCGTTATATCTCAGCAAGTACGGCCTCTAGCGGCAAGGTTAAGGTATCTATAGAAAGGTAGCAGCCGCAGCTATCACGCGCTAAAAGCTCGTCCAGATAGCTTTAAAGCTGTGGGCACACGAGCGAGATGTTCGGGGCCATACAGGTTTTGCTAAAACCGCTATTTCTCAGTAAGTACGGCCTCTAGCGGCAAGGTTAGGGTACTTTTAGAAAGCTAGCAGCCGCTGCTATCACGTGCTAAAAGCTCGTCCAGAAAGCTTTAAAGCTGTGGGCACACGAGCGAGATGTTCGCGGCCATACCGGTTTTGCTGCCCATGGAATAAACCGTTATTTCTCAGCAAGTACGGCCTCTAGCGGCAAGGTTAAAGTACCTATAGAAAGCTAGCAGCCGCAGCTATAACGTGCTAAAAGCTCGTCCAGAAAGCTTTAAAGCTGTGGGCACACGAGCGAGATGTTCGCGGCCATACCAGTTTTGCTAAAACCGTTATTTCTCAGCAAGTACGGCCTCTAGCGCCAAGGTTAAGGTATCTATAGAAAGGTAGCAGCCGCAGGTATCACGCGCTAAAACATCGTTCAGAAAGCTTTAAAGCTGTGGGCACACGAGCGAGATGTTCGCGGCCATACCGGTTTTGCTGCTCATGGAATAAACCGTTATTTCTCAGCAAGTACAGCCTCTAGCGGCAAGGTTGAGGTATCTATAGAAAGGTAGCAGCCGCAGCTATCACGCCCTGAAAGCTCGTCCAGATAGCTTTAAAGCTGTGGGCACACGAGCGAGATGTTCAGGGCCATACAGGTTTTGCTAAAACCGCTATTTCTCAGTAAGAACGGCCTCTAGCGGCAAGGTTAGGGTACCTATAGAAAGCCAGCAGCCGCAGCTATCACGTGCTAAAAGCTCGTCCAGAAAGCTTTTAAGCTGTGGGCACACGAGCGAGATGTTTGCTTCCCATTGAATAAACCGTTATTTCTCAGCAAGTACGGCCTCTAGCGGCAAGGTTAGGGTATCTATAGAAAGGTAGCAGCCGCAGCTATCACGCGCTGAAAGCTCGTCCAGATAGCTTTAAAGCTGTGGGCACACGAGCGAGATGTTCGCTTCCCATTGAATAAACCGTTATTTCTCAGCAAGTACGGCCTCTAGCGGCAAGGTTAGGGCATCTATAGAAAGGTAGCAGCCGCAGGTATCACGCGCTAAAACATCGTTCAGAAAGCTTTAAATCTAAAATCGTTATTTCTCAGCAAGTACGGCCTCTAGCGCCAAGGTTAAGGTATCTATAGAAAGGTAGCAGCCGCAGGTATCACGCGCTAAAACATCGTTCAGAAAGCTTTAAAGCTGTGGGCACACGAGCGAGATGTTCGCGGCCATACCGGTTTTGCTGCTCATGGAATAAACCGTTATTTCTCAGCAAGTACAGCCTCTAGCGGCAAGGTTGAGGTATCTATAGAAAGGTAGCAGCCGCAGCTATCACGCCCTGAAAGCTCGTCCAGATAGCTTTAAAGCTGTGGGCACACGAGCGAGATGTTCAGGGCCATACAGGTTTTGCTAAAACCGCTATTTCTCAGTAAGAACGGCCTCTAGCGGCAAGGTTAGGGTACCTATAGAAAGCCAGCAGCCGCAGCTATCACGTGCTAAAAGCTCGTCCAGAAAGCTTTTAAGCTGTGGGCACACGAGCGAGATGTTTGCTTCCCATTGAATAAACCGTTATTTCTCAGCAAGTACGGCCTCTAGCGGCAAGGTTAGGGTATCTATAGAAAGGTAGTAGCCGCAGCTATCACGCGCTAAAAGCTCGTCCAGATAGCTTTAAAGCTGTGGGCACACGAGCGAGATGTTCGGGGCCATACAGGTTTTGGTAAAACCGCAATTTCTCAGTAAGTACGGCCTCTAGCGGCAAGGTTAGGGTACTTTTAGAAAGCTAGCAGCCGCTGCTATCACGTGCTAAAAGCTCGTCCAGAAAGCTTTTAAGCTGTGGGAACACGAGCGAGATGTTCGGGGCCATATAGGTTTTGCTAAAACCGCTATTTCTCAGTAAGTACGGCCTCTAGCTGCAAGGTAAGGGCACCTATAGAAAGGTAGCAGCCGCAGCTATCACGTGCTAAAAGCTCGTTCAGAAAGTTTTAAAGCTGTGTGCACACGAGCGAGATGTTCGCGGCCATACCAGTTTTGCTAAAACCGTTATTTCTCAGCAAGTACGACCTCTAGCGGCAAGGTTAAGGTATCTATAGAAAGGTAGCAGCCGCAGCTATCACGCGCTGAAAGCTCGTCCAGATAGCCTTAAAGCTGTGGGCACACGAGCGAGATGTTCGGGGCCATACAGGTTTTGCTAAAACCGCTATTTCTCAGTAAGAACGGCCTCTAGCGGCAAGGTTAGGGTACTTTTAGAAAGCTAGCAGCCGCTGCTATCACGTGCTAAAAGCTCGTCCAGAAAGCTTTTAAGCTGTGGGAACACGAGCGAGATGTTCGGGGCCATATAGGTTTTGCTAAAACCGCTATTTCTCAGTAAGTACGGCCTCTAGCGGCAAGGTTAGGGTACCTATAGAAAGGTAGCAGCAGCAGCTATCACGCGCTGAAAGCTCGTAAAGATAGCTTTAAAGCTGTGGGCACACGAGCGAGATGTTTGATACGCATGGAAAAAACCGTTATATCTCGGCAAGTACGGCCTCTAGCGGCAAGGTTAAGGTATCTATAGAAAGGTAGTAGCCGCAGCTATCACGCGCTAAAAGCTCGTCCAGATAGCTTTAAAGCTGTGGGCACACGAGCGAGATGTTCGGGGCCATACAGGTTTTGGTAAAACCGCAATTTCTCAGTAAGTACGGCCTCTAGCGGCAAGGTTAGGGTACCTATAGAAAGGTAGCAGCAGCAGCTATCACGCGCTGAAAGCTCGTAAAGATAGCTTTAAAGCTGTGGGCACACGAGCGAGATGTTTGATACGCATGGAAAAAACCGTTATATCTCAGCAAGTACGGCCTCTAGCGGCAAGGTTAAGGTATCTATAGAAAGGTAGTAGCCGCAGCTATCACGCGCTAAAAGCTCGTCCAGAAAGCTTTTAAGCTGTGGGCACACGAGCGAGATGTTCGGGGCCATACAGGTTTTGGTAAAACCGCAATTTCTCAGTAAGTACGGCCTCTAGCGGCAAGGTTAGGGTACTTTTAGAAAGCTAGCAGCCGCTGCTATCACGTGCTAAAAGCTCGTCCAGAAAGCTTTTAAGCTGTGGGAACACGAGCGAGATGTTCGGGGCCATATAGGTTTTGCTAAAACCGCTATTTCTCAGTAAGTACGGCATCTAGCGGCAAGGTAAGGGCACCTATAGAAAGGTAGCAGCCGCAGCTATCACGTGCTAAAAGCTCGTTCAGAAAGCTTTAAAGCTGTGTGCACACGAGCGAGATGTTCGCGGCCATACCAGTTTTGCTAAAACCGTTATTTCTCAGCAAGTACGACCTCTAGCGGCAAGGTTAAGGTATCTATAGAAAGGTAGCAGCCGCAGCTATCACGCGCTGAAAGCTCGTCCAGATAGCCTTAAAGCTGTGGGCACACGAGCGAGATGTTCGGGGCCATACAGGTTTTGCTAAAACCGCTATTTCTCAGTAAGAACGGCCTCTAGCGGCAAGGTTAGGGTACCTATAGAAAGCAAGCAGCCGCAGCTATCACGTGCTAAAAGCTCGTCCAGAAAGCTTTTAAGCTGTGGGCACACGAGCGAGATGTTTGCTTCCCATTGAATAAACCGTTATTTCTCAGCAAGTACGGCCTCTAGCGGCAAGGTTAGGGTATCCATAGAAAGGTAGCAGCGGCAGCTATCACGCGCTGAAAGCTCCTCCAGATAGCTTTAAAGCTGTGGGCACACGAGCGAGATGTTCGCTTCCCATTGAATAAACCGTTATTTATCAGCAAGTACGGCCTCTAGCGGCAAGGTTAGGGCATCTATAGAAAGGTAGCAGCCGCAGCTATCACGCACTAGAAGCTCGTCCAGATAGCTTTAAAGCTGTGGGCACACGAGCGAGATGTTCGGGGCCATACAGGTTTTGCTAAAACCGCTATTTCTCAGTAAGAACGGCCTCTAGCGGCAAGGTTAGGGTACCTATAGAAAGCTAGCAGCCGCAGCTATGTCGTGCTAAAAGCTCGTCGAGAAAGCTTTAAAGCTGTGGGCACACGAGCGAGATGTTCGCGGCCATACCAGTTTTGCTAAAACCGCTATTTCCCAGCAAGTACGGCCTCTAGCGGCAAGGTTAAGGTATCTATAGAAAGCTAGCAGCCGCATCTATCACGTGCTTAAAGCTCGTCCGGAAAGCTTTTAAGCTGTGGGCACACGAGCGAGATGTTTGCTTCCCATTGAATAAACCGTTATTTCTAAGCAAGTACGGCCTCTAGCGGCAAGGTTAGGGTATCTATAGAAAGGTAGCAGCCGCAGCTATCACGCGCTGAAAGCTCGTCCAGATAGCCTTAAAGCTGTGGGCACACGAGCGAGATGTTCGCGGCCATACCGGTTTTGCTGCCCATGGAATAAACCGTTATTTCTCAGCAAGTACGGCTTCTAGCGGCAAGGTTAATGTATCTATAGAAAGGTAGCAGCCGCAGCTATCACGCGCTGAAAGCTCGTCCAGATAGCCTTAAAGCTGTGGGCACACGAGCGAGATGTTCGCGGCCATACCGGTTTTGCTGCCCATGGAATAAACCGTTATTTCTCAGCAAGTACGGCCTCTAGCGGCAAGGTTAAGGTATCTATAGAAAGGTAGCAGCCGCAGCTATCACGCGCTGAAAGCCCGTCCAGATAGCTTTAAAGCTGTGGGCACACGAGCGAGATGTTCGGGGCCATACAGGTTTTGCTAAAACCGCTATTTCTCAGTAAGAACGGCCTCTAGCGGCAAGGTTAGGGTACCTATAGAAAGCTAGCAGCCGCAGCTATCACGTGCTTAAAGCTCGTCCAGAAAGCTTTTAAGCTGTGGGCACACGAGCGAAATGTTTGCTTCCCATTGAATAAACCGTTATTTCTCAGCAAGTACGGCCTCTAGCGGCAAGGTTAGGGTATCTATAGAAAGGTAGCAGCCGCAGCTATCACGCGCTGATAGCTCGTCCAGATAGCTTTAAAGCTGTGGGCACACGAGCGAGATGTTCGGGGCCATACAGGTTTTGCTAAAACTGCTATTTCTCAGTAAGAACGGCCTCTAGCGGCAAGGTTAGGGTACTTTTAGAAAGCTAGCAGCCGCTGCTATCACGTGCTAAAAGCTCGTCCAGAAAGCTTTTAAGTTGTGGGCACACGAGCGAGATGTTCGGGGCCATATAGGTTTTGCTAAAACCGCTATTTCTCAGTAAGTACGGCCTCTAGCGGCAAGGTAAGGGCACCTATAGAAAGGTAGTAGCCGCAGCTATCACGTGCTAAAAGCTCGTCCAGAAAGCTTTAAAGCTGTGGGCACACGAGCGAGATGTTCGCGGCCATACCAGTTTTGCTAAACCCGTTATTTCTCAGCAAGTACGGCCTCTAGCGGCAAGGTTAAGGTATCTATAGAAAGGTAGCAGCCGCAGCTATCACGCGCTAAAAAATCGTTCAGATAGCTTTAAAGCTGTGAGCACACGAGCGAGATGTTCGCGGCCATACCGGTTTTGCTGCCCATGGAATAAACCGTTATTTCTCAGCAAGTACGGCCTCTAGCGGCAAGGTTAAGGTACCTATAGAAAGCTAGCAGCCGCAGCTATAACGTGCTAAAAGCTCGTCCAGAAAGCTTTAAAGCTGTGGGCACACGAGCGAGATGTTCGCGGCCATACCAGTTTTGCTAAAACCGTTATTTCTCAGCAAGTACGGCCTCTAGCGGCAAGGTTAAGGTATCTATAGAAAGGTAGCAGCCGCAGCTATCACGCGCTAAAAAATCGTTCAGAAAGCTTTAAAGCTGTGGGCACACGAGCGAGATGTTCGCGGCCATAACCGTTTTGCTGCCCATGGAATAAACCGTTATTTCTCAGCAAGTACGGCCTCTAGCGGCAAGGTTAGGGTATCTATAGAAAGGTGGCAGCCGCAGCTATCACGCGCTGAAGGCTCGTCCAGATAGCTTTAAAGCTGTGGGCACACGAGCGAGATGTCCGCTTCCCATTGAATAAACCGTTATTTCTCAGCAAGTACGGCCTCTAGCGGCAAGGTTAGGGTATCTATAGAAAGCTAGCAGCCGCTGCTATCACGTGCTAAAAGCTCGTCCAGAAAGCTTTTAAGCTGTGGGCACACGAGCGAGATGTTCGGGGCCATATAGGTTTTGCTAAAACCGCTATTTCTCAGTAAGTACGGCCTCTAGCGGCAAGGTTAGGGCACCTATAGAAAGGTTGCAGCCGCAGCTATCACGTGCTAAAAGCTCGTCCAGAAAGCTTTAAAGCTGTGGGCACACGAGCGAGATGTTCGCGGCCATACCAGTTTTGCTAAAACCGTTATTTCTCAGCAAGTACGGCCTCTAGCGGCAAGGTTAAGGTATCTATAGAAAGGTAGCAGCCGCAGCTATCACGCGCTAAAAAATCGTTCAGAAAGCTTTGAAGCTGTGGGCACACGAGCGAGATGTTCGCGGCCATACCGGTTTTGCTGCCCATGGAATAAACCGTTATTTCTCAGCAAGTACGGCCTCTAGCGGCAAGGTTAGGGTATCTATAGAAAGGTAGCAGCCGCAGCTATCACGCGCTGTAAGCTCGTCCAGATAGCTTTAAAGCTGTGGGCACACGAGCGAGATGTTCGGGGACATACTGGTTTTGCTTAAACTGCTATTTCTCAGTAAGTACGGCCTCTAGCGGCAATGTTAGGGTATCTATAGAAAGCTAGCAGCCGCAGCTATCACGTGCTTAAAGCTCGTCCAGAAAGCTTTTAAGCTGTGGGCACACGAGCGAAATGTTTGCCTCCCATTGAATAAACCGTTATTTCTCAGCAAGTACGGCCTCTAGCGGCAAGGTTAGGGTATCTATAGAAAGGTAGCAGCCGCAGCTATCACGCGCTGAAAGCTCGTCCAGATAGCTTTAAAGCTGTGGGCACACGAGCGAGATTTTCGCTTCCCATTGAATAAACCGTTATTTCTCAGCAAGTACGGCCTCTAGCGGCAAGGTTAAGGCATCTATACAAAGGTAGCAGCCGCAGCTATCACGCGCTAAAAGCTCGTCCAGAAAGCTTTAAAGCTGTGGGCACACGAGCGAGATGTTCGGGGCCATACAGGTTTTGCTAAAACTGCTATTTCTCAGTAAGAAACGGCCTCTAGCGGCAAGGTTAGGGTACTTTTAGAAAGCTAGCAGCCGCTGCTATCACGTGCTAAAAGCTCGTCCAGAAAGCTTTTAAGCTGTGGGCACACGAGCGAGATGTTCGGGGCCATATAGGTTTTGCTAAAACCGCTATTTCTCAGTAAGTACGGCCTCTAGCGGCAAGGTAAGGGCACCTATAGAAAGGTAGTAGCCGCAGCTATCACGTGCTAAAAGCTCGTTCAGAAAGCTTTAAAGCTGTGGGCACACGAGCGAGATGTTCGCGGCCATACCAGTTTTGCTAAACCCGTTATTTCTCAGCAAGTACGGCCTCTAGCGGCAAGGTTAAGGTATCTATAGAAAGGTAGCAGCCGCAGCTATCACGCGCTAAAAAATCGTTCAGATAGCTTTAAAGCTGTGAGCACACGAGCGAGATGTTCGCGGCCATACCGGTTTTGCTGCCCATCGGAATAAACCGTTATTTCTCAGCAAGTACGGCCCTCTAGCGGCAAGGTTAAGGTACCTATAGAAAGCTAGCAGCCGCAGCTATAACGTGCTAAAAGCTCGTCCAGAAAGCTTTAAAGCTGTGGGCACACGAGCGAGATGTTCGCGGCCATACCAGTTTTGCTAAAACCGTTAGTTCTCAGCAAGTACGGCCTCTAGCGGCAAGGTTAAGGTATCTATAGAAAGGTAGCAGCCGCAGCAATCACGCGCTAAAAAATCGTTCAGAAAGCTTTAAAGCTGTGGGCACACGAGCGAGATGTTCGCGGCCATAACCGTTTTGCTGCCCATGGAATAAACCGTTATTTCTCAGCAAGTACGGCCTCTAGCGGCAAGGTTAGGGTATCTATAGAAAGGTGGCAGCCGCAGCTACCACGCGCTGAAGGCTCGTCCAGATAGCTTTAAAGCTGTGGGCACACGAGCGAGATGTTCGCTTCCCATTGACTAAACCGTTATTTCTCAGCAAGTACGGCCTCTAGCGGCAAGGTTAGGGTATCTATAGAAAGCTAGCAGCCGCTGCTATCACGTGCTAAAAGCTCGTCCAGAAAGCTTTTAAGCTGTGGGCACACGAGCGAGATGTTCGGGGCCATATAGGTTTTGCTAAAACCGCTATTTCTCAGTAAGTACGGCCTCTAGCGGCAAGGTTAGGGCACCTATAGAAAGGTAGCAGCCGCTGCTATCACGTGCTAAAAGCTCGTCCAGAAAGCTTTAAAGCTGTGGGCACACGAGCGAGATGTTCGCGGCCTTACCAGTTTTGCTAAAACCGTTATTTCTCAGCAAGTACGGCCTCTAGCGGCAAGGTTAAGGTATCTATAGAAAGGTAGCAGCCGCAGCTATCACGCGCTAAAAAATCGTTAGAAAGCTTTGAAGCTGTGGGCACACGAGCGAGATGTTCGCGGCCATACCGGTTTTGCTGCCCATGGAATAAACCGTTATTTCTCAGCAAGTACGGCCTCTAGCGGCAAGGTTAGGGTATCTATAGAAAGGTAGCAGCCGCAGCTATCACGCGCTGTAAGCTCGTCCAGATAGCTTTAAAGCTGTGGGCACACGAGCGAGATGTTCGGGGACATACTGGTTTTGCTTAAACTGCTATTTCTCAGTAAGTACGGCCTCTAGCGGCAATGTTAGGGTATCTATAGAAAGCTAGCAGCCGCAGCTATCACGCGCTGAAAGCTCGTCCAGATAGCTTTAAAGCTGTGGGCACACGAGCGAGATGTTCGGGGCCATACAGGTTTTGTTAAAACCGCTATTTCTCAGTAAGAACGGCCTCTAGCGGCAAGGTTAGGGTACCTATAGAAAGCTAGCAGCCGCAGCTATCACGTGCTAAAAGCTCGTCCAGAAAGCTTTAAAGCTGTGGGCACACGAGCGAGATGTTCGCGGCCATACCAGTTTTGCTAAAACCGCTATTTCTCAGCAAGTACGGCCTCTAGCGGCAAGGTTAAGGTATCTATAGAAAGGTAGCAGCCGCAGCTATCACGCGCTAAAAAATCGTTCAGAAAGCTTTAAAGCTGTGGGCACACGAGCGAGATGTTCGCGGCCATACCGGTTTTGCTGCCCATGGAATAAACCGTTATTTCTCAGCAAGTACGGCCTCTAGCGGCAAGGTTAATGTATCTATAGAAAGGTAGCAGCCGCAGCTATGACGCGCTGAAAGCTCGTCCAGATAGCTTTAAAGCTGTGGGCACACGAGCGAGATGTTCGGGGCCATACAGGTTTTGCTAAAACCGCTATTTCTCAGTAAGAACGGCCTCTAGCGGCAAGGTTAGGGTACCTATAGAAAGCTAGCAGCCGCAGCTATCACGTGCTTAAAGCTCGTCCAGAAAGCTTTTAAGCTGTGGGCACACGAGCGAGATGTTTGCTTCCCATTGAATAAACCGTTATTTCTCAGCAAGTACGGCCTCTCGCGGCAAGGTTAGGGTATCTATAGAAAGGTAGCAGCCGCAGCTATCACGCGCTGAAAGCTCGTCCAGATAGCTTTAAAGCTGTGGGCACACGAGCGAGATGTTTGCTTCCCATTGAATAAACCGTCATTTCTCAGCAAGTACGGCCTCTAGCGGCAAGGTTAGGGCATCTATACAAAGGCAGCAGCCGCAGCTATCACGCGCTAAAAGCTCGTCCAGATAGCTTTAAAGCTGTGGGCACACGAGCGAGATGTTCGTGGCCATACAGGTTTTGCTAAAACCGCTATTTCTCAGTAAGTACGCCCTCTAGCGGCAAGGTTAGGGTACTTTTAGAAAGCTAGCAGCCGCTGCTATCACGTGCTAAAAGCTCGTTCAGAAAGCTTTTAAGCTGTGGACACACGAGCGAGATGTTCGGGGCCATATAGGTTTTGCTAAAACCGCTATTTCTCAGTAAGTACGGCCTCTAGCGGCAAGGTTAGGGTACCTATAGAAAGGTAGCAGCCGCAGCTATCACGCGCTGAAAGCTCGTCCAGATAGCTTTAAAGCTGTGGGTACACGAGCGAGATGTTTGATACGCATGGAAAAAACCGTTATATCTCAGCAAGTACGGCCTCTAGCGGCAAGGTTAAGGTATCTATAGAAAGGTAGCAGCCGCAGCTATCACGCGCTAAAAAATCGTTCAGAAAGCTTTAAAGCTGTGGGCACACGAGCGAGATGTTCGCGGCCATACCGGTTTTGCTGCCCATGGAATAAACCGTTATTTCTCAGCAAGTACGGCCTCTAGCGGCAAGGTTAAGGTATCTATAGAAAGGTAGCAGCCGAGCCTATCACGCGCTGAAAGCTCGTCCAGATAGCTTTAAAGCTGTGGGCACACGAGCGAGATGTTCGGGGCCATACAGGTTTTGCTAAAACCGCTATTTCTCAGTAAGTACGGCCTCTAGCGGCAAGGTTAGGGTACCTATAGAAAGGTAGCAGCCGCAGCTATCACGCGCTGAAAGCTCGTCCAGATAGCTTTAAAGCTGTGGGCACACGAGCGAGATGTTTGATACGCATGGAAAAAACCGTTATATCTCAGCAAGTACGGCCTCTAGCGGCAAGGTTAAGGTATCTATAGAAAGGTAGCAGCCGCAGCTATCATGCGCTAAAAGCTCGTCCAGATAGCTTTAAAGTTGTGGGCACACGAGCGAGATGTTCGGGGCCATACAGGGTTTGCTAAAACCGCTATTTCTCAGTGAGTACGGCCTCTAGCGGCAAGGTTAGGGTATCTATAGAAAGGTAGCAGCCGCAGCTAACACGCGCTGAAAGCTCGTCCAGATAGCTTTAAAGCTGTGGGCACACGAGCGAGATGTTCGCGGCCATACCAGTTTCGCTAATACCGTTATTTCTCAGCAAGTACGGCCTCTAGCGGCAAGGTTAAGGTATCTATAGAAAGGTAGCAGCCGCAGCTATCACGCGCTAAAAAATCGTTCAGAAAGCTTTAAAGCAGTGGGCACACGAGCGAGATGTTCGCGGCCATACCGGTTTTGCTGCCCATGGAATAAACCGTTATTTCTCAGCAAGTACGGCCTCTAGCGGCAAGGTTAAGGTATCTATAGAAAGGCAGCAGCCGCAGCTATCACGTGCTAAAAGCTCGTCCAGAAAGCTTTTAAGCTGTGGGCACACGAGCGAGATGTTTGCTTCCCACTGAATAAACCGTTATTTCTCAGCAAGTACGGCCTCTAGCGGCAAGGTTAGGGTATCTATAGAAAGGTAGCAGCCGCAGCTATCACGCTTTGTAAGCTCGTCCAGATAGCTTTAAAGCTGTGGGCACACGAGCGAGATGTTCGGTGACATACTGGTTTTGCTAAAACTGCTATTTCTCAGTAAGTACGGCCTCTAGCGGCAATGTTAGGGTATCTATAGAAAGGTAGCAGCGGCAGCTATCACGCGCTAAAAGCTTCTCCAGATAGCTTTAAAGCTGTGGGCACACGAGCGAGATGTTCGCGGCCATACCAGTTTCGCTAATACCGTTATTTCTCAGCAAGTACGGCCTCTAGCGGCAAGGTTAAGGTATCTATAGAAAGGTAGCAGCCGCAGCTATCACGCGCTAAAAAATCGTTCAGAAAGCTTTAAAGCAGTGGACACACGAGCGAGATGTTCGCGGCCATACCGGTTTTGCTGCCCATGGAATAAACCGTTATTTCTCAGCAAGTACGGCCTCTAGCGGCAAGGTTAAAGTACCTATAGAAAGCTAGCAGCCGCAGCTATAACGTGCTAAAAGCTCGTCCAGAAAGCTTTGAAGCTGTGGGCACACGAGCGAGATGTTCGCGGCCATACCGGTTTTGCTGCCCATGGAATAAACCGTTATTTCTCAGCAAGTACGGCCTCTAGCGGCAAGGTTAAGGTACCTATAGTAAGCTAGCAGCCGCAGCTATAACGTGCTAAAAGCTCGTCCAGAAAGCTTTAAAGCTGTGGGCACACGAGCGAGATGTTCGCGGCCATACCAGTTTTGCTAAAACCGTTATTTCTCAGCAAGTACGGCCTCTAGCGGCAAGGTTAAGGTATCTATAGAAAGGTAGCAGCCGAGCCTATCACGCGCTGAAAGCTCGTCCAGATAGCTTTAAAGCTGTGGGCACACGAGCGAGATGTTCGGGGCCATACAGGTTTTGCTAAAACCGCTATTTCTCAGTAAGTACGGCCTCTAGCGGCAAGGTTAGGGTACCTATAGAAAGGTAGCAGCCGCAGCTATCACGCGCTGAAAGCTCGTCCAGATAGCTTTAAAGCTGTGGGCACACGAGCGAGATGTTTGATACGCATGGAAAAAACCGTTATATCTCAGCAAGTACGGCCTCTAGCGGCAAGGTTAAGGTATCTATAGAAAGGTAGCAGCCGCAGCTATCATGCGCTAAAAGCTCGTCCAGATAGCTTTAAAGTTGTGGGCACACGAGCGAGATGTTCGGGGCCATACAGGGTTTGCTAAAACCGCTATTTCTCAGTGAGTACGGCCTCTAGCGGCAAGGTTAGGGTATCTATAGAAAGGTAGCAGCCGCAGCTATCACGCGCTGAAAGCTCGTCCAGATAGCTTTAAAGCTGTGGGCACACGAGCGAGATGTTCGCGGCCATTCCAGTTTCGCTAATACCGTTATTTCTCAGCAAGTACGGCCTCTAGCGGCAAGGTTAAGGTATCTATAGAAAGGTAGCAGCCGCAGCTATCACGCGCTAAAAAATCGTTCAGAAAGCTTTAAAGCAGTGGGCACACGAGCGAGATGTTCGCGGCCATACCGGTTTTGCTGCCCATGGAATAAACCGTTATTTCTCAGCAAGTACGGCCTCTAGCGGCAAGGTTAAGGTATCTATAGAAAGGCAGCAGCCGCAGCTATCACGTGCTAAAAGCTCGTCCAGAAAGCTTTTAAGCTGTGGGCACACGAGCGAGATGTTTGCTTCCCACTGAATAAACCGTTATTTCTCAGCAAGTACGGCCTCTAGCGGCAAGGTTAGGGTATCTATAGAAAGGTAGCAGCCGCAGCTATCACGCTTTGTAAGCTCGTCCAGATAGCTTTAAAGCTGTGGGCACACGAGCGAGATGTTCGGTGACATACTGGTTTTGCTAAAACTGCTATTTCTCAGTAAGTACGGCCTCTAGCGGCAATGTTAGGGTATCTTTAGAAAGGTAGCAGCGGCAGCTATCACGCGCTAAAAGCTTCTCCAGATAGCTTTAAAGCTGTGGGCACACGAGCGAGATGTTCGCGGCCATACCAGTTTCGCTAATACCGTTATTTCTCAGCAAGTACGGCCTCTAGCGGCAAGGTTAAGGTATCTATAGAAAGGTAGCAGCCGCAGCTATCACGCGCTAAAAAATCGTTCAGAAAGCTTTAAAGCAGTGGACACACGAGCGAGATGTTCGCGGCCATACCGGTTTTGCTGCCCATGGAATAAACCGTTATTTCTCAGCAAGTACGGCCTCTAGCGGCAAGGTTAAAGTACCTATAGAAAGCTAGCAGCCGCAGCTATAACGTGCTAAAAGCTCGTCCAGAAAGCTTTGAAGCTGTGGGCACACGAGCGAGATGTTCGCGGCCATACCGGTTTTGCTGCCCATGGAATAAACCGTTATTTCTCAGCAAGTACGGCCTCTAGCGGCAAGGTTAAGGTACCTATAGTAAGCTAGCAGCCGCAGCTATAACGTGCTAAAAGCTCGTCCAGAAAGCTTTAAAGCTGTGGGCACACGAGCGAGATGTTCGCGGCCATACCAGTTTTGCTAAAACCGTTATTTCTCAGCAAGTACGGCCTCTAGCGGCAAGGTTAAGGTATCTATAGAAAGGTAGCAGCCGCAGCTATCACGCGCTAAAAAATCGTTCAGAAAGCTTTAAAGCAGTGGGCACACGAGCGAGATGTTCGCGGCCATACCGGTTTTGCTGCCCATGGAATAAACCGTTATTTCTCAGCAAGTACGGCCTCTAGCGGCAAGGTTAAAGTACCTATAGAAAGCTAGCAGCCGCAGCTATAACGTGCTAAAAGCTCGTCCAGAAAGCTTTGAAGCTGTGGGCACACGAGCGAGATGTTCGCGGCAATACCGGTTTTGCTGCCCATGGAATAAACCGTTATTTCTCAGCAAGTACGGCCTCTAGCGGCAAGGTTAAAGTACCTATAGAAAGCTAGCAGCCGCAGCTATCACGCGCTGTAAGCTCGTCCAGATAGCTTTAAAGCTGTGGGCACACGAGCGAGATGTTCGGGGCCATACTGGTTTTGCTAAAACCGCTATTTCTCAGTAAGTACGGCCTCTAGCGGCAAGGTTAGGGTACCTATAGAAAGGTAGTAGCCGCAGCTATCACGCGCTGTAAGCTCGTCCAGATAGCTTTAAAACTGTGGGCACACGAGCGAGATGTTTGATACGCATGGAAAAAACCGTTATATCTCAGCAAGTACGGCCTCTAGCGGCAAGGTTAAGGTATCTATAGAAAGGTAGCAGCCGCAGCTATCACGCGCTAAAAGCTCGTCCAGATAGCTTTAAAGCTGTGGGCACACGAGCGAGATGTTCGGGGCCATACAGGTTTTGCTAAAACCGCTATTTCTCAGTAAGTACGGCCTCTAGCGGCAAGGTTAGGGTACTTTTAGAAAGCTAGCAGCCGCTGCTATCACGTGCTAAAAGCTCGTCCAGAAAGCTTTTAAGCTGTGGGCACACGAGCGAGATGTTTGGGGCCATATAGGTTTCGCTAAAACCGCTATTTCTCAGTAAGTACGGCCCCTAGCGGCAAGGTAAGGGCACCTATAGAAAGGTAGCAGCCGCAGCTATCACGCGCTAAAACATCGTTCAGAAAGCTTTAAAGCTGTGGGCACACGAGCGAGATGTTCGCGGCCATACCGGTTTTGCTGCCCATGGAATAAACCGTTATTTCTCAGCAAGTACGGCCTCTAGCGGCAAGGTTAAGGTACCTATAGAAAGCTAGCAGCCGCAGCTATAACGTGCTAAAAGCTCGTCCAGAAAGCTTTAAAGCTGTGGGCACACGAGCGAGATGTTCGCGGCCATACCAGTTTTGCTAAAACCGTTATTTTTTAGCGAATACGGCCTCTAGCGGCAAGGTTAAGGTATCTATAGAAAGGTAGCAGCCGCAGCTATCACGCGCTAAAAAATCGTTCAGAAAGCTTTAAAGCTGTGGGCACACGAGCGAGATGTTCGCGGCCATACCGGTTTTGCTGCCCATGGAATAAACCGTTATTTCTCAGCAAGTACGGCCTCTAGCGGCAAGGTTAAGGTATCTATAGAAAGGTAGCAGCCGAGCCTATCACGCGCTGAAAGCTCGTCCAGATAGCTTTAAAGCTGTGGGCACACGAGCGAGATGTTCGGGGCCATACAGGTTTTGCTAAAACCGCTATTTCTCAGTAAGTACGGCCTCTAGCGGCAAGGTTAGGGTACCTATAGAAAGGTAGCAGCCGCAGCTATCACGCGCTGAAAGCTCGTCCAGATAGCTTTAAAGCTGTGGGCACACGAGCGAGATGTTTGATACGCATGGAAAAAACCGTTATATCTCAGCAAGTACGGCCTCTAGCGGCAAGGTTAAGGTACCTATAGAAAGGTAGCAGCCGCAGCTATCATGCGCTAAAAGCTCGTCCAGATAGCTTTAAAGTTGTGGGCACACGAGCGAGATGTTCGGGGCCATACAGGGTTTGCTAAAACCGCTATTTCTCAGTAAGTACGGCCTCTAGCGGCAAGGTTAGGGTACTTTTAGAAAGCTAGCAGCCGCTGCTATCACGTGCTAAAAGCTCGTCCAGAAAGCTTTTAAGCTGTGGGCACACGAGCGAGATGTTCGGGGCCATATAGGTTTCGCTAAAACCGCTATTTCTCAGTAAGTACGGCCTCTAGCGGCAAGGTATTGGCACTTATAGAAAGGTAGCAGCCGCAGCTATCACGTGCTAAAAGCTCGTCCAGAAAGCTTTAAAGCTGTGGGCACACGAGCGAGATGTTCGCGGCCATACCAGTTTTGCTAAAACCGTTATTTCTCAGCTATTACGGCCTCTAGCGGAGAGGTTAAGGTATCTATAGAAAGGTAGCAGCCGCAGCTATCACGCGGTGAAAGCTCGTCCAGATAGCTTTAAAGCTGTGGGCACACGAGCGAGATGTTCGCGGCCATACCGGTTTTGCTGCCCATGGAATAAACCGTTATTTCTCAGCAAGTACGGCCTCTAGCGGCAAGGTTAAGGTATCTATAGAAAGGTAGCAGCCGCAGCTATCACGCGCTAAAAAATCGTTCAGAAAGCTTTAAAGCAGTGGGCACACGAGCGAGATGTTCGCGGCCATACCGGTTTTGCTGCCCATGGAATAAACCGTTATTTCTCAGCAAGTACGGCCTCTAGCGGCAAGGTTAAAGTACCTATAGAAAGCTAGCAGCCGCAGCTATAACGTGCTAAAAGCTCGTCCAGAAAGCTTTGAAGCTGTGGGCACACGAGCGAGATGTTCGCGGCAATACCGGTTTTGCTGCCCATGGAATAAACCGTTATTTCTCAGCAAGTACGGCCTCTAGCGGCAAGGTTAAAGTACCTATAGAAAGCTAGCAGCCGCAGCTATCACGCGCTGTAAGCTCGTCCAGATAGCTTTAAAGCTGTGGGCACACGAGCGAGATGTTCGGGGCCATACTGGTTTTGCTAAAACCGCTATTTCTCAGTAAGTACGGCCTCTAGCGGCAAGGTTAGGGTACCTATAGAAAGGTAGTAGCCGCAGCTATCACGCGCAGTAAGCTCGTCCAGATAGCTTTAAAACTGTGGGCACACGAGCGAGATGTTTGATACGCATGGAAAAAACCGTTATATCTCAGCAAGTACGGCCTCTAGCGGCAAGGTTAAGGTATCTATAGAAAGGTAGCAGCCGCAGCTATCACGCGCTAAAAGCTCGTCCAGATAGCTTTAAAGCTGTGGGCACACGAACGAGATGTTCGGGGCCATACAGGTTTTGCTAAAACCGCTATTTCTCAGTAAGTACGGCCTCTAGCGGCAAGGTTAGGGTACTTTTAGAAAGCTAGCAGCCGCTGCTATTACGTGCTAAAAGCTCGTCCAGAAAGCTTTTAAGCTGTGGGCACACGAGCGAGATGTTTGGGGCCATATAGGTTTCGCTAAAACCGCTATTTCTCAGTAAGTACGGCCCCTAGCGGCAAGGTAAGGGCACCTATAGAAAGGTAGCAGCCGCAGCTATCACGCGCTAAAACATCGTTCAGAAAGCTTTAAAGCTGTGGGCACACGAGCGAGATGTTCGCGGCCATACCGGTTTTGCTGCCCATGGAATAAACCGTTATTTCTCAGCAAGTACGGCCTCTAGCGGCAAGGTTAAGGTACCTATAGAAAGCTAGCAGCCGCAGCTATTACGTGCTAAAAGCTCGTCCAGAAAGCTTTAAAGCTGTGGGCACACGAGCGAGATGTTCGCGGCCATACCAGTTTTGCTAAAACCGTTATTTTTTAGCAAGTACGGCCTCTAGCGGCAAGGTTAAGGTATCTATAGAAAGGTAGCAGCCGCAGCTATCACGCGCTAAAAAATCGTTCAGAAAGCTTTAAAGCTGTGGGCACACGAGCGAGATGTTCGCGGCCATACCGGTTTTGCTGCCCATGGAATAAACCGTTATTTCTCAGCAAGTACGGCCTCTAGCGGCAAGGTTAAGGTATCTATAGAAAGGTAGCAGCCGAGCCTATCACGCGCTGAAAGCTCGTCCAGATAGCTTTAAAGCTGTGGGCACACGAGCGAGATGTTCGGGGCCATACAGGTTTTGCTAAAACCGCTATTTCTCAGTAAGTACGGCCTCTAGCGGCAAGGTTAGGGTACCTATAGAAAGGTAGCAGCCGCAGCTATCACGCGCTGAAAGCTCGTCCAGATAGCTTTAAAGCTGTGGGCACACGAGCGAGATGTTTGATACGCATGGAAAAAACCGTTATATCTCAGCAAGTACGGCCTCTAGCGGCAAGGTTAAGGTACCTATAGAAAGGTAGCAGCCGCAGCTATCATGCGCTAAAAGCTCGTCCAGATAGCTTTAAAGTTGTGGGCACACGAGCGAGATGTTCGGGGCCATACAGGGTTTGCTAAAACCGCTATTTCTCAGTAAGTACGGCCTCTAGCGAAAAGGTTAGGGTACCTATAGAAAGGTAGCAGCCGCAGCTATCACGCGCTGAAAGCTCGTCCAGATAGCTTTAAAGCTGTGGGCACACGAGCGAGATGTTTGATACGCATGGAAAAAACCGTTATATCTCAGCAAGTACGGCCTCTAGCGGCAAGGTTAAGGTATCTATAGAAAGGTAGCAGCCGCAGCTATCATGCGCTAAAAGCTCGTCCAGATAGCTTTAAAGTTGTGGGCACACGAGCGAGATGTTCGGGGCCATACAGGGTTTGCTAAAACCGCTATTTCTCAGTGAGTACGGCCTCTAGCGGCAAGGTTAGGGTATCTATAGAAAGGTAGCAGCCGCAGCTATCACGCGCTGAAAGCTCGTCCAGATAGCTTTAAAGCTGTGGGCACACGAGCGAGATGTTCGCGGCCATTCCAGTTTCGCTAATACCGTTATTTCTCAGCAAGTACGGCCTCTAGCGGCAAGGTTAAGGTATCTATAGAAAGGTAGCAGCCGCAGCTATCACGCGCTAAAAAATCGTTCAGAAAGCTTTAAAGCAGTGGGCACACGAGCGAGATGTTCGCGGCCATACCGGTTTTGCTGCCCATGGAATAAACCGTTATTTCTCAGCAAGTACGGCCTCTAGCGGCAAGGTTAAGGTATCTATAGAAAGGCAGCAGCCGCAGCTATCACGTGCTAAAAGCTCGTCCAGAAAGCTTTTAAGCTGTGGGCACACGAGCGAGATGTTTGCTTCCCAATGAATAAACCGTTATTTCTCAGCAAGTACGGCCTCTAGCGGCAAGGTTAGGGTATCTATAGAAAGGTAGCAGCCGCAGCTATCACGCTTTGTAAGCTCGTCCAGATAGCTTTAAAGCTGTGGGCACACGAGCGAGATGTTCGGTGACATACTGGTTTTGCTAAAACTGCTATTTCTCAGTAAGTACGGCCTCTAGCGGCAATGTTAGGGTATCTATAGAAAGGTAGCAGCGGCAGCTATCACGCGCTAAAAGCTTCTCCAGATAGCTTTAAAGCTGTGGGCACACGAGCGAGATGTTCGCGGCCATACCAGTTTCGCTAATACCGTTATTTCTCAGCAAGTACGGCCTCTAGCGGCAAGGTTAAGGTATCTATAGAAAGGTAGCAGCCGCAGCTATCACGCGCTAAAAAATCGTTCAGAAAGCTTTAAAGCAGTGGACACACGAGCGAGATGTTCGCGGCCATACCGGTTTTGCTGCCCATGGAATAAACCGTTATTTCTCAGCAAGTACGGCCTCTAGCGGCAAGGTTAAAGTACCTATAGAAAGCTAGCAGCCGCAGCTATAACGTGCTAAAAGCTCGTCCAGAAAGCTTTGAAGCTGTGGGCACACGAGCGAGATGTTCGCGGCCATACCGGTTTTGCTGCCCATGGAATAAACCGTTATTTCTCAGCAAGTACGGCCTCTAGCGGCAAGGTTAAGGTACCTATAGTAAGCTAGCAGCCGCAGCTATAACGTGCTAAAAGCTCGTCCAGAAAGCTTTAAAGCTGTGGGCACACGAGCGAGATGTTCGCGGCCATACCAGTTTTGCTAAAACCGTTATTTCTCAGCAAGTACGGCCTCTAGCGGCAAGGTTAAGGTATCTATAGAAAGGTAGCAGCCGCAGCTATCACGCGCTAAAAAATCGTTCAGAAAGCTTTAAAGCAGTGGGCACACGAGCGAGATGTTCGCGGCCATACCGGTTTTGCTGCCCATGGAATAAACCGTTATTTCTCAGCAAGTACGGCCTCTAGCGGCAAGGTTAAAGTACCTATAGAAAGCTAGCAGCCGCAGCTATAACGTGCTAAAAGCTCGTCCAGAAAGCTTTGAAGCTGTGGGCACACGAGCGAGATGTTCGCGGCAATACCGGTTTTGCTGCCCATGGAATAAACCGTTATTTCTCAGCAAGTACGGCCTCTAGCGGCAAGGTTAAAGTACCTATAGAAAGCTAGCAGCCGCAGCTATCACGCGCTGTAAGCTCGTCCAGATAGCTTTAAAGCTGTGGGCACACGAGCGAGATGTTCGGGGCCATACTGGTTTTGCTAAAACCGCTATTTCTCAGTAAGTACGGCCTCTAGCGGCAAGGTTAGGGTACCTATAGAAAGGTAGTAGCCGCAGCTATCACGCGCTGTAAGCTCGTCCAGATAGCTTTAAAACTGTGGGCACACGAGCGAGATGTTTGATACGCATGGAAAAAACCGTTATATCTCAGCAAGTACGGCCTCTAGCGGCAAGGTTAAGGTATCTATAGAAAGGTAGCAGCCGCAGCTATCACGCGCTAAAAGCTCGTCCAGATAGCTTTAAAGCTGTGGGCACACGAGCGAGATGTTCGGGGCCATACAGGTTTTGCTAAAACCGCTATTTCTCAGTAAGTACGGCCTCTAGCGGCAAGGTTAGGGTACTTTTAGAAAGCTAGCAGCCGCTGCTATCACGTGCTAAAAGCTCGTCCAGAAAGCTTTTAAGCTGTGGGCACACGAGCGAGATGTTTGGGGCCATATAGGTTTCGCTAAAACCGCTATTTCTCAGTAAGTACGGCCCCTAGCGGCAAGGTAAGGGCACCTATAGAAAGGTAGCAGCCGCAGCTATCACGCGCTAAAACATCGTTCAGAAAGCTTTAAAGCTGTGGGCACACGAGCGAGATGTTCGCGGCCATACCGGTTTTGCTGCCCATGGAATAAACCGTTATTTCTCAGCAAGTACGGCCTCTAGCGGCAAGGTTAAGGTACCTATAGAAAGCTAGCAGCCGCAGCTATAACGTGCTAAAAGCTCGTCCAGAAAGCTTTAAAGCTGTGGGCACACGAGCGAGATGTTCGCGGCCATACCAGTTTTGCTAAAACCGTTATTTTTTAGCGAATACGGCCTCTAGCGGCAAGGTTAAGGTATCTATAGAAAGGTAGCAGCCGCAGCTATCACGCGCTAAAAAATCGTTCAGAAAGCTTTAAAGCTGTGGGCACACGAGCGAGATGTTCGCGGCCATACCGGTTTTGCTGCCCATGGAATAAACCGTTATTTCTCAGCAAGTACGGCCTCTAGCGGCAAGGTTAAGGTATCTATAGAAAGGTAGCAGCCGAGCCTATCACGCGCTGAAAGCTCGTCCAGATAGCTTTAAAGCTGTGGGCACACGAGCGAGATGTTCGGGGCCATACAGGTTTTGCTAAAACCGCTATTTCTCAGTAAGTACGGCCTCTAGCGGCAAGGTTAGGGTACCTATAGAAAGGTAGCAGCCGCAGCTATCACGCGCTGAAAGCTCGTCCAGATAGCTTTAAAGCTGTGGGCACACGAGCGAGATGTTTGATACGCATGGAAAAAACCGTTATATCTCAGCAAGTACGGCCTCTAGCGGCAAGGTTAAGGTACCTATAGAAAGGTAGCAGCCGCAGCTATCATGCGCTAAAAGCTCGTCCAGATAGCTTTAAAGTTGTGGGCACACGAGCGAGATGTTCGGGGCCATACAGGGTTTGCTAAACCCGCTATTTCTCAGTAAGTACGGCCTCTAGCGGCAAGGTTAGGGTACTTTTAGAAAGCTAGCAGCCGCTGCTATCACGTGCTAAAAGCTCGTCCAGAAAGCTTTTAAGCTGTGGGCACACGAGCGAGATGTTCGGGGCCATATAGGTTTCGCTAAAACCGCTATTTCTCAGTAAGTACGGCCTCTAGCGGCAAGGTATTGGCACTTATAGAAAGGTAGCAGCCGCAGCTATCACGTGCTAAAAGCTCGTCCAGAAAGCTTTAAAGCTGTGGGCACACGAGCGAGATGTTCGCGGCCATACCAGTTTTGCTAAAACCGTTATTTCTCAGCTATTACGGCCTCTAGCGGAGAGGTTAAGGTATCTATAGAAAGGTAGCAGCCGCAGCTATCACGCGCTGAAAGCTCGTCCAGATAGCTTTAAAGCTGTGGGCACACGAGCGAGATGTTCGCGGCCATACCGGTTTTGCTGCCCATGGAATAAACCGTTATTTCTCAGCAAGTACGGCCTCTAGCGGCAAGGTTAAGGTATCTATAGAAAGGTAGCAGCCGCAGCTATCACGCGCTAAAAAATCGTTCAGAAAGCTTTAAAGCAGTGGGCACACGAGCGAGATGTTCGCGGCCATACCGGTTTTGCTGCCCATGGAATAAACCGTTATTTCTCAGCAAGTACGGCCTCTAGCGGCAAGGTTAAAGTACCTATAGAAAGCTAGCAGCCGCAGCTATAACGTGCTAAAAGCTCGTCCAGAAAGCTTTGAAGCTGTGGGCACACGAGCGAGATGTTCGCGGCAATACCGGTTTTGCTGCCCATGGAATAAACCGTTATTTCTCAGCAAGTACGGCCTCTAGCGGCAAGGTTAAAGTACCTATAGAAAGCTAGCAGCCGCAGCTATCACGCGCTGTAAGCTCGTCCAGATAGCTTTAAAGCTGTGGGCACACGAGCGAGATGTTCGGGGCCATACTGGTTTTGCTAAAACCGCTATTTCTCAGTAAGTACGGCCTCTAGCGGCAAGGTTAGGGTACCTATAGAAAGGTAGTAGCCGCAGCTATCACGCGCAGTAAGCTCGTCCAGATAGCTTTAAAACTGTGGGCACACGAGCGAGATGTTTGATACGCATGGAAAAAACCGTTATATCTCAGCAAGTACGGCCTCTAGCGGCAAGGTTAAGGTATCTATAGAAAGGTAGCAGCCGCAGCTATCACGCGCTAAAAGCTCGTCCAGATAGCTTTAAAGCTGTGGGCACACGAACGAGATGTTCGGGGCCATACAGGTTTTGCTAAAACCGCTATTTCTCAGTAAGTACGGCCTCTAGCGGCAAGGTTAGGGTACTTTTAGAAAGCTAGCAGCCGCTGCTATCACGTGCTAAAAGCTCGTCCAGAAAGCTTTTAAGCTGTGGGCACACGAGCGAGATGTTTGGGGCCATATAGGTTTCGCTAAAACCGCTATTTCTCAGTAAGTACGGCCCCTAGCGGCAAGGTAAGGGCACCTATAGAAAGGTAGCAGCCGCAGCTATCACGCGCTAAAACATCGTTCAGAAAGCTTTAAAGCTGTGGGCACACGAGCGAGATGTTCGCGGCCATACCGGTTTTGCTGCCCATGGAATAAACCGTTATTTCTCAGCAAGTACGGCCTCTAGCGGCAAGGTTAAGGTACCTATAGAAAGCTAGCAGCCGCAGCTATTACGTGCTAAAAGCTCGTCCAGAAAGCTTTAAAGCTGTGGGCACACGAGCGAGATGTTCGCGGCCATACCAGTTTTGCTAAAACCGTTATTTTTTAGCAAGTACGGCCTCTAGCGGCAAGGTTGTGTACCTATGGAAAGGTAGCAAACGCAGCTATCACGCTCTAAAAGCTCATCCAGATAGCTTGAAAACTGTGAGCATAGGAGCGAGATGTTCGGGGGCAAAACCGGTTTGCTTTCTGTATTCTTTCAGTACTTCCACCCATGGAATAAACCGTTATTTCTCAGCAAGTACGGCCTCTAGCGGCAAGGTTGGGGTACCTATGGAAAGGTAGCAAACGCAGCTCTCACGCTCTAAAAGCTCATCCAGATAGCTT